>JAVGVS010000359.1:0-228434 GCA_032718565.1 Distichodus sexfasciatus | reverse complement strand
TGAAAAGAAATGGACAAAACGTTGGCACAATGAACAGATCTTTGTAGACATTTTTTCAGTTACTACAAAAATAAATTTAACCTCACAAACGCTGCAAACAGACACACAAAATGCTGCAAACACAACGCAAATGTAACAACACAATGCAAGTAAGACACAACACAATGTAAGTGTGACATAACACAAGGCACATGTGACACAACAAGTGTAACAACACAGTGCAGGTAAGACACAACAGTGCAGATGTGACACAACACAAGGCTAGTGTAACAACACAATGCAAGTAAGACAACACAATGTAAGTGTGACACAACACAAGGCAAATGTGACACAACACAAGTGTAACAACATAATGCAAGTAAGACACAACACAGTGCAAGTGTGACATAACACAATGCAAATGTAACACAACCTAAGTGTAACACAACACAATGCAAATGTAACACAACACAAGTGTAACACACAACACAGTGCAAATGTGACACACACAACACAAGTGTAACAACACAATGTAAGTAAGACAACACAATGCAAGTGTGACATAACACAATGCAAATGTAACACAACACAAGTGTAACACAATGCAAATGTAACACAACACAGGTTTAACACACAACACAGTGCAAATGTGACACACACACACAACACAAGTGTAACAACACAATGCAAGTAAGACAACACAATGCAAGTGTGACATAACACAATGCAAATGTAACACAACACAAATGTAACACAACACAGGTTTAACACACAACACAGTGCAAATGTGACACACAGAACACAAGTGTAACAACACAATGCAAGTAAGACACAACACAATGCAAGTAAGACAACACAATGCAAATGTAACACAACACAAGTGTAACACAACACAGTGCAAATGTGACACACACAACACAAGTGTAACAACACAATGCAAGTAAGACACAACACAATGCAAGTAAGACAACACAATGCAAGTGTGACATAACACAGTGCAAATGTAACACAACACAAGTGTAACACAACACAGTGCAAATGTGACACACACAACACAAGTGCAGTACAACATAATACAGGTGTAACACAACACATTACAATGCAGATGTGACAACACAAGTGTAACAACTCAGTGCACTTGTATTACACTTGTTTTGTTACACTTAAATTGTGTTGTGTCACACTGGTGTTGTGTTGTGTCATACTTGTGTTGTTTTGGGTTACACTTGTGTTGATACTTATGTTGTGTCACACTTGCGTTGTGTCGGTAACTGCAGTGTGTTATCAGTATATTTTGTTGCATTGGATTGTTCATTTTGATTTGCATTGGGCTCTCTCAGCCACCGTAGGGTTTGTAGAGTTGTAATTTTACTAGAATAAACTGAGTACCGCACGCCAGCTTTAAACAACCCCCTTAAAACTGCAACGTAAATGTCTCAGAAGAACGTGAAGATAAACGCCAATTTTCCAATTTTTACGTTACTTGTACAGCCTCATATTCGATTCACTAATCTTTTACCAAATGCCCAATTAGCGCTCTATCTCAGTAGTGAACAGAGCGTTAATGATAAATTACGGTGATGCTGCTCCTCTCTGTATTACACACTCCCTGTATTAATGTGCTGAAGTGTTTATGTTGGTGCAGGAGGAGAATTTGCATCTGCCATCTGACACATTTATAAAGCCACTTTGAAGACTCAGACTCGTTCATCCGTCTGCCTGAGTGAGTGTGTGTGTGTGTGTGTGAGTGTGTGTGTGTGTGTGGCTTCGCTGTCAAATCCGATATGGATCAGCTTTAAACACAGCAGTGAAATTCCCGCCGTAATTGAGACTTACATTAAACTAAGCAGAAGTGAGGAGCGTCTGCTGCAAACCGGAGCTGCTCTTTCTCTCCAGTGCGTCCTGCTGTAATAGCTGGCTTCTGAAAGATCCATCACTTATTCTTTCCTCCCCCTCCTTTTCTGCTTTTTACACTCCTCTCATCTCTTCTCATCTCATCTCTCTGGCTCCTTCTCTGAGGAAGATGACCAGACTCTTCAGATTGCCATTTAGTGGAAGCTGTGATCTTTCAGTGTCTTTCTCTCTGTCTCACACACACACACACACAAACACACACACATATCCACACAGTGGGTCAAGTGGTTATAAATGCAGCATGAAAGGCTTATAGAGGTAGTTCCAGGTTGTGGCAAAAGATAATAATAGTGATGAAGAGAGGGAGGAATGAGTGAGAGAGAGCAGAGCAACAAAGAGAGAGAAATAAAGCTGAGCAAAGACATGAGAGAGGTCCATCAACATGGGGGAGAGAGAGAGAGAGAGAGCGTCGGATCGATGTTACGGGCTTGTCGATCATTAAATCAATGCACCAGTGTAGTTCGATGTATCGTTACACCCTTGTTAGGTGTAGTGTTACTCGCATCTAGCTTTTATGGGAGTCAGTGGATCTTTCTTACAAAGATAGTCAGACCTGGCTCTGCTCTTGCGTTTGTATGTATGTGTTGTGTGAGACATGTGTGTGGTGTTGGGTGGCGCTGCAGGCGGCTGTAAGAGGCTTTTGTGTGTCTGCATCTTGGATACAGTCATCCGTCTTCCTAAGCCTAAGACGCAGAGACAGCAGAGAAACGGCTGCTGGTGCACTCAAGCGGACGAAAAGAAGGCAGCGTTCCACCAACACAGCTGCACACACCGGGAAAACAGGCAGACGTTTTTAGCACAGCTCCAGATAGGGCTGGGTGATACGACCTCAAATCAATATTAACGACGATTAAACGAATATGGAATTTTTACAAGCAAAATCTGGTGTCAAAAAACACTCTGCGTCCCCGCGCTCAGATGTATGGAACACCAAAGGTGCACAAATCGCTTTAAATGCTTAAAACGTGCCTTGATCCAGTCTCGGTCTTGTCTCGGTCTCAGTCTCGGTCTAGGCCCTTCAGAGTCTTGGTCTTGTCTCGGTCTCGGGTTAGGTGGTCTTGTTCCCAACTCTGAATGTCAGTTTCTATATATTTTTTACCAATTACGTTAGTTATTACAGCTCTAGCACACATGCATTGTCTTAAATATGTCTTAAAATGTATTGGATACATTTTTATCAACACACTTAGCATAGCTACAACTTATAAAGAATGAACATAAAATAATCTGAAGGCCCAGGGGAATTTTTAGCTACATCAGTGATACTTTGTGAGAAATGTGAAGTTGTTTACAGTGTTACTTTATCTCACATGAAAGCATTGTATCAACAATCGCCCATTAGCAGTTTTTGGCCACATTTTTAGCAATCGAGTCAGTCTTGACTTTGTTTTTGCAATGCTCAGTACAGCAAAACTGTATATTTTTTTCCACAACAACAGAATTTCCATAACCACAAATAACATGAGATATCCATGAAATTATACATTTTAAAATGTTTGCACACAAACAAACAAACCAACTTCTTTTGCTGCTCAAACCAAATAAAAGAGTCCATAAGCTATCTTTAAGATGTTAAGGCACTAAAAGTATAACCAACTATCCTTAACCAGCTTAAGCTGCTATTCCCACTTGTTTTGGCCCCCAGATCTTCTCAAAGAGTTCCAAAACTAGCTTCCTTGGCACCAAAACTATTTAAAGGTTTTAAATTGTTGTAGTATTCTATAGGCTTCTACATTTTTGCCAACTTGTTGTTGTTCCCCATTGTTTTGGTGCTTAGTCTGTATTTTTAACCTTAGCAATTAACAGGTAATTATCCACCACAAACCCGACTAAAGTCTTCATCACGGTGTGAGAGCCGAACACTACTGAAGCGGAAAAGCATGGCGCTCTTTTGAAGAGTCTTGGCGCTCCTATTTATCGCTCACTTTCATCTCTTTCAGATAAACAGACGCAATCTTCCTTTCCTGGTGAAGTCTCCGTTCCGCTTTGAGTGCGAGTGCAGCGTCGGAACGCTTTGAATTAAAACCCAACTCCAAAAGTATTTTTACCACAAGTGCCAGAGACGAGCACAAAGATAGCAATTGAAAAAAGGCAACACTTTTATCCTCACTTTCACAAAGTCACTGACTTTTCACGCCTGTCCTGCTCCTGTGACCTGCTTCTCTCCCGTAACCAGGGGCCATGTTCCCTTAACCACGGTAAACAAAGAGAAAGAAACAAACGAAGTTGGTAGTTTTGTGAGGGTTGGCGATGTAACTGTATTTTGAAACCCTTCAAGTTGGTTTGGGTGCCAGGGCAGGTTGTCAAAACAGCTTAAGTTAGTCTTGCAAACATTGAGTTTGGGTTTGGTGCCAAAAACAGCTTAAGCTGGTGGTGTAGGAGTCCTTTAAGTTATCGTGTTTAAGCATTTGAAGATGGTGTTGAAAGCCTTTATGTTGGTTTTAGTGTCTTAAAATCTTAAGCTGGTGCCTAGACACCGTGGTGACACATTGACAAACAACCTTTGGAACTCCCAAGTCAGTTTTGGTGGCAAAAGAGATTGGTAAAATAGATTAAGCTGCATTTTAGAACTTTAGACATGGGATTTTGGGCCAGCAAAGTTTGGTGAAAACACTTCTGGAACCCTTCATGGCAGAGGCGCCGTGACAGGTTTGTGAAACACCTTAAAGCAGCGTTTTAGAACATTGTTGAAGTAAGCTGGCTTAGATACCAAAAATGTCTGGCACAACATCTGGTCATAGTTAAAATTGGCCAGTATATGATGGCGACATTGAATCGAGATGTTTTTTAGTACTTTAGTAGGAGACGGTAATAACTCAGACAGATCGGACGGTGATAACAGTACAGGTGATATGTGTCGGCTACAAGATGAGAAGAGAAATTTCTGTTGAAAGCTATGAGATGGATAACGGCTAAATATAGAGGGGCAGGGTGGGTGTGTGTGTGTGTGGGACGGGCTGCATGTGGGCCGACAGGGTGCTGAGGATTCACTGTGGAAACGCTTAACAGCAGGCTGGAGGAGACACAAGTACTCGCTTAAAAGTGGCCCCAAAAACCTCTGTGTGGGTGGGGGGGTTGTGTGTGTAAGAGAGAGAGAGTGGGGGGTTTGTGTGTCAGTGTGTGGGTGGATGAGTATTTCTGAGACATGATAAAATTGCGAACAGTGTGAAAGTCTGTGTGGAGCTACATTTGATCTCTATTATTTAGCTGCACAAGCTTTTGTCCACTAATCTATTTTCTGTGGCCGAGTTTCCCGTGCCGGACGTTTTTGTGTATTTACTCAGACAAATAAGGCATGAAGAGGGTCAGAAACGTTAGTAAAACTTCACAGCAGAAATGAGGACGTCAGAAACGGAATAAAATAAAATAAAAATGAAGACAAAATCCACTGTAACGATGGATTATTAGCCTGGTGAGTGAGGTGTGTGGTGAGTGAATTTTAAGAGAGGTGAGATAATGTGTGTGAGTGTGTGTTCCCAAATGAATGTGTGTGAAGCGTGAGTAAGTGGGTGGAAAGATATAATAGGAATTATACAGAGAATTGTGATCTAATAAAACATAATCCCATCAGAGAAACAAAAGTGGTTCACACACAAACACACACTGTGCCACCATGCTGTCTTATCCTATTAATTCGTAGACAGAGAAATCAGCATGAGAGGGAGGAAGTGTGTGTGTGTGTGTGTGTGTGTGTGTAGGGGTGGGTTATGTTGGCATTTCTTTTTGACGTTGGCATTTTTTCATATTCTGCTCACTGTCTCCTTTTCTCTTTTCACCAATGTGTCTTTGTTAGAGAGGGAAAGCCAGAAGATGCAGTTTAGAAATAAACAGGAAGAAAAGTGTGTGTGTGTGTGTATATGTGTGTGTGTGTGTGTGTGTGTGTCACGGTGTGTCTGAATGAAGGCTATTAAATGTTTCTGCCTGAGTGTACGGCTATATAGGGGAGACGGCCTGTCCAAACACACCCGAATCCCTACCGTGACACACACACACACACACACACACACACATACTCTCTCTCTCTCACACACACACACACACAGCCTGTGGGGACGCATACAATAGAGACTGACACATGAGCATCAGGCGAGCAACTCTATAGGAAGCCATGCTTTTGTCTAATTATCTTATTAATATTCATGTTGATGCTGAGTATGCAAACAAGGTGGGAGCTGTAATTCAAACCTCAAAATTCACCTCGGTTCCTCACTTTCCCAAGGACGGGTGAAAAATACTGGTTGGATGGTAAGGGTGCGTGATTCAGAAAATCTCACAATTCAATTCTGATTCTTGGGCTCACGAATCGATTCAAAACTGGTTCACAATTCATAAATGACTCACGATTCAATACATAGATGAATCTGTTGACAGACTGCTGCTTTGAGTTACTGTTCTCATTTGACCCTGGCAGAAATCACACCGAATCAAATGTAGTTTACTAAAGCCCCGTACACACGTAGCCGGGTATTTATAAAAACGGAGATATTTTTTAAGTGGCTGCGTCCACACGTACACTGCAAAAAAATCAGTGTCAGAAAATAAGAAAAAGAAAAGGATAAGAAGAAAAAAGGTACCAGAATCAAGCAAAATTATCTGCCAATATAGTGAGAAAATTTATCTTGTAAAGATCTCCTAAAACAAGAAAAAAAATCTTTCCATTTTTCCATGTTTTTAGCTTTAATATTACATTGTATTCTAAAAATAAGCAAAGTTGTCATGAATTTCTTAACTCGTAGTGGAGAGCATGAGAACCTTTCAGTTTTCTTAATTAAATTTCTTATTTCAAGTTCTTATAATCAATATTTTTTCTTTTTAAGATTTTCTGGCTTGTTAAGATTTCATTTTTTGCAGTGTATACAGAGGTTTCAGTCACTGAAAGTGGAGATTTCTGAAAACTCCGGCTTCAGTGACTACGTGTGGATGGGCAAAACTGAGTTTTAGGTTCATAGCAGAATAAGTGTGCGACAGGAAATGCGTCGTCAGGTGTGCGACGTTCATGTTGAAGACGGATACGGATACGGACACGTCTCCCTCATTCAAGCTATTTGTGCTTGTTTGCACCTGCTAACGCAGCTGATTATTAAGTACATCGAGAAGCAAAGAAGAAAGAGTGAACTGATGAGAAGCCTTGCTTTTCTACAGCTTTCAACCCAACGACCGAGAACGATATCCTGTCAACGCCGACCTGGAGCGGACCCGGACGTACCCCTGGATGGTGGAGAAATTTCGAGTGTGAAATGATCCTACCTGAAGAATGGCGCGAAAATTGGCGGCGTATTTTTCCGGATTCATGTGTACAGAGATATTTTTTGAAAATGAGCTCCTGCGTATGAAGCTATTAACCTGTGCAGTATAATAATCATGTGCAATATCAGTCATTAAGATTTACATCCCCACCTTCAAATAGTACTGGAGTGTTGTGTATTTATTGTTCTGTCTATTTATTGCGATTGTTTTGTATTGTGATGCTCTTGCACTCCATCTAGTATAAGCTGCTTAGATGCTGATGCTGCCAATGTGCCTTAAAAACATACACTAAGCAATACTTGTTTACATTCCGTCTCTTCACTTAACGTCACTTTCATACTGTATTTATTGCGTTCGTTCTGTATTTATTGTGTTGCTTGTTGCACCTTTTGTCCTGTTGAATGTAATGTTCAATGTTACTCCAAGTATGTGTTGCACCGGGGCCATGGGGAGACGCTGTCTCATCACACTTTGTACATGTATAAAGCGACTGATGACAATAAAGTACCTTGAACCATGAACCTATTTTCGAAAACGGAGGAGAAAAAAATGTACGTTTTTATAAATGCGTGTGTACGGGGCCTTAATGCAATTCGTATGCATCCTGCTGCATTTCCTTCATGCTCACAGCAAGGAGGTCTATCTGGGCAGATTTCAACATTGCACCATCTATAGGATTGGCGAGCCGAACTCATGTCGGGGAAAAAGTGAACTAGTGCCATTACATTAGTTGAAAAACATGAATTGATTTTCTTGGAATGCATGAATCGATTTTGAATCGTGATCGGATTCAGTTTGGGTTTTTTGCACACCCCTATTGGATGGATGAATGAAGTGAATGGAAGGAAAGATGGCCAGGTGCTTGGATGCATTGATGGACAGACAAAGATGTGAGTTGGACAGATGAACTGATGGACGGATAGATGTATGTGTAAACCCTGGATGGATTGATGGATGGACAGGTGGACCGGTCAGTCAGTGTGAGGATGGAAAGGTAGACAGATGGTTTCAGTAGTGACCAGCTGGACTGATTTATGGTTAATTGGATGGATGTGAGAATGGATAGATAGACAGATGACAGAAAGTGGATAAATGGGTGGATGGATGGATGGATGGATGGGTGGTAGGCATGTACAGATGGACCGATAGATTAAAAAATGGATGTGCAAACAAACTGATGGATGGAAGTCTAAATAGACTGGTGGACATAAAACCTGACAGTATCTTTTCAACATTCGGAAGCTCTAATCGGCGTAATATTGCCCTCATTATTATTTCCATTATTTTTTAAATTCAGGAATCATAATCAAGGTAAAATGTTAAATTAATCGTGATATTGATTTGAGGTCATACCACCCAGCCCTTGTAATAAGTCTGCTTACATAGAGAACAAATAGCTTTGAAGCTTATTAAATGTGTTTATTAAGCTAATTGGAGATAAACTGCTATCAGCGTTGAGCTAGGGCTGGGACTTTAAATCAATATAGCGATTAATTGGACATTTAGCCTCGATTATGATTATTTTGTTATTTTAATTTTTTGCTCCTGCTTTTACTAAAAAGTAGGGCTGTGCAGTGTGATCTCAAATTCAATACACGATTAATTGAACATTGCACCTCAATTGCAATTATTCATCCATTCTTTCATTGTCCGAACCACTTAATCCCTATCGGGGTCGCGTGGACCAGAGCCTATCCCGGGAACTACGGGCGCAACCCTGGCTCCATTTTTTTGTGCTTTTAGTTTATGTCACTCTAATAATGATGATGATGATGATGATGATAACTTCCCTAGTCTCATTTTTTCCTCCCTCTTCTCTCTCAGTCTCGTCAGACCCCCGAGGGCGAGTTCCTGCCTCTGGACCAATGTGAGCTCGACGTGGGTTTTGGGACAGGCGCCGACCAGCTCTTCCTCGTGTCTCCTCTCACTATTTGCCACGAGATCAATCCTAGAAGCCCCTTCTTCGACCTGTCCCAGCGCTCGCTGATGAACGAGCAGTTTGAGATCGTGGTCATCTTGGAGGGCATCGTGGAGACCACCGGTAATGAGCTCCATCTCTTTCGTCTTCTACACTAATATCTGTATTTTGGTTTTCTCTCATCACACCATCGGACAGTATCTTCTTACTTCTGACTATGTAGGAACGATATCTCTCTCTCTCTCCTCCTCCCTTGCCCCAACTTCCCTCTCATCCTCTCCCTCGCTCCGACCTTCCTCCCTTTCCCTCCCTTGCTCCTATATCCCTCTCTATCTCTCCCTCGCTCCGGTATTCCTTTCTTCCTCTCCCTTGCCCCAATTTCCCTCTCTTCCTCCCCCTCACTCCGATATCCCTCTCTTTCTCTCCGTCACTCTGACCTTCCTCTCTTCCTCTCCCTCGATCCGATATCCCTCGCTCTGATATCTCTCTTTCTCTCCCTTGCCCCAATTTCCCTCTCTTCCTCTCCCTCGCTTTGACCTCTCTCTCTTCCTCTCCCTTGCTCCGATATCCCTTTCTCCCTCTCCCTCACGCCGACCTCCCTCTCTTCCTCTCCCTCGCTCCGACCTCTCTCTCTCTTCCTCTCCCTTGCTCCGATATCCCTTTCTCCCACTCCCTCGCCCCAGTTTCCCTCTCTTCCTCTCCCTTGCTCCGACCTTCCTCTCTTCCTCTCCCTCACTCCTATATCCCTCTTTATCTCTCCCTCTCTCCGACATCCTCTCTTCCTCTCCCTTGCTCCGATATCCCTTTCTCCCTCTCCCTCGCCCCCATAGCCCTCTCTTCCTCTGTCCAATGTCCCTCTCTTCCTCTCCCTCGCTCCCTCTGTGTTGGAGCTGTGTGTTCCACACTCATGAGCTGGTATTGATTTGTTGGGACGCTGCACTCGGATAGTGATGTCAGGCTAATCATCGTACACGCTCTGGGCTCAGCAGCCGCGTTCCCCACAGCCATTAAGACGCTCGAACACTTGCCCCGGCCTTTCTTTTTTATCACACTCTACTCCTTTAACGACTTGTTTAAGGGCTGCATGGAGGACTTTAAAACAAGCGGATTCCGCATCGATCTTGCTGGTTAGCGGGGAGACAGAATGGTCAGAATGAAGATTTAGGTACAGCAAATGTTGCTTCTAATAAATGTCATGTTTTTAATTTGTTATGTAAGCATTCATAAATGCCAGAAGCCAAAATCTGTGCAGGTCAGTCTCAGGTGCATCCTTTTACCCACCTTTCTTATTGCTATATACAACATCGACACTGCACATCTTGATTGCATGCTTTGCACATTATTTATTATTTCCACCTGACATCACATGACGTCCGGATGAAGCGACCAGCTGTTCCACACAGGCTGAATTCAGCCCACAGCAGACGGCTGTAACTACACCAGCAACACACTCCTTTAACAAGCACCTTGACTGTCTTTCATGCTGCCATAGTAGTGTTCCTTCACTACATGCCTTTTAAATTATAGTGCCCTACTCACAGGATTTGTGTTCAAGTTTGTATAATTGGAGGACTTCAAATTTGAATTATAAAAAACTTTTTTTCCCCTAGAAACATAAAAACCAATGGGCCTCATCAGCCAACTGTTCTTAAAACGAAATTAGTTCCTAAACCCCATTTGCGCAGTTTTCATGAAGATTCTGACATTCAGGTTTTCTTATTTGAGATTTGTATAAAATTCACAAACGTTGGAGAGCGTTTAGGCCTGATTCCTAATGAAACCGTTCTTAAAAGACTTTAGCTACTAAAACCCACTTAAAACTAGGGACGCACCGATCCAACCTTTCCAGTTCCGATAACGATGCAGATACTTCTTTAATTATTCATTAGTAAAATAACATCTAAAAAAAAAATTCGTTTAAACACAGTTGTGTAATTTTGTGACGGTCCCTAATCCTGCGGCGCTAAAAAAAGTAGTATCGTGCCATGTTTAATATAGAGATACGAGATGACCTGCCTCCGGTTTTACAGTAAAAAGGACAAATAAGGTACTTGGAGTAAACGAAAATATATATATATAGCGATATCACTTTATTCTGTATATATCTGTCAGTCTGTTTCTCCCTCTCTTCAGTTATTCCTCTATTTTTTCTACCTCTCTTTCCTTAATGTCTTCTTTGTTCACTGACATTTTTTCTCCCTGCAAAGGCAAGCTGAATAATTTCTTTTGTGCAGCAGGGAAGGTTCCATTTTGCTTTCCAGGGAAGAACAAGTCCGTTTCATTGATCGCTTTGCACTCGTCTCTTTCTTTCTTTCTTTCTTTCTTTCTTCCTTTCTTTCCTTCTTCCTCTCTCTCTCTCTCCCTCTCCCTCCCTCACCAGCGTTGAGCGACTCTATAAGGAAGCCGGCATGGCTGAGTAACCGTGAGCTGGACTGGTTAAATTAGCTTCTGAATGTGTGGTGTGTGAGCTACTGCCTAAAGAGACACTCATAACTCTCTTACACACACACACACACACACACACACAGACACACACACACACTCTCACACACACACTCACAGACAGCGCTGAGAAAATGAAAGTGTGCTGATAGAGTGATCAGAGGAAGCGGGAGTAAGGGAGACCGAGAGAGAGAATATTCATTTGCCTTCATAAAGCATTCTTTCTCTCATCTTTGGACCAAATGGGTTTATTTCAGTCTTTCCTTCTATCTTTCTCCCTCCATCTCCCTCCATTTTTCTGTCATGTATCCGTCCATCCCTCTTCCTCTTTCTATTTCCGTCCTTCTTCGCTTTTCTCGCGCTCTCTCTCATCCAGAACTGCTTTCTTTTTAACCCTTTGTCTCTCTCTCTCTCTCTTTACATCTTCCTCTCATTTCATCTTTCTGTTTCTTATCTGTATCTTTATTTCAGTCTCTCATACACTCCGTCTCGTTCTCTCTCTCTTTTCCTCTCTCCTTCCATCTCACGGTGTCTGTCTTTACCTGTCTCTCAACCTCTTTTCGTTCACACTTCTCTCTTTCCCTCTCTCCCTATTTGTTCTTAAATCCTGTCTCACTCTTTCCACTGGTGATTTTTTTTGTGTGTCGTTGCTCTCAGTACTCTCTCTCTCTCTCTCTCTCTCTCATATCTTCTTATCTTTCTCTCTTGGTTCATGTCTTTTCATCTTTAACTGTCTTTTTCATCCTTTCCATTTCTACCTCTTTCTTTCCTTTCACGTTGCCTGCTCTCTGTCTGTCGTTACCTTTCTCCTATTGTCTTTGGTCCATAAATCTTCATCTTTTTCTCTATTCCACTCTCTCTCTCTCTCTCTCTCATTTCATCTTTTTGTTTTTTATCTGTGTCTTTATTTTTCTCATCCACTCACCTGCTTTCTCTATCCCTTTCTTTCTCCATTTTCCTCTTTTATTTTATCTCACAGTGTCTGTCTTTACCTGTCTCACAGTCTCATTACTTTCACACTTTCTTTCTTTCTCTTTTTCTCTATTTTTTTCTCTCTCTCTCTGTTTAACTCTTTCTTTATCTTTTTCTTTCCTTCTTTCTCTCTATCTTTCTCTTTTCCATTCTTTCTTTCTCTGTTTTTCATTATCTTTCTTTCGTTCTTCTCTCTTTCTCTTTTCTTTCGTTCTTTCTTTCTTTCTTTCTCTCTCTCTCTCTCACCTTTACCTCCCAACACTGACACTCTGTCTCTCTCTCTCTTTGTTTCTCTCTCTCTTTTTGCAGGTATGACATGCCAGGCGCGCACCTCCTACACTGAGGACGAGGTTCTGTGGGGTCATCGCTTCCTTCCGGTCATGTCGCTGGAGGAGGGCTTCTTCCGGGTTGACTACTCGCAGTTCCACAGCACCTTCGAGGTTCCCACTCCGCCCTACAGCGTCAAGGAGTTTGAGGAGAAGTCCTCGCTGCCGTCACCACTGGCCACGCCCCACCGCCACCGCGTCTTCTCCGTCAACTGCTTGGAGCTTTCCGAAGATCCGTCCGCCACCTCTGCCGGCGCCTCCAGCAGACTGCCCAGCAAGCTGCAGCGTATGAGCTCGTCCGGCAAGGAGGAACTGCAGCGCAAAGTTCTCCGGCTCGGCTCCCAGGCCCCGGAAAAGGCCTCCAGTACAGGGGACTTGCCCCTCAAGCTCCAACGTCTCGGTTCGGGACCTGTTCAGGGTGATGCTGATGGTCGATTCCACCTCAAAGCCCTCAAGGTGGCCTTCGAGCCCATGGCCATGTCCACGGGGGATTTGCACCAGCGCAGTTTGCCACCGACCCCAGCGCCCGTAGCGACGCAGCCCCACACCGCCCCGCCACACACACCCCTGCCCTCGGCCGGCGGCCGCCCCGAGGACAACCTGCCTGCTAAGTTGCGGAGGATGAATGCTGACCGCTAAATGCTGTTCCTTCTGCTGCTGCAGATTGGAGGAACAGGAGAAGAACTTACAACCAGCTCTTGACAGCTTGAACTGAAAGCCACTGAACTTCCGTTAAGGTTCTTCAAGACATTTCACCTCTCATCCCAAAGACTTTTTTATGGTTCTTGAAGACTTTTAACTCCTCATCAAAAAGGTTTCTTCAGTTCTGATGATTGAAGGCGACTCAAGTTCTGGTAAACGAAGGCAAATGGATTTCATCTAAAGTTCTTGAACACCTTTCAGCTCTCATCTCAAAGGCTTCTTCAGTTCTAATAATCTGAGTCAAGCAGACGTTTCAGTTGTCATCCCAAAGGGTTCTTCAGTTGTGATAATCGAAAGACAATTGGACTTATTTTAAGGTTCTTGAAGACCACTCATCTTCAGTTGCAATTCAGTTCAGATACAATTATGGAAGGCGACTGGACTCCTTCTAAAGTTCTTCAAGACGTTTCAGCTTTCATCAGAAGGCTTCTTCAGTTCTGATAATCGAAGGTGACAGGACTCCTTCTAGAGCTGTTAAAGACGTTTCATCTGAAAGGCTTCTTCAGTTCTGATTAAAGGGGAATCGATTTCGTTTAAGGTTCTTCGAAGACATTTAATCTCTTAGGCTTCTTTAGTTCTGATCATCAAAATCAACCGCACTTCTTTTAAGATTCTTCAAGATGTTTCATTTCTCATCCCAAAGGCTTCTTCAGTTCTGGTAATTGAAGGCAACTGGACTTCTTCTAAGGTCATCTGATTCGGTTAATCTAGAACTGAAGAAGCCTTCAAGAACCTTAAAAGAAATCAGTCACCTTCGATTCTAGCTCTCAAGACTACCATGTCCTGGACATCTAAGAACCTACACTGATGCTTCAAAGCAGCTCAAGAAAAGTTAGAAAAGACGGACTTACGTATCTGGGGACTGACCCCAGTCAATTCTGATGGATTGATTTAGTTTTGAGAAGAACAAGCAGTGTGAGAAGAGCAAAAAAGACGATGGTCGATGCATGAGGGAGGAGGAGTTGTTTTATCTGTTTTTCATTTCTTCACACAGCACCAGATTTTAGCTGGGACTACTGTAATTCTGCTGCTTTAGCTACTTACTTCTGGAACATACAGACATACGTACACATACACACACAAATACAGACAAACCACCATAATGTGTGCATGCACTCACACAGCATCTTCTCCATTCTCTGTAGCAACCCTCTCTCCCCCAATAGTTTTGAAAAGAATAAATTCTATTTAAGAGACGACGGCTGCTCTTCTTTCGAACCAGCTTTTCAACACCAACGTACTGTGTCTTTAAACGATGTATGCATAATCCTGTTGAGTCATGATCCAAGCAACCATATTGCTGCACATTTGATGAGCAGGTGCATTACCCACAGATGAATTACATATTTTTTGACAAGTGTGATCGCGCTGGAAACAATCGTCGCCGTTCATTGTTTATTCATGCAACATGAGCCATGTTTTATTCATGCAACATCAAGACGGACCCGATGCTGCATGAATAAAACAAAACAACAAAACTACTATTGTGAGTTTGAACCCACTTAGAAAATAACAATATTCAGACATTCTAGATATTCTTTTATACGCAGCGAGACTGAGAAAAGCAATAGAAAGTCTAAGCTTGGCCTTAGACCTGATTACAGCTGTTGCTTTATTACAGCTGATGTCCGGGTGACATGACCCCATGATTGATGCTAAATGTGATGCACAAGGTTTTACTGTCAGTATTGTTACCGACAAAGCACATGGACATGAGGTTAGGACGACTGGTTACAAACGACCAGTTATTATTGCGTTGCACATGGTGATTATTGGTCGCGATTTCCAGACGCTTAAACTATCCCCAACACTGGATATAGTTTGTAGTTTGTAGCGTAACAATTAGGGTGTTTGCCCCGCTATCGGAAGCTCGCCGATTCAAATTCCAGACCGGTAAAGGTAGCACTGAGGTACTTGTGAGCAAGGTGCCATCCCCAAGCACTGCTCAACTTCTTCTTCATGGATGGGTCATATTGCAGAGGTCACATTTGGTTGTGGTGCACTGTGATGTGTTCACAATGACAAATAATCACTCACTTTCACTCAAAAAAACTATAAAACAACTATCCAGTCGATATGCGTTAGCCAATCATAAAACAGCCAAGCATTACAATATGTGCTGATGTGTAAAATGATAGCTCAAGGGGTCTGCACTTAGTGAATTTAAGTGAATGATTGTCATTGTGAACACAGCACAGCACACAGTGTACCACAATCAGCTGTGACCTCTGCATTTGACCCATCCATGAAAGAGCAGTGGGCAGCTGACATGGCACTACTAGGGGGATTGAACCTTGCTCATGAGTACCCTAGTGATACCTTTACCAGGCCAGGACTTAAACTGGCGACATTCGGATCATCAAATCTTATTTTTCTTTAAGTATTTTGTGTTAATGCGTGTCCATTTGCTCAAAGCATTTTGTCTCAAACATCTGTGGCTTGGTAAAAGGAGGCTCACCCAGCGAGAGAGACAAACACATTTCCTGCCGCTGTTACGCTAAAATGAGGCATTATGTTTGTGCTCCCTGATTGGTTGAGACTATAATCCCTGCGGGTGGAGTGTGCGTAGGGGGGCGAATGGACCATGTGACTGATGGAGAGTACACATGGTAATAACGGCTGTCAGATGCGTCATTAGATCGGAGGGGGGGACGCAACGCAGGACTGACGGTTAGTCATTTGGCCAAAGGATATGAAAACAAACACGAAAATAAAGTTCTGTGAAATGTTTTAACTGGATATGTGAATAACGCAGTGACGAGAGAAAAAGGTTGAAGGAGGAACGTTGTGGACAAAGAACAAGATCTTTATATTTTGCCTTTAATTGAGATACCCACAAGTATCAGTACTGCACTAGCTAGCTTTATAAAGCAGTTCAAGGCAGAAACACTGGCAAACCCACAGTAATCAGATATATTTGGTGATTAGAGGGTCAACGGTTCAAGTCCCAGACCGGTAAAGGTATAAATGTTTGAGCAACAACAGGGTCAGAATATCCTAAGAGGTGGTGCTTAGATAGTGGTGCATGCCGATCCTCGCCTCTGGAGGATGTGGGTTCGAATCCCACCTCCAGCATTGGGTTTCTGCGCAAGACCTTTAACCTGGAGTTGCTCTCAGTTAAGCACTCACGGAAACAATGGAAGTCACTTTGGATAAGAGCATCTGCTAAATTTCGTAACTACAGGGGCTGTTGGTTTGCCCAGTGAAAGTTTGCCGGTTCCTATCCAAGATCGGTAAAGGTACCACTGAGGTACTCATGTACAAGCTACTGTCCCCAAGCACTACCCATGTCAGCTGCCCATTGCTCCTTCACGGATGGGCCAAATGTACAGGCCACATTTCGTTGCTGTGCCATGGTGTGAACACCAAATGTCAATGTCAATTTCAGCACCATGGACAGGTCCGGTTTGGGGGACGCTGAGAAAATAATGTTCAGCATTCTGATCTAAAAAGTCAGAAATAAAGGTAGAGAGGCTGTAAGAGTAGGACAGATGGAGAGATATTGGTTAATGCGTGTGAGTAGGGCTCAGATGGCGAACGCGTCCTGGGTTTTGCACCTCACTTACTCCTCACTGACACATTACAGCAACACATAAAGAGACGTAATCGGCGCTGGAGCGGCTGGGAATAGGGTCGTGGCGCCTTCCGAGAAACACGTTCTTCTCTTTCTCGGAGCGTCTCCCTGAGCTCCTGTGAGCTGACGGACAGCGTGTCCCGGTTAATAAACATCAGTGATCACCACTCTTTTAATATGGTTTTCAATTTCTCCTCGACACAACACAATATGGCATGCTATAAAATAAACATACAAATACTAGTGTTGTAGTACTTGAGGGTCTCGGTCTTATCTCGGAATCGGCTATATTTGTACTCGGTCTTGTCATGGACTCAGAATTTTAGTTCAGGATCAGCCGAGACCACACCTCTGAAAATATTACTATTAATTTGTACACAATTTAGCAGTGAAGGTGCTGTAAGTCCCTGCCTCCTCAGCACCAGTGGAGCGGTCACAGAATGTTGCAATCTCTCATGTTATTAATATGTAACCAAACCCTACTTTAAACTGATTTTCCATTTATCTGGTGTTTCAGGCCGTGTTGTGTGGTGTTTAGCAACTACCCACTTATCTCTGGGGTAGGTTTGGTCTTCAGGAGTGTTCTGCCACTGTGGTTTGTTGAGTTTAACATATGATGTTATCCATTTTTAATAACTGCTTCCAGTGAAGCGATTTACTCATTATAGATGTGTAAGAGATATATATTGGATAAACATGTTAAATGTTGCTTAGTGTATGTCACTTGCTTTGTTCAGCTCTTTGTGAGGGCTGCTTAGGGTTTGCATGTTCCACTAACTTGTCATATGGTGTAAAACGTGCATTGGTCTGGTCTCTGACTCATCTCGGTCTCGGCCATACAGAGTCTTGGTCTTTTCTTGGCGTCCGGCCCTTCAGAGTCTTGGTCTTCTTACGGTCTCGGCCCTTCAGAGCCTTGGTCTTTTCTTGGCGTCCGCCCTTCAGAGTCTTGTTCTTGTTTCGGTCTTGGCCCTTCAGAGTCTTGGTCCTATTTCAGTCTCAGCCCTTCAGAGTCTTGGTCTTGTTTCGGTTTTGGCCCTTCAGAGTCTTGGTCTTGTTTTGGTCTCGGCCCTTCAGAGTCTTGGTCTTGTTTCGGTCTCGGCCCTTCAGAGTCTTGGTCTTGTTTCGGTCTCGGCCCTTCAGAGTCTTGTATATTCTGTTTTGCCCTTGGCCCCTTCAGAGTTCCTGGTCTGCTTTCGCTTCCTCGGCCCTCTTCAGAGTCTTGGCCTTTTCTGGCGCCCGGCCCTTCAGAGTCTTGGGTCTTTTCATGTCCGCCCCTTCAGAGTCTTGGTCTTGTCTCCGTCTTGGCCCTTCAGAGTCTTGGTCTTGTTTCGTCACAACACACTTTGGCCTCTTGGTCTTTCTTGGCCCTTCAGAGTCTTGTCTTGTTTCTCGTCTTGGCCCTTCAGAGTCTTTGTTCTTGTTTTGTCTTGGCCTCTTCAGGAGTCTTTGTTCTTGTTTCTTGTCTTGGCCCTCCTTCAGAGTCTTTGGTCTTGTTTCGGTCTTGGCCCTTCAGAGTCTTTGTCTTGTTTCTCGTCTTGGCCCTTCAGAGTCTTGGTCTTGTCTCGTTCCCGGCCCTTCAGAGTCTTGGTCTTGCCGTCTTGGCCCTTCAGAGTCTTGGTCTTGTTTCGTCTTTGCCCTTCAGAGTCTTGGTCTTGTTTCGTTTTGGCCTCAGAGTCTTGTCTTTTCTTGGCTTAATCGGGGCCCTTCAGAGTCTTGGTCTTTTCTTGGCGTCCAAATTCTTCAGAGTCTTGGTCTCATCTCTGTCTTGGCCCTTCAGAGTCTTGGTCTTGTTTCTGCCTTGGCCCTTCAGAGTCTTGGTCTTGTCTCGGTCTTGTCTCTTCAGAGTCTTGGTCTCGTTTCGGTCTCGGCCCTTCAGAGTCTTGTTCTTGTTGGTCTCGTCTCGTCTTGTCTCTTCAGAGTCTTGGTCTTGCTTCGCTCTCGCCCTTCAGGAGTTCCTGGTCTTTTCTTGCCAGTCCGCCCTTCAGAGTCTTGGTCTTTTCTTGCTGTCCTGCCCTCAGAGTCTTGGTCTTGTTTTTGGCTTTGCCCTTCAGAGTCTTGGTCTGTTTCGCTTCTCGCCCTTCTTCAGAGTCTTGCCCCTTTTCTTGGCGTCTCGCCCTTCAGAGTCTTGGTCTTGTCTTACGTCTCGGCCCTTCAGAGTCTTGGTCTTGTTTTGGTCTCGGCCCTTCAGAGTCTTGGTCTTGTTTCGTCTCGGCCCTTCAGAGTCTTGGTCTTGTTTCGGCTCCTGGCCCTTCAGAGTCTTTGTTCTTGTTTCTGGTTCCTTGGCCTCTTTAGAGGTCTTGGTCTTGTTTCGGGTCTCACCCTTCAGAGTCTTGGTCTTGTTTCGTTTCTTTGCCCTTCAGAGTCTTTGGTCTTTCTGGCTGCCTGGCTCCTTCAGGAGTCTCTTGCCTCGGTCTTGGCCCTTCAGAGTCTTGTTCTTGTTTCTGCCCTTGGCCCTTCAGAGTCTTGTTCTTGTTTCTGGTCTCTCAGCCCCTTCAGAGTCTTGGTCTTTTTCTTGGATGTCTCGCCCTTCAGAGTCTCCGCCTCGGTCTTGGCCCTTCAGAGTCTTGGTCTTGTTTCTGCTTCTCGCCCTCAGAGTCTTGGTCTTGTTTCTCGCTCTCGCCCTTCAGAGTCTTGGCTCTTTTCTTGGCGTCCGCCCTTCAGAGTCTCTTGCCTCGGTCTTGGCCCTCTTCAGAGTCTTGGTCTTGTTTTGTCTCAGTCTTGGCCCTTGGACTACAATCCTTCTTAACATCATGTTATGTGAACGCCTTTATCTAAAAATCTCACACACATTTTCAACTTCACCTCTATATCGAATGGCGCAGAATCAATCCAGACAGCTCCAAATATAACCAACTCAAACGCCAGATGGATAGTTGCTAAGTACATATCAAAGTCACAATTTTTCATTTAACATCCACTGGGATGACGCTTCCCTGCGGCTTCACCAACTTGAAAAATGAGCTTTCCAATCTTAAAAGTATGACTGATCGGGCTGATATCCTGTAGCTATAAAAAATACCAGAGTCATTAAACTTTCAGGCAGCACGTGGACAGAGAAGAGCATGTTAGATGCCAACTTTGACCCAAGGAGAGGAGTTCATAGAGCGGGACTCCAGCACACAGGGCCCGAGCAGATTTAGCTAATCAGAGCGCAGTTAGAGCTCCATAATTATATCTGTAAAGTGACAATTCGAACAAATCTGCAGCTTTCATCTAGAATTATAATCACGCCTTACAATCAAATCCCCTCTAAACTGCTAAACTGTTACGGCACGCTCTGCGGGTGGGGTGGGGGGAAGCTTACAGTCTGACGCAATGTTAGGTCCTATAAGCTGAAACTCTTCTGAGGAAAATGAACAACTGAAGTTTTGGTCTGCTTTGGAAATTTGTTTTTAAAGGCACAGAAAAATCAAAGCATGGATCTAATCTAAAGGAGCTGCTGGCCATCTGATGCACTGATGCCCCCAAGGGATGTGTGATTGTTATGGATTTTTTATGGTGACCCTCCTTGACCGGACCTGGATAAATTGTGAAAATGGACAGGTGAATATACAGCTTAGAACCTACACAGTTGCAAATGCCAAGAAAGCAAAATGGTCAGGCAAGAAACGTTAACCTTAATGAGAGGGTGGACATTTCTTCGTTCCCATTTTTTATTGACATATTATTGAAAAAACATATGCTAGACATGCATGCCTTATACAGATTTTTTGAGAATGCCCAGAGCTACTCATTTTAGTTTGTATTTGATATGAAAATACCAAGACAAACCTGTTATCATCCTTTTAATGAGCAAATTTAGGTTTTCCTCCATAGATTTTCTACTTTGTTGAATCCTAAAGACCTGTGCAAAGTCAAAATAATATCAGCTCTATGTTCCTCATACCAAAGAAACAGTTGTTACTAATCACCTCGTCAATTTTGAAGGAATATGAACGTTGCTACATGCTACATAAAATTAAGTCTCAAATTGGTGAAAATACAGGTGGTACTTTCTATGCTCGGATGCTGTAGGCGTGTCGGCTCAAAGCACTGAAGCACCGCCGCTACCACAGAGCCCCTACCCATCGACTGTAAAACACATGCATGCACATGCACTGTTAAAAAAAGATCAGTCTAAAGTAAAACTACATAAATTCTACCTTGTTGTGTCTTGGCAATAATATACGTTTCACTGGAAAGGATGAAGACAGTGACAAGATAGTGAGCACAGTCTGGGCTAATATGGAATACAACACGGGATACTGGGGGGAAATATTTAAGCGGGAGGACAGCGGGAGAAAGGCTAAAACGACAGAGGAACGCTAAAAAAACAGAGTTGATGGATTATTAAGATTGTTTGCTAACTACAGTTTACCATGCATTATGTCACCGCTATAATTTACATCAGAGCTAACTCATACAGATTAGCTGCATGTTCTCATGCATTCATTAATTATTTCCTTACAACAGGTTAAACATGCACATGTCATATTTTACAGTTTATGACAACACAAAATAGCCAAACTTACACTTGGTGGTTCAACAGCAGTCACCAGTGGTAGGCGAATGTTAACATAAAGGCAACATTGTTTCCAGAAATCTTTGGTCATATGATGTTGGGCAGTTAGTAGCGAACAGATAGGGAGTTACCCAGACTGAAGGTTTGCCGGTTCAAGTTCGACTATACCACTGAGGTAACTCATGAGCAAGGTACTATCACCAAGCATGGATTCTCCCAAAGGTCACATTTGCTTGTGGCACTGTGCTGTGGTGTGTCTAAATGACAAATAATCACCTTTACCTAAATATTTATGAAAAAATCTACATTTCATATCTATATAAAGAGTCAAATAACAAGGCGTGAAAGGTGGAAGGAATTCAACAAATCCCCGACTCACTCGTGCATGAAGGTTAGTGGAAGACTGAAGCTCTGAGTAAGCGTGCATGTGAGTAAGGCTCAGAATCCCCTGATCTCAGTGCAGACTAAGGAAATAATATTTGTTCATTTCCCTTTGCATCATGTCACTCATAGCTACAAACGTCCTGCGCAGAGCTCGGACGAGGACAACGCTTGCAGTAAGAACACAAGGAGCATCTTGGTTTAAACTACAGACTCGGCTCATCTGTGAGCAATCTGTGTATTTCATGACATAAATATGAATTTTTATTTAGTGTTCTTTTAATCCCTTTGCAAAAATGACCAAGAAGAACCTTTCATTTGAGGGGCACATCTTTATGTTGCTTGTATTTAGTGTTTCACCACAAACCACGTAACGTGCTGAAGAGGCAAGAGAGAATTCATCCAATTAGAGATTCTATTTTGTACCAATCCTAAAAACAATTTATTTAGTTTACATTTGCAGCATTTAGCAGACGTTTTATCCAGAGAGCAACTTACAGCAGTGCTTTGTAGTCCACCACTGTTCTTCAGTCTGTAAAGCTAGGCTTAAAATCAACAACTGTTGTCAAAACCAAGTTACCGGCAACTAAGTTACACACTTTAACAAAAACCATGTTAGAGAAAAATGGAAGATAGCACACAGACACCAAACCAACTTTCATGAGTATCCAGTGTTAAAAACTAGAGCTGTGTTTAAGAGTGAATATAACTAAGAAAAATTGAAATATAATACTGCGTTCTTTCTAAAGAACATGCAAATCTTAAATATAGTCTAGGTATAAAGTATCTGGTGCAGAACGTCACGAGAAATTGAGTGATTATTGAATAACAGAACACACCACAAAGCACAAACTAAAGCGACCTCTGCATTTGATCCATCAGCATTGGGTGTCGACATGGCAGTGCCTGGGAGCAGTGCTAGACTGCACCTGCTAATGAGTTCCTCAGTGGTACCTTTATCCGCCCAGGATTTGAACTGGCAACGCTTTGATCACGAGGCGAACTTCCTAACTGTTACGCTACCAAACTGACCAAATATCTCTGAAGTATAATAAGCAGTTTGGAACACTGGTATTTTTTACGCACCAAATTCCATTCCTTACTTTTAATAAGCAAAAATATTTCACTGCCACACCGTTTAGCGTCTGCACATTAGTTTAGAAAGTATTGATAAAAAGTTTAGAAAATTCATTCAGACACGGTCTAATTAAGTTCAGCTCAACTTTGAGAAGTGCTAAAATAACAAGTCACGTGTTTCAATCTATGTTTCAAACCAACTATTACGCTTGAACAACAGAGACAATGAACTTATTAGTAAGCATGCTCCAAGCTTAACCCCGACAGATCATAACAGCTGTTAGAAAACAACACATGATGCAGCCTGTGGGAAGAACACACAACTCCTTTATTGTTTGCAAGTCTGAAATCCGCCACCTGCTTAAAATACAAAGATGCTGTAGTCAGCTTAAGCAATTCATTATATTAAACATGCAAACTGACTACGTACCAATTATTAACAGGACGCCAATGAAGGTAGTAATGATCCAGAGAAAAAGGAGCAAGGCTGAAGAAACTCTCAAAAACAGGAATAAATATAACTGAAAACGTCATTTTATTAACAAACTGCATCTTTTATTAAGCAGTGAAACTGAATTAATGTGGTTCCTTTTGCACCCTTTTCTAAGCTACTGTAACATATTAATAGTCAGTCCTCCAGGATTGTGGATTTATTTTTGTGTGCTCTTTAAAGAACAAAATGAATTAATTATGTGGCAGTGTTTTCTCAAAAATTGCGAGGAATTTAGTCAGCAGGCTAATAGAAATCACGCTTTTGGGAAACTTATTTTCTGGATGATATCGCTCTGAATGTCGTGAATATAAATGTTTTTCTCTCTACCTCTGATGCTAATCATCGCTATGAGGAAAAGGTGGTAAAATTGACGAACTTGTGAACTGATACTTGCAGGTTTAATTTCCATAATCAAATGCATCCTCCCCGACGTTATTCATCCACTGGATCATTCATATTGACAGAAATTACCGATGGTGCAAACGTTGAGGCTCCCACAGCAGCAAGTCAACATCAATGGGATTTAAACCAATTTCCTTTTGATTGTGACTTCATTAAAGTAAAGCACTGGAGCAAACCAGCATCTTGTCCATTCCTCACTCAGTGTTTTTCACCAACGCTGAGACACATTAAAAGTGGCGTTCTGGAACACACACACACACACACACAGCACAACTACCAAAAAAGATCTGTGTTCTAAAGCGGCACTCACTGACCCCAAACGCTGTGGCTGTGGAACTCGGAGCCCCCAGCGATCTCTCCATCTGAAAAAGTCTCCCTGAAAAAGAACTCAATGAGTTGGATCGGGAGTAAGGTCTAAACCTTGTCACCCAAGCATGAAAAGCGTATTTGTTTCTGTCAGAATTTAATCCATGTTTTTGACGCTTCAGTAAATTCCTTAATGTTTTTTGGTATTCCCCGCCATTGCATTGTTCCTGGGACACAATTATTTTAGCTAAATATGCTTGCGATGATTATATTTCATGTTAGCCTAACCAAATTATGCCAATTTAATAACTCACGAGTAAAACGCCAAAAAGCTCTTTCTGACTAAAAAGGGTTTAAAAGGAAGGACTGTCTTTGTCAAGCATGCATTTTACCAGCTTTCTCTCGCTCTCGATAAGACTAATGTTATAAATAACACAATATAAATAATGCTAAGTCCCACTGCGCTTTATCAAAGCTTGGGGCAAAATATATTCAGGGCTTTAATGTTCTCTCACCAGCAGAGATAGCAAAGGGTGCAAAGTAGATGGGTTTGTAAAATATTAGAAGTGGTGATTTGTTCAATTGTTTATAAGACGTAAATCGCTTCTATGCACTATACAATGTTATTAAAGCAACACATGAATGCATTTATGTTTGAAGAATAACAGCAGCATCTCCTGGGGTGATGAAATGAGATTGTCCAAGTCATTTCAACATAATGTGACTCTGCACGGCAAAACCAGTCGTTTGTCGCAACAGAGGTTTCGAGAAAACGAATCGCTTATGTTGCGTAGTAAAATTTTGATTTTGAAAATCCAAAAGTTTTGAAACAGTGGAAGGCGTCTATACTGTACTGTTGGTGAATAAATTTTGAAAAACTTACCTTCATCCTAAAAATGTGACTTTCTTTGAGGTGAGGAATTCAAGTCCAGAAAGCAGAATGTTAAAAAGTTTTGTTGACTCCGCCTACTAATATTTACGGTAAATCCACCTGCTGACTAGTACAAGATATTTCTCCAGAATCCATTCGCTCTCCAGTTCAGTTAATCTAACGAGGTAGGCTATCCGGTGTGGCTGTAGCCAGTGCAGGCTACCATAATGCAAACGTAGCTACCCATCAAGACTAAGTACTATGGCGCATGCCGATATCAACTTCAAAAGGCAGATTTCTCCGCTTTCATTTATGCGGACAGGAAACCCGACTTTGAATGTTGATATCTCAGTCATATGTCGCCCGATTCCTTCCATATAGGTATCGTTTTAAAGCTTGATTTATGCCCTTTCATGAAAACATAACTCAATTTTGAAAATTTGTGACAAGCGACTGGTTTTGCCGTGCAGAATCACATATATGGTCTGTTTAAAACAGAAGTGCAAAACCAGGAACCTATAGGTTATGGGTTCAAATCCAGCTCTATTTCTACCAGAACTAGCACCACTGGGGCTGTTGTTTTAAAGAGATTAAGTGTGTAACACATTGATCTACACCGATACAATGAACCAGTGTTCAAAAAGTCCACAGTATTGATCCGAAATGAAGCACTTTATATTGGGGCATTGGTTAGCGTAATGGTAAGGTCTGATTTCACTATATTACTCTAAAGGCACCTACAAAGAAGGTGCTTTACACCTCTACAGGTGGAGAGTCCTGGTTCAGACCCTGTGGTTACACTAGGCCAACTCTGTGTGGAGTTCGGACAATCTAATGAACAGGGTTACCAAGCTCCTGGGTGTAGGAGGTGTTGGTCTCGAGAAAAAACTACTGCTAACAGACATTAAATCACTCATTGATCTGATTTATTACCGATTATTCTTAGTAGTCCCTTTCAATCAATGGAATTTATTCTACATGATATGTATTGAGACAGTTTACCTAATTGTCATGAAATAAGCACACTGAGTTCAGGAATTACGTGGGTGTATTTGTGAAGTTTTACTGAAGCCCAGTTGCAGAAACCTGATGCTTTACTTTCTCCTTTTTTAAGTTTTATGCAATGAAGATCTACATAAATCCGTTTTCAAGGCTGCATACATTTTGCATATCGTCGTTGTCGGGTGGTGTCATGTGGGCGCCGTGCGGCCAAAAAAAAATTAGAGGTGTGTGGAAATAGGAGGATTACTGAATGAAGGAAAGGAACACAGTCTTAATGAGCACAAAAAAGCTAGCCCATCAACAAAGAGGCACTTGAAAACAAGGCAACAACATGAATGGTCCCGTGCTCCGAAAGGGGTGCAGGAATGGCCCCCTGCCCAGGGGGGTCTCCCCATAAATCTGAACCCACACAGGTGACACGCGCGCCAGAGACAGACACACATGGCACACGCGCGCACAGACAGACACACAGAGACACGCACAAGACAGAGACACACAGACACACAGGAGACAGACAGAGACACACAGACATACAGAGACGCACGCATAGAGACAGACACACAGAGACACGCTACAAGACAGAGACACACACGCTACAAGACAGACATGCACACACAGACACAGAGACACGCGCACAGAGACAGGACAGACAGACACACAGAGACACACAGCACAGAGACAGCATAGACAGACACAGAGACGCCACAAGCATAGAGACAGAAGACACACACAGAGACGCGCGCACAGAGACAGACACACAGAGACGCGCGCACAGAGACAGACACACAGAGACGCGCGCACAGAGACAGACACACAGAGACGCGCGCACAGAGACAGACACAGAGACGCGCGCACAGAGACAGACACAGAGACGCGCGCACAGAGACAGACAGAGAGACGCACGCACGCACGCAGACGAATCCTACGTCCCAGCTGCTGGGAATTCCCGAAAGGATCCGTACTGGTTCCACACGAGAGAAAAGTTCAAGACGAACCTCGCCAAAATGCACTCACCGGCGGGCAGCACGAGTCTAGAGGCGTGGAGACAAAACACAGCCCATGAACCGAAAAACACGCAAATAATCCAAAAGGGGAGACTCCACGCAGAAAACCCGTTCCACACAGTCACACGACGCCAAAATATGAGGGAGAAGAACTCAAAATACTCACTGGATCGGCTGGTCTAAATAACGAAACGAAACAAGCTAATAAAGTAATAAACCAATGGCGAAACAGAACCAAATCATAACCAGCTGAACAGAATTAATACTGAAAGTAGGGCCGCGATCTAATTCACCCGTGAACTACTGAGGAAAGGGCGCACGAAGTGCAGACAAAACCCGGAAGTAGGGAGCGGACTAATCGGGACGTGAACTACTAGGAAGGGCACACAAAGTGTATACACCGAACCCGGAAGTGGGGAGCGATCTAACGGGGCGGTGCACAGCTACGCAAAACCTAACGTGCTCTAATTAGGGGTGTTGAAATTAATCTTATAATCGATGCATCGCGATTCAGACGCGGACGATTCTGCATCGATGTTGTGGCAGGACATCTTCGATTATATCATAATGAAATTGTTTGGTGATTTTGGCGGCGGCATAAAAATTCTAGTTAAAAAGTAGTTTCGGTAGTGACTGTGGCTGCCTCATCTGAGTACAGCACTGCTCATCTCACTGACGGCACTCACCGCATGCGCAGCAACCGAGAATGGCGGAGAGAGTACATTTCGCATAATAATATAATATTGCGCGCAAACTGTATTTTTCCTCTCTCAAATGTCTTTTTTTCCTCTCGATGTATTAAATGTCTTTGCGTGCAAAGTAAATTACCGACGAGCGACTTTTTTGCTGGAGTGAGATTTCTACGCGCGCGGTTTGAAAGGGGCGGGTTTTGGCAGTTTCTGCTTGCGAATCCTATTGGCCGATGGCTCCTGGTCTTGTGATTGACTGCACGCTACAGACAGTTTTTACAGAAAAACCAAAGATGAGGTAAAAGGGGAACGGCGACAGGTAGATTAAATGCAAGTTATAGTTTATCGACCTTATAATTATAATTTAATTATTAGGTCTTACACGTTTAATAAGCACGCAATCAATGGCTCCCCTTGCCCACTTGTCTGTCCCCAATTTAACATAAACACAGATGCAGCGAGGCACATCATTGGGATGCTGAAGCAGGCGTTATACAGGCATCCCAACCTGCAAAAACTCATTTCAGGGAGGTCCCCTCCTAACCCTAACTCTAACCCTAACACCCCAACTCAATTATACTTTTGTAGTATCTGCTTAATCATCCATTACGTTTCATGCTTTGTTGATCTGATGGTATGTAAGGTTGATATATTTATTATATTAGTTTTAATCCTTAAACAGCTTGCAGACGAGTGTCAGAATACTACACAGGTAAACTGCCAAAATGGTAACATACCATCGTAACATTTATGGTAGTTACAAAGGCCTTGGTTACCTTCTTCCAAATCTAACGTCTGTGTTTATGTTAAATTGGGGACAGACAAGCTTACATCTCACTGCTTGTATTTGTATTTGAAAACAATATGAAGTAATGCATAAAAATTGATGGGCTGCATCGTGATGCATCGCGATGCATCGAGATATCGAATCGAATCGAATCGAATCGTTGACGTAATAATCGTAATTGAATCGAATCGTGAGACCAGTGACAATTCACACCTCTAGCTCTAATACACATGAAGGGAGGACACTGAAACGTGATCCCCAAGACAGACTTATCTCTCCGGCTCAGAACTCCGGGGACCGTGAACGTGGCACGGCCGCCGAAGACGGCGCGGCCGTGACAGGCGGAAACATTTTATGTCCAAAACGGCTGTTTTTCAGGAAATTGAAAAAACAATGTATATTCTAAATATATGAATATTGCATTGTCAAAATTGGTGTCACATCTTAAGATGTGATCATACACTTGTGTGTAATATAAAACTATCAGGCCATGAAGACTGACCAGTAGAATTGTTTAATGACAAAAAATAAAAACAGACTTGTTTGGAACGTTTGGAAAGGTACCAAGTCTTAAAGTTTATATTAATATGTCGATAGTACCTGAACATCCTGGCATTAGTGTTAGTAAGAATATATAAAGTGTCAAAATGTACATTAGCTCCATGTTTCAGTGTATTAAACTACATTGCATATTTCTACCTTTGTATGTCCATATGTTGGAAGGTCTTTGAAGGTAAGGAAATCCCTTCTTAAGAAACTGGAGATTTAAGACTACAGTGTCTAGTGTCTGCATTAGAGATGGCACCGATCCTATACATGGATGGGATATTGGTCCAATAACGATTCATATAGTTGGATCGGGTATCGGTGACATTTGGCTGATCTATGGGGCCGACCTGTAAATTGAGCACACGCTCAGTTGGTTCTGCATAGGAAGCGTTACCGCGCTAAAGCTGCTTTATTCTTTGATATTGGCGCAAATATCTACATATTGATATGACAATGAGCAAAACAAGCAGCGCAACACACTACAACCCCAAAAGCACATCACACCATTATACTGTTTAATTTCCTTAACAACACCAGCTCTCACTCACAATCTCTGTGTTCCTGATGGTTTTAGCGCCGCAGGATTAGGGAGCGTCACTAAATAACACAACTGTGTTTGAAGGAGTAATGTTTGAGATGTTATTTTAATAATAAATAATTTAGCACATACATATGGGTGTGGAATTATTACATTGTTTTAGTTGGAAAACAGTATTTAAGTCAAGTATTTCCTATATAAGCATAACAGAATAATCTCAGTCATGTATTCAGACATTTTTAAAATTTTAAAGCATTATTTTCTGTTTAAAAAAGACTCAGAGACTGTATTGGATTTGTATTGTATTGGCAGATCCAAATTTACAATATCGGTATCGTATCGGACATTAAAAAAGTGCTATCGTGCCATGTCTAGTCTGCATCCCTGTGTCTTAGATGTACCTGCATCAAACGTACCTAAAACTACACCAAAAACACATACATTTATTGTTTCCAGTCGCATTGTTGCTGAAATGGTTTGGAGTTTCTCACGCCCCTTTAATAACAAGGTCCATCCAAGCGGGGATTTTAGATGCTGCCATTTAAGAGGAATTTGAAATAAATGTGTGTTTTTTGACTGAGAAAACATTTTTATTAGTGCTCGTACAGCTTCAATCATAGTGAGCAGAAAAAAGGAAAAGTATGATGAGAATTACACACACATACACACGCACAGCTATTATATAGTACAAATCACACATATCACACCAAGTCTCAAAAATGCCCCCAATCATACACTCTATAATCACTCTCTACCACACACACATCAAGAGGACGCTCGCCCAATCCTGCCATTGTTCATTGTCACAGGAATCCTTTCAGGGTGTAAAAAGCCAGCCTGAGTGTCCTCTTCAAAAAAAACACCATGGCAACCAGCTCATCCCACCCTGACACACAAATACGTACGCCGGCTTTTATTTCCCTTCCATCCATTCTTCTCTCTCTCTCCTCGTCTGCTCTTATCTTCTCTCTCTCTCTCTCTCTCTCTCTCTCTCCCTCTCTCTACTTGTATAATAAATTCTCACTTTCATTATGTGAAGCAGAACCAGTTCACACACATCACATCACGTTCGAATAATATATTAATATTAAAGTAATACTGATAAAGAATTTTACAGCCCATACTCATTTAGAAAACTGTAAAATTGATATACTGGTTGATAATCTATTTTTCCAAAGCACAAAATGTAAAAAATTAAGATTACATTTGTTATCTGAGGTTATTTACCAAGAGGCCTCACCATGATAGCATCACAATGTCATTTTAAATAAACAAAATAAAATAAAATAGCTAGATTTTTTATACAACTTCATATTTTTATTAACCTTTTTCTATTTTTTCTTAATGTCTCAATCTATTTTACTTTTTGATTTTTAAGAAATAATAATGAAGTTTTAAAAATATATATTTAAATTTAATCTATTTGTGAATGAACAAAAGAGAAATCTAAATCAAATCAATATTTGGTGTGACCACCCTTTGCCTTCAAAACAGCATCTATTCTTCTAGGTACACTCGCACACAGTTTTTGAAGGAACTCGGCTGGTAGGTTGTTCCAAACATCTTGGAGAACTAACCACAGATCTATAATCCTATAATCCTACAAAATAATATAATGACTATAATCCTACAAAATCCCTGACTTTGTGCAAGTGTACCTAGAAGAATTGATGCTGGTTTGAAGGCAAAAGGTAGTAACACCAAATATTGATTTGATTTAGATTTTTCTTTTGTTTGCTCACTTTGCATTTTGTAAATTGATAAAAATAAACAATCATTATTTATATTTCTGAAAGCATTCTTTGTTTACAGCATGTACTGTCTTGAGTCTGAGAAGAAAAGAGAGGCGGGGATGTATATATATATATATCAATAGGCAATTGTCCCCATGATTGTCCTTTCACCTCGCAGTCGTAACCCCAGCACTGCGCCGCCAAACGACCTGTGACCGAGGGCAATTCCTCCACTCTTTGAAACCCCAAAAAAAGATAGCTAATGAATTATGGATCAGGTCTAGTTTTGCAGCGTTACGTTGGCAAGCCCGACTCGCCCCGGCCTGGCACTGGAGACGATTTACTGCTGCAGACGGTGAAAACCAGATCTTACAAAGAAGCTTAATAAAGCCGGCAGCTGTTAAGAATAATTACGTTGGACATGAATAGAAAAGACAATATTACGGCCTAAAGACAAAGAGAGAACGAATGTATTGATTCTCTCGGGACGTTGTGTGGTGTTTACTGATCGACTTTGACTGGGAATTTTGAGAGAAAAGAAAACTCACAGCAATGATGACAATACAACAATACCTTCTTCTCTGTTTATTTGTTCAGAAAGTCTAAAGAAAGGCCTGTATTTTGACAACTGCGCTTCATTGTGTTTCATTATCTTTCTTTCTCTCAGGGTCTTTCTCTCTCTCTCACACACACACACACACACACACAGACACACTCTCCTCAGACACCATAATGTGTCGTCAATAATTCCCTTCCAACTCATCTGGAGGAAAACAGCATAAATGACGAGTCACTGTGATAAATATTTATTCGTTTATTTGGTTGTGGAACGATGGATAGGACCACAGCCTGCCCTGGGTAATAATGAGTGCAATCAATACACACACACACACACAGACAAACAGTGCTGCTTACACACTCCTTCTCGGTGGGTCCACACACACGCACACACCTGTGTTTTGAGCTGAAGCGGAGCGTAAGACAGATCGCTGCGATTATCTGCCTGACTGTGCGGCTCTCACACAAAAAGATCCTGACATCTGCTTACCTACACACACACACACACCTACACATAAATACACACACACACTCCCACCATGTGCAAAGTATTATCTCAGGATATACACACTGGAGAGAGGGAAATGATGCTTAAAATGACAAAGAGAAAGAGAGAAGAGTCTCTAGACACAAATGAGAGATATTGAAGATGAAAATGAGGGAGAAAATCTGAGAGAAAAGAGCAAGAAACAAATGTGAGAGTCTGAGATGTAAATGAGAGTGAGAGATGAGAGAGAAAACCAGAGATAAGAGTGCAAGAGAGAAAAGCAGGAATGAACAGAGAGTGAGAGAAGAGTTGAGAAGAGAAGAAAAGAGAAAAAGGAGATAGAAAAGAGTAAAAAGATGGGAGATGAAAGAGAGAACCAGAGACCAACGAGCAAGATAAAAACACAGAAAAAGGGAGAGAGAATGACAGAAGACAAAATTAACAGAAAATAGTCAAAGGACTATATGAGAGAGAGAGAGAGAGAGAGAGAGAGAGAGAGAGACCAAAGATAAAAAGAGAAGCAGAGGGGGAGAGAAGAGAAAAAGACTCAAGACAAAATGAGAGACACTGAAGATGAAAATGAGAGTGAGACAGAGAACCAGAGAAAAAAAATGAGCAAGAGAGAAACAGAGAAAGGAAGAGAAAGTGAGGAAAGAGAAGACACAAATGGAGACAGAGATAAAGCAGTCACAAGATCACTGAAATGATAGTATGAGATAAGATAGGGATGAGATATGATGAGATATTTCTCTGAAATGAGAAAGAAAGAGACAGAAGAGAAATAGAGAGAGGAGTTAGAAGATGAGACAAATGAGAGATAGGAAAGATAAAAACAAGAGAAATGAAAGAGAGAACAAGAGGGACAAGAGAGAAATGAAGAGAGAGAGAGAGAGAGAGAGAGAGAGAGAGTCATCTGCGTGTTTCAATTTCATAGCTAATTAATTTTGTAATCCGTCTCTCTGAACATAGATGCAAAATCGGATACACTGTGCACAGACACACTCGTCTTTATTAGGAGAGCAGCCTTACCTCCTCCGCTCCTCTCCTCCAGCCTAACTTCCTCACTTTTCTCTCTCTCTCTCTCTCTCTTTATCTCTCACATTAGCTTCTCCATTCTGCACATGTGGACAAAAATGGCACAAAGAAAGTCTTGCGCTGTCCTCATTTACTACAATACAACCACGCAACACATGTACTATTACAGACAGATCTCGCAGAGAGAGATGGAAGGAGAGAAAAAGAGAGGAAGGGGGGCAAAGAGAGGAAGAGGCAGAGAGGAAAAAAGGCAAGCAATAGAATAAGAGTGAGAAGAAGAGAAAGACAGTGGGAAAGAGAGGCAGAAGGATGGATGGATGGATGGATAAATGGATTGATGGATAGAGTAAATAAGAGAATGAGAGAGAGGAGGAGAGAAAGTGAGAAGAAAAGAGAGGCGGGGATGAAGAAGAGAAAGATGGAGAGAATGGCAGTGGGAAAGAGATGCAGCAGGATGGATGGATGCATAGGTAGGGAGAGAGCAGAAAAAGCAGAAAGAGAGAGGAAGAGGGAAAGAGAACAATCTTGTGTTACTGCTATTGCCTTTATAGCTGTATGTATTAATTACTGCTTTGTGATCATGGCCATAGATTCTTGCTTCCACCTAGGACAAGGTCCTCCGACTCTATCTCGCAGCTGCCAGGAGTGCACTGTGACATGCTGAGGTAGAAATTTTACACTATTTTATGTAACTATGTAGCATTTTGCCATAATATGTTAGTAATATGTAATAAAAAAGTTGCTGGAAAAGTTATAACGTTTTCAAAGTAACTTCACTACTGATGAACTACTGAAAAATGTAGTTTAAAACAGAAGTAGTGTCACTAACTGAAGTTTGCTACTTCCCAATACTGCTAATATTTAGAGGCAGTAAGTGGGAACACACACACACACACACACTAAAAGATATTGCTCGAGTAGTGTTTGACAGGGTGTGTAATGATGTGTCCCGCTGTCAAACAATGTCACTACGAGGTGTCATGTCATTTATCACACACACACACACAAGATTTTAGATATCGAAATTCTGCTCATAATCTTTACAGATAAGATGAGAGAGACCTGACAAACAGCAGCGCACACTTACAGTTCCAGCTCCCACATCCCATAATAAGTGTTTTCACACCATGCTTCTGATCCTTCTTCATGGTGCTATCAGTCCTTCTCACCTTCGCTAGGACACACAGCAACTCCCCAGCTAAGAGTAAGACCACACACACACACACACACACACACACAAACACACACACACACACACACACACACACACACACACACACACACACACACACACACTTGTTTCTTTGTGAGGAACTTCCATTGACTTCCATTATGACTATATATAAATAGAGAGAAAAGATATGTGGCACAAAGGAGAGACAGTGAGAAAACAATGAGAGAGATGAAAGAGAACGAGAGAAACCCAGAGATAAAACAGCAAGAAGAGCCAAATGAGAGATACTGAAAATTAAAATGAGAGTAACAAGATGAGAGAGAGAACCAGAAACAAAAGAACCAGAGAAAATAGACGAGAAGAGAAGAGACAAAAAGATGACACAAGTGAGAGATGTTAGAGAGAGAGGCCCAGAGACCAAAGAGAACAAGAGAAGCAGAGGGGGAGAGAAAAGAAGAGAAAGAGACTCAAGACACATATAAGAGATACTGAAGCTGAGAGAGAGGGGAAAAAATGAATAGAAAGTGAGGGAAGAGAACTGAGAAATGAGATTGACATAAAGGAGTCACAAGAGGGGAGAAGAGAAGAGAACAGAAGAAAAAAATGTGAAAAGAAAAGTGAGTGGCGGATAAAGACATTACATGCAAAACAACATGTGAAAGCATGTTTTTAGGTTTCCGAAAGTCCATTAAACTCAACAATGCTTTAACAATGTCACATATTACAGTGACTCAGTTCCCTTGCTGTTCCTTCAGTCGCACGCCCCATACAAAAGCCAATTCTTGATCTGTAAAACACAAGGACATTCTGAAATCGGATTAAAATATTCACAAAATGACCAAGCTGTCAAAAAATTTATTGTACCATGACTTTATTTTTCTCTTTACCTTTATTTCCAATAAAAACTATAAGCGAGCACGTTTTCTTACCAAATTACGTCACACCAAAACAGCACCAAAATATTAAATGACAAAATAAAAACTGTTAAACTGGCATTTATCTGAATAAAATATTCATTAACAACAAAGTGACACAAAATTATTTATAGGGCACAAACAGTAATACAAAATGTTGTAATAGCAAATAGTCAATTACATCTCCTTACTGCCTGCAACTGTCCTTTTAAAAGAGAGACTTTTAACTTTATTTCCATTAAATTGCGACCTGAGTGACTAGTTATTTACTCAATAAAATGTTAATTTAAATGCATTTTGTTGTACAGTGATCTGATCGCAGATAAGATGAATGAGTAAATGAGTTCTGAATTAGATTTCATTTGAATAAAAAGTTCCGTCAATCTGCAGCTAATCAGAGTAATTAATAAAACCGTGTCGCAAAGCCGTGGCTGTAAAAAAAAAAAAAAAACGATTTTAAGATAGTTCATGACTGACGTTTGCTGATGTGTTCTTTATAACGCAGTTTAAAATGTTGACCGTCTATAACCACCTCGCCAGACCAGCATGATAAAGTAATCATTTGAAACATTTTTCATATTTGCCATTTTTAGACATTATCATCCCCATCTATATTCATGACAGCCTGGAGTTTTTCTCTTGATTCCGTTTGTCTTTTGAAGTGACATCTAATGAATTTTGCAGAGCAAAAGATATCCTTAGGCCATAAACCATGGTTCGAATTACGTGGGGTACCGGGGGGGTACTGTACCCCTCGATCAGGACCCAAACCCCTCCAAAGAGACAAAAATAGAAGTTTGGGGGTGGGTTCTGTTATGAAGGCAGTACACCCCAATTATGGAGGGGTAATTCACACTCTACACAGCAAATAAACAAACACGTACGCTTTTAAATAGCAGCGTTAAAATTGCACACACGTCACCACTAAGGAACAAAATAAAAGCCACAGTAATGATGCCGAGTCCAAAAATAATAACACAACAACTAGAGGTGCTACAAGAAAATGCCAGTGTGGTTGCTCAGATTTTGTAGCTGTGACACGAAAACTAGCCGAGTAAAAATACTTTGATTAAAACCCACTGAAGTGAATGGGGAAACGAAACGTGGGATGATAAAACTAAGAAAAAGACGAGTGCGGGTGGAAACGTATGGTGACCGGGAGGGGACACCTTCGGTTCACTTAAGTTTGTCGTGGCCACGAGATATAAACTCGTGGGAACGTGATATTGTGTCGTGGCCACGAGATATTAATTCGTGGGAAGGTCATATTAACTCGTGGTAACGTCATATTATGTCGTGGCCACGAGATCATTTTGTCGAGGGAACGACATCCTTATGTCGTGGCCACGAGACGTGAAGTCGTGGGAATGTCATGTCGTTCCCTAAATAAAGCATATTGAGGCCACGACGTCACATCTCGTGGCCACGACATAAGGATGTCGTTCCCACGAATTAATATCTCGTGGCTACGAAACAGTATCACGTTCCCACGAGATACGACACGAAAAAATTAAGTGAACCGAACGTGTCCTCTCCCGGTCACCGTAGAAACGTGTGGAGATGTGTGTTCAGTGAGGTGGTCTGAGGTGACATAAGAACCGTGTTGACTGTCGTGTGAAAACAAGCGAACAAAGCTTTCGAATCCCAAATCCCATGTATTCTTGATGGGAGAAAATGAGTGGGTTTCTATTAGTGTTGCACTACTGTCTCGAGGTCAGTCTTTAAAAGTCTCTGTCTTGTCTCGGACTCGGTCGTATTTGTACTCAGTCTTATCATGGACTTGGACAAAGTATTTTATTTCGAGACCAGACGAGACCACAACTCAGAGAATATTACTATTAAAAGTTTGCGACCAAGGCAGGCATTTTGCATAGTTTATTAATTAGTGTTTTAATAACTCAGAATCCCTTTAACATACAGAAACCACACACATACCATCGGAATCACAAGACATTGAACTTACTTATTTCTAAATAATTCCGTGCACTACAGTAACTGCGTATTTTTCTTGAGGAGTGTTCTGCCACTGTGGTTTGCTGAGTTTAACATATGTGTTCAGTTTGGATAACTGCTTTCAGTGAAGCGATTTCCTCAATATATGTAAGAGAGAAATGTTGAATAAACATGTTTAATGCTGCTTAGGCTTTGCATGTTCCTCTTATTTGTCATGTGGTGTCAAACGTGCATTGGCCTGGTCTCGGTCTCGTTGAACTGGTGACTTTGTGAAGAATGGTAGCCAAAAAAATGGCAAAATTTGAGTTCCATGTTAGCCTAAGGGGGAAGAAATGGAAGAAAAAAATGGACAGAACTCGGGAACGAGTGTACGTATCTAAAACGTGTATATAAACATCCCACACTGTTATAGGCCGCACGTTTTAGAGTTGGAACGAAGTTTCTAGCAAAAAAGCTGTAGGAGTAGTGGTCAGAAAAAGTGTGGAATAAAAATCAGATAACTCACTGCAGTCACATAATAACACTTCTGACTTTTTTTCTGTATTGATTTCTTTTCCTTGAAAACTTACCTTCTGATATACAGTCACATGCTCACATTTGATTGTTTTAATAAAAAAGGAAAAATGCAAATTGGCTAAATGAAGCCCGCCCTGCTCCTCCTCCTCCGTGTGTAATTGCTTGGCCGGGACTGTTCCACAGATAATAAGCGGGGTTTTATTGGGGCAGTATTTTAGCAGACGTGTGTTTGTGTCAGTCTTATGCTTATTGGTTGCGGATTTATAGGTGTCTTGGGTAAACAGCTTTAGATTAGAGCCATCAACCACACACAAAGGCACTGGGAATCGTTTCTGAAAATCGTACCTTCCTCGGATCGCCCAATCGCTGTGATAGGTAAAAGCTCTGTACGTACATTTTGCTTTAAAGCATACTCTAGGGCTGGTCAATACTACTTGATATCAATCTCATGATTAACTGAACTTCTTACCTCGATTATGATTAATGAACAGTTATTTTCTTTTGAGGTTTATTTATTTTTGTCCAAAGTTCAAATTTGCTCAATAATTAACACGGGGGTATAAAGTGTATATTAGTATGTTATTGCATTGAGCTTATTTTTGATTCTACACACATTTTCTGACCGCTACTCCTCCTACAGTGTTGGGATGGTGGTGGTCTAGTGGTTAGGACACTCGCCTCAAAATCAAGAGATCTTAAGTTTGAATCCTGCCTCCAGCACTACCATCATTGGGTCCCTGAGCAAGACCCTTAACCCCAAGTTGCTCCATAAAGGTATGTCGCTCTGGATAAGAGCGTCTGCTAAATGACGTAATTGTAAATGTACAGTCTTCGTGCTAGAAACTTCATTCCAAGTCTGAAACGTACAGCCTATAGCGGTGTGGGTGGTTGTAAACTCATTTTTGATATTCACACTCGTTTGCAAGTTATGTCCATTTTTTTCTCCTTAGACTAACACTGAGCGCAAATTTAGATGCTTGACTGCACAGCCGCCGTTCTTCACAAAGCCACCAAATTCAACCTGATCCGCAGGCCTTTATCTGTAACCGTCATGACCAGCACTCTTCTTTTTCATCCTTTCATCCTGTCATTTTTTTTGCCCATTTGTTTTCTGTCATTAAGAATACATGGGATTTGAGACTTGAAAGCTGTTCTCCACCTGTTTTCACATGACAGTCAACACAGTTCTCAGACCACCTCAACGAACACACAAGTGTTTTGACAGCACTCGTCTTTCTCTTACTCTGATCATCCCTCGTTCTTTCCCCATTCACTTCCATGCATTTTAATCAAAGTCTTTCTACTCGGCCAGTTTTCATGTCACAGCTACAGAATGTGAGATGCAGCTCTAGGTTGTCATTGTGAGCACATCACGACACAACACACCACAATGAAATGTGACCACCTTGCTCATGAGTACCTCAATGGTACCTTTACCGCTTCGGCACTTGAACCGGCAACGCTCCGATCATTCCTTAACCATTAATTATTTTAAAATAACTGAAGGAAACACACAAAGACGTAGTGGCAGACTTGACGGAACGGTGTCACCTAACAACACACAGCCGTATGTTTTTAAAGGGCCGGTACATGAACACACACTGAGGAAAGTATTAATGAAACTTTAAGAAAAGTGTTAGCAGAATTTCAAAAATAATCAAAACGACATGGGTAAGATTATGTCTTTTAGAAGTTTTGAATGTTGGTTTGATTAATTTTTGATTAATCACCCAGCCCTAGCTTACACAGAGACACACACAACCCATGGGGTCCAAAAATGTATAGTAGACATGGCCTGGAGCATCTTCAGGGGCTATAGAAGCAAGAACACACACACACACACACAAACACACACGTCATCAAATAAATCCTTAACCTCTAACATTACTACCTGTCATGCATCCCTGTGTTTGATTAGAGTTAATGACCGTTGACCGTCACAGCCTGTGCTGTATGACACATGTGTTTTCCGCATCTCTCACACACACACATGCTGTGAGGGAGACGCTGTATATTTATGCAGGCTATTGACTATTCATGACCACATTTTATACAGACGCCTTATGACGCATGTGAAGAACAAAATGTTGCATCCCATGAATTAAAAGGCCATTAAGTAGGCTAATATTTCCCCAGGACATGAGGATGTCTGCCACCGTTAAAAAATACAAGCTACATATCTTCTGAGGAAATATCGGGTCTTGTGCTAACATTTTCCCCCATCACTCTGCTGGGTTTTTATGGCTGAGGAAATAAAACTAAGCACACAAGCAAATACGTTTCTGACAGTTTAAATTCACTTCTTTTAACAGTGAATTTAAATACCAAGATAAATGCTGTTTTAAAGAGGGTGGATATGGTTTAACAGTTCAGTTACTAAATTAAACACAGTCAACAGTTCTTGAATTATGCGTAAAACCACTTTTAAGTGAGTGATTATTTGTCATTGTGAACGCAGCACAGCACACAGCGCAACACAACCAAACGTGACCTCTGCATTTGACCTATCCATGAAGGAGCAGTGGGCAGGTCTATGAGCACCCAGGGAGCAGTGCATGAGGATACCTTGCATGAGTACCTTAGTGGTACCTTTACCAGTCTGGTACTTGAACCGGCGACCAATCGATCAGGAGGCCAAGTCTCTAACCGTTACGCTACCAACTGCCCATGCACTATAAACTGTAAAAGCTCCAGCTGTTTTCTGAGACTGAGGCAATTTTCCAGGCTCATATTCCAAACAATTTTCCGGAAACGCTGCCGTGTGAACGGAGCCGGATCGTCTCAGGGTAAGACGTAGAGGCCAGTCAATAAATTCAAGTTGTTGAAAGATGTGCGCAAACTGCAATAAATCGTAAAATAAAAATGGCAGATAAAAGACAAGAAAGAAAGAGACACAGAATTTAAGATCTATCCTCTAACGATGCTGTGACCTTGTAGTTACATAGTTTGTCCATGAGAGGGCACCACGGCAACTTAACCGTTCGCTTTTTTGTGCTTTTACACAGTTATTTTCTAAGTTTGTACTAAGAATTGTTTATGTATTTAAGTTGGTGGCGTAATTGGTTAGAGTGGTCGTCCCGTGATCGGAAGGTCGCCGGTTCGAATCCCAGGACCAGTAAAGGTACCACTGAGGTACTTATGTGCAAGGTACCATCCCCAAGCACTGCTTCCCGGGCACTGCACATGTTAGCTGCCCACTGCTCCTTCACGGATAGGTCAAATGCAGAGGTCACATTTGGTTGCTGTGCACTGTGTGCTATGGTGTGTTGACAATGATAAATAATCATTCACTTTCAGATGTTAAACGTAAACAGCTGTCTGTCACGTCATCTGACTTTTACAAAATTCAGTTGCTGAAAAAATATATCGGTCGGACTCGTATCGCTCTTAGAAATCCTATATCGTTTTGATGACATTCAAACCTGTGTGAATGCTCTAAACCTGTCAAAGTTCTAGAAAGAATTCGTGTTGAACTTGTGTCTTTGAAACCACAAGCCCTTCTCCCTATGGTAAGGTGGTCTCGGGTAAAACACAGGCTTCTGTCAGCCTCGCCGGAAAAGCACCGCACCGAACATGTTGGACGTCCAGCAGCGCTGCGGTTTATCCGTCCAATTCACACCTCGGCAAGGCGCGAAAGGAAGAGATAAAAAAAAGAAAGGAAATGCTCCGAGCGGCAAGTTAACACTCGCCCGGTCCCCCGGCGGCCCTCATGGCTGACGGAGTGTGTGTGTGTTGGAAGGGTCGTGACAGCGCCGTAGCGAGCCTCGCCGTCCAGCCATTTGGGACGCGAAGCTCTTCAGCCCTACAGCGAGGCCATCTGCAGTCACGCGTCACGCCATCCTTAATTAGCCCCGATAAAGGTCAGCTTAGCACTTTTCCGGTCAGGCATGCCCTCGGACGCCCCCAGAGACGCCTCGAGGGCCTGATAACACAACGCTGCCAAGTGGACAAGCGAGGGTAAGGGTGAGTGTGTGTGTGTTCATGTATTTAGGGGTTTGTGAGGACTTGACTGTCCCCTGGAAGTTGGAAAACATTTTATTGTTTTTATTTTATTTTATGGGTTTGTGAGGACATTATGGTTTGTGAGAACCGCTCCCAGTAAGGCAAAAATAATTTTTAACAAAAATCCCCGTGTGTTATTTGAGAAATGATTGTGTTCATGTATTTAGGGGATTGTGAGCAGGACTAAAAGATGGGGAAAATATGATTTGTCCATTTTTACGGATTTTTGGGGACGTTTTTCGGGTAGGCCCCGTCATCTGAAGGTCGCCAGTTCGAATTCCAAGACCAGTAAAGGTACCACTGAGGTACTCATGAGCAAGGCACCGTCCCCAAGCATTGCTCCCTGTGTCGGCTGCCCACTGCTCCTTCGTAGATAGGTCAAATGCGGTCACATTTCATTGTGGTGCACGGAGTGCTATGCTGTGGTGTGTTTACAATGACAAATAATCACTAACATTCACTACAGAAACTCCAAGTGTGCGTGTGTGTGTGTGTGTGTTCTTGTGTGTTCTTGTATTTAGGGGTTTGTGAGGACTTGGCTGTCCCCTAAAATGGTTTTGTTCAGTGTTAGGGTTTAAGAGTAAGCATTGGGTTATTTAGCTACAGTCATCATCATGTTTGTGGAATGTCCCCAAACGTATAGCACAGTAAATGTGTGTGTGTTTTGTCAAGTGTGTGTAACTGTGCTGTTGAAAAAGGACACCAAAATGATCCCAGTCACTCACGGTGCATTACTGCAACAAACCATTCCACATAAACCCATTAAAGTGTGACATCTCTCCCCTCCCTCTCCTCACTCTCCTCACTCTCTATCCATCTTTCTCCAAAATTCCCTCTCCATACTCGTCTTTCTCATGCTCTCTCCGCTTCCTCACATCTATCGTTCCCTCCTTTTCACCCTTCTCTCTTTCACACCCTCCACCACTCTCATGTTCCACGCACTATATACACCCCATCTTCCGTCCTCCTCCCTCTCTTTCGGAGAGAGACTCTGTCAGGAAAGAATCATTTAATTTTTCAGAGTTCTACACACTGCAGTCAAACCCAATTGGTGACCAATCTTCAATTAGAGATGAGAAACTCCGAAAAAGCAAATTGCTCCCCAACAGCCGCTCTGATGGCCGAGTTCTGCTCAAACGCACGGGAGGACGGATTAAAAAAAGGTGCCAAATAGACTAGCACTCCTCCTCCTCCTCCTCCTCCTCCTCTTCACTTATCCTACGAGAATACATGATTTTTCACCTGTCGTTCCCCAAGCAGGTCGGACTGTATCACAGCCAGCTTCAAATTGTAAAGGTGAGGAGATGAAAAAGGAGGGAGAGAGGAAGGAATATGGCCTCTGGAGAAGATGGTGAGAATTAGATGAAAGAGTGGCGGAGGAAAGGAGGATGAGGAGGAGTGCAGAGTGCACGTGAGGCGAAAATACAGGCCGGTGTAATAAGAAAAGGTGATTTTTGACCTCTCTGCCGCTGGAGTTTCCCCTGATGACAGAGACAAAGCAGATAAATCAGGACTTTCACACTGTCTATTATGCTGTCTGTCATCCGGGAGCGACAGAAACCAACAGGCAGAGAGAGAGAGAGAGAGAGAGAGAGAGATGTGAGGGCAAAAGGGTATGAGAGTGTGGAAGGGAGAAAGAGAGATGTGGACAAATGCAGAAGAAACATTTAGTGGCAAAGAGAAAGAGAGAGAGAAAGTCTGAGAAAGAATGAAAGAAAGAGATAAATGAAACAGAGACCAGGGGTGGGCGATATATCGAGTATACCTGATGTATCTGGACTTATTCCACGTGTGATGTAGTAAATGACTATATCGTGACCATCAAGGATAAATCCTAACGTTATTGTTAAACAGACAGCATGTAGCTTAGTTTTTCTGCCCCGTCAAAGCAGACAGCTCGCTCCCCCTCCCGTCCAGAAAACTCTAGCGCATGCGTGCTTTGTACCGCTTTCGTGTTAAGCTTCTCTGCTCGCTCCCCCACCTACGGCGTCACATCAATGCCAAAAGTAGAGCGCGCAAAATGGCTTGCCGCAAAAATTTCGCGGGCGTAAATTTCAAAGTCGTGAGCGCAAATGTGACCCTCCACGGCAAAACCAGTCGCTTGTGGCAACGGAGGTTTTTCCGAGGGGTAAAATTCTGGATTTTTTGTTTTTAGTGTTTTGAAGCAGTGGAATATCTGTAGTGTTGTGAATGAATTTCGCTGAAAAACTTACCCTTTCCATCCTAAAAACCTGACTTTCTTGAGGTGAGGAATTCAATTCCAGCAGAATGTTAAAAGTTTCTGTTTTGACCGCTCTACTTCAATATTTACGGTAAATCCACTGGTTGACTAGCGTGAAGATATTTCTCCGGAATCCATCTTCGTCTCCCGAGTTCAGTTAACCTAACGCAGGTAGGCTATCCATGTGGCTGTGAATGCAGCCTAGGCTACCGTAAATACAAACGTAGCCGCGACCGCACCAAGCGTCTGTGAGTCGATAGTCAACTTCAAAGGCAGATTTCTCTGTTTCTCACTTGGCGTGACAGGAGAAACCCGACTCATTTGAATGTTGATATCTCAGTAATATGTCGTCCAATTCATTCAATATAGGTATCGTTTTGAAGCTTGATTTATGCCCTTTCATGAAAATTTGCGACAAGCGACTGGTTTTGCCGAGCAGGGTCACAAATGTGAAACTCGAGAGCACAAAATTAAGAATCGACTGTGCGGTTGTGATAATATTGCGCGCAAACTGTATTTTTTCTCTCTCGAATGTCTTTTTTTTCTCTGGATGTGTTAAATGTCCTCGCGCGCAAATTAGATTACCGACGAGCGGCTTTTTTGCTCGAGTGAGATTTCCACGCGTGCGGTTTGAAAGGTGTGGGGTTTCGGCAAAACCCTAGGTTTTTGCGAACCCTATTGGCCGATGGCTCCTGGTTTTGTGATTGACTGCACACTACAGAAAGTTCCTACAGAAAAACCAAAGATGACGTAGAAAGGGGAACAGCGGCAGGTAGGTTAAACGCAAGTTAAAGTTTATCGACCTCATAATTATAATTTAATAGTTAGGTCTTACACGTTTAATAAGCACGAAATCAATGGCTCCCCTTGCCCACTTGTCTCTCCCCAATATAAAGTATAAAGTTTGCTGTATTATACTTTGGTTTAAAATAAAAGCATTTACTATGTTAAACTTTGGCTAAATTCATTGGAAAAAGTCATTTAGTGCAATATAGGCTGAATTTAATATTTATACAGGATTTAGAGGAAATTTCAAGGTATTGAGATATATATCGGTATCGCGGATATCTTAAAAATATTATGTATATTATTTTTTATGCCATATCGCTCCATTCTATTAGAGACGGATAAATTTAGACAGATAGATAGCTAGACTGAGAGAAAGAGAGAGTGGAGGGGAGAGTGAAAGACAAGGTGTGGGGGAAAGAAAAAAAAAAGAGTAAAAGAGAGAGAACAATGTTGGAGCATAGAGGCAGAGAGAGAGTGGATTTGAGAGAGCGACGGATGGATGGAGACAGAGAGCGAAAGAGAGAGACTGTGTGAGAGAGAGAGAGGGAGAAAAAGAGAGGAAGAGAGAATGAGAGAGACGGTGAGTTTCTCAGCAGCTGAATGAAAGTCAGAGCTGGTGTTAATGTAACTACATGAAGTGGTGGCTGATGCAAGCTGCAGTAAAACCTCACACTCCCTTTGAATGCTCGAAAAAAATGGACTACTCTCAAATCACAATAACATAATTATTAACACACACACACACAAAACCTAACTGTGGAGTCTCACATACAAACATGTGTGTGTGTGTGTGTGTGTGTGTGTGTGTGTGTGTGTGTGTGCAGCAGCTTGTGTGTTTACTGAGAGTAAACCTGATCAGAGACATGTCATGAAGTGTCAGATTTGTCTACAGCACAGCAATATGCACTATGTATAATGATGCATACTGATGATACAGGCTGACCACTGATACACGGATGGAGAGATGGACAAACAGACAGACAAACAGAAAGAGAAGGGGAGATGAAAGAGTGAATGAATAAGCGAGTGAATAAGAGAGTATGCAAGAGTGGGGAATAGATAGATAGATAGATAGATAGATAGATAGATAGATAGATAGATAGATAGATAGATAGATAGATAGATAAATGATAGATAGATAGATGGTGGATGGATGGACGGACAGACAGGAAGGAAAAGGAAAGAGTGGCAGGCAGACAGACAGACGGAGAAAGAGTAGAGAGAGGAGAGGAGGGCAAGGGGAGAGAGAGAGAATGAGGGAGTGAGGAGAGAGAGAGAGAGAGAAAATATGAGGAGGAATAAAAGGGAGGAAAGACAAGGTAGAATGAAATGAGAGAAAGAAAAGGAAAGAGTGAAGCACAGACAGATGGAGAGACAGTTAAAGGAGATCGAGAGAGAAAGGAGAGGAGGACATTGTGTAGGAGATGAAGAGACAGATGGAGAGAGAGTTGCACAGACAGATACAGAAAAATGGGAGGAGAAGGAGAGAGACGGAGCCTGAATAAGACACCATGACGAGAAGGACAGGACACACACACACATTATTCTCATGACGCACACACACACAGAATACTTAATCTCACTGCTGACCTCGCGTCCGGCTCCCACATGTTTGAGCAGAGCGGCCCCACAGCAACAAGCTAAATGTTAGCATTAGCATTTTGGCATTTCAAGTGTGTAAAAAGCATTAAAGGTGTGTGTATGTTGCAAAGTCCCAGGATGTTGCTCTCGTTCTCCCTCTCCCTCCCTCTACCATCTTTCCGTGGACAGTAGCCAATCATCAGTGACCTGAAGTCACCTCGCTGAGCTGTGCAACATCACCCAGACAGCAGTCTTTATTTATTTGACATTAGTTTATTAATAAAACTAATAGTTATTATTACTATTTACATATTGCTATGATTTATTTATTACTACTTATTTCTTATACATGAACCCTCTCATTAACGCTCATGACACACCGAGCACAGTGTTGCAGCTACTGGGAGAGAGAGAGAGAGAAATGCAGATGCAGAACACTGCAAAAGGAGGGTAGAAAGATACAGCGAGACGGACGGAAGGGAGAGATGGAGATGGGGAGCGTGACGGAGGGGAGGAGGAGGAGTGAGACGGACAGAGAGAAATAAGTGACAGAAGATCAGAGAGAAATGGAGGGATGAGGAAGTAAGGAGAGAGAAAGAGACAATGAGACAAAGGACAGAGGGAAGGGTAGAAATAAGGAGAGAAATAACTAACAGAAGGTCAGAGAGAGAGCGAGAGCGAGAGAGAGAGAGAGAGAGAGAGAGAGAGAGAGAGAGAGAGAGAGAGAGAGAGAGAGAAAGAGAGGCTTAGAGGAGCAAGAATGAGACAGAATGAGAGGATGAGCAAGAAAGCGGAGAACGAGAGAGAGAGAGAGGGAGAGAGAGAGAGAGAAGGGAAGGAAGGAGAGTGCAGATGATTGATGGAGGAAGAAAGAGAGAATGAGAACTGAGAGAGAAATGCAGATGCAGAACACATCACAGACGGAGAGAAATACATGACAGAAGACCAGAAAGAGAAATGGAGGGATGAGGAAATACATGTAGAGAGAGAGAGAGAGATGGAGAGTGTGACAGAGAGGAGGAGGAGGAGTGAGACGGACGGGGAGAAATAACTGACAAGATCAGAGAGAGAGGAACATAGACAGATAGATAGAGAGAGAGAGAGAGAGAGAGAGAGAGTAGAGAGAGAGAGAGAGAGAGAGAGAGAGAGAGAGATCTAAATGTGTATTAAAAAGCTCCACGCTCATTTTCCTCTTCTGCCACAGCTGTAAAGTGGTGGATCATTAAGGTCGATCATTAACGACTGGATTAGCTTTAATTTGTCACACGTCTCATTCAACACACACACACACACAGCACACACACACACACACACAGGACAAATGTCTTCTGGAAGGACAATCCAATGAGTGGCCGGGCTGAGGGAGGGTTTGATCCCAGTCGACTGTGTGCACTCCACAGCCGGGAGTTTTGAGTTTTCAAGCGAGGAAAGCTGCCTCACACTGCGGCCAAAACGACTCCACCACGGCCTGAAAAATCTCTCCTCTCCAGACAAATCTCCAGACAAAACCGTCGCCTGTTTGAAAGCACGCTAATCTTACCCCTTTACACAGCAGGGAACCTTTCTAGAAGCGGGATTTGGTGGAACGCTGGAGGAGGGAGAGAAAGCGAGTAGGAAAACCACTGATCTTCCCTGTATTCATGTAATCTCACCCGCTCCCTCCAACCGGGCCACATTGTTTCTGAAGCCTCATGACAAAAACATGACCCCCTGCTTAACTAGGGCAACACACACACACACACACACTGCAGGAACAAACAGTGCTGGTGCTTTCTGAAGATTCCAAACCCACAGAAAAAATCTTCACGCCAGCTTCTAACGTGTGCCTATAATACGCTTAAAGAGCCAATTTTTGGGGTTTCTTTTGGGCTGGAAAACTGCAGGTGCTTTGTAGAAGTATTCATCCTATCAGCTAAATTGTTTAGGTTTGGAATGTTCCAGAAAGCACATATGGATGGAAATCCAAACAATATTTCTAAAACACCTGTGGTTTTCCATTCCAAATCCAAAAAATACTTATGTCACAAGTTAATGATAAATATTTTTGGGTTTGGGAATCTTTTCTAAAAACACCCTGTGGCTGGAAAACCACAGGTGTTTCTGAAGATTCTGAACCCAAAGTATTCTCATGTCAGCTTCTAATTACAAAGAATTTTTCATGTTCATAATGTTCCAGAAAGCAGCTGCGGTTTTCCATGTCCAAAAACCCAAACATTCTAAGGATAAAAGGAAAACTTTGGGTTCAGAATCTTCAGAAAGCACCTGTGGCTGAAAACTGCATGGGCCAATTCCAAACCTCAAATTCTTTGTGTCAGCTTGTAATAACAAAGAATATTTTGGGTTCAGACCTTTCAGAAACCACTTATGGTTTTCCAATCACAGGCAATTTCTGAAGAGCCTGAACCTGTGGCCTTTCACGCAAGGCCACCTACACAGTGACCAGCACCTTCAAATTTTAGGGGGTTTATTGGGATTATGGCACATTTCTGAAGACTCCCCAAAATCCTTTCCACATCAGCTTCTAATATAGTAATGGCACTATAGGGCCTCTTCGCATGGATATGTTCTGAAGTGACCTTGATCCTTGTTTATGTGTGTGTGTGTGTGTGTGTGCGTGGTGATCACACCTATAATGACAGATCTCTATTAGTCTAGCTTCTCCCGCAGTGTCATTAAACGACGACGTCTCTTTCCGAGCACGAGAGGGCAGCTTTTATCTGGAGAGCGACAGATGTAATTAAAGTGGCCTCGCGTGACCTCCATGCTACGACTTGTCTCCCGCCACCAGCTACACCACGACACACAACACACAAACCTTTTTTACTCTCTGTCGCGGACTGAGCCGCTAATAATACCACAAAGTTTTAGGGTTCATAAAGTTTCAGAAAGCACCTGCGGTTTTTGATTCCGAACCCAAACAACGTGTCAGCTGCTAAAGAATCTTATGGAATCTTTCAGCATTTGCTGCTAGAAAACCACGCGGCTATCTGGAAGATTCTGGACCCAAAAAATTCCCATGTCAGTTTCTAATAATAAAGGACTTTGAGGTTTGTTTCAGAAAGCATCTGTGGTTTCTGGAGCAGTAAAAAAGCCAAAAAATCTTAATGATAAAGAATTCCAGAATCTTCCAGAAAACACCTGTGGCTAGACAACTGCACTTTCTAGATGATTCCTAACCAAAAATTCTTTGTGTCAGCTTGTATAGGCAAAGAATTCCAGAAAACACCTGCAGCTGTCTAGCTACGAGTGCCTTCTGGAAGATTCCAAAGATTTTGAAAGTTCAAAAGTGAAAATGTTTTTGTTACAGAAGTTAAGGCGAGTGAACATTTTCGGCCAAGGTATTGCACAAGCCAATAGAAATCGCCAACAAAGATAGCAGAGTGTGTGGGTGTGGGTGTGGGTGGGTGTGAATGTGTGTGTGAATGTGTTTTATCTGCCAGCTGCTGCCACGATGACAGCCAAAGTGGAAGTCTTTTTTGAAGTATGAAGCATCAGAGCCACAGTGACTAATTATGTGTGAAATGCCTTCTTAAAACACACACACACACACACACACACATTCCACATGTACAATATCTCAGTTTAGTTTAGTCTCATGATTATACCACTTGCACTAAGCTGATGTTACACCTGATGGGTAGCCGCCTAGGGAATAACCAAAAAGCCAACTTTACATGCACAACCATGTCTCTGTTCCAGACATGGAAATTCAGTGTCAATGCAAAGCAGCACAGTCTGGACCTGCTAAACACACACATGCAATTAAACAGCAGTTTGGAATTCAACAAGCCCGTTTGGACGCCAGCGGTAATGATATTTAAATTTAGATGTGGTTCAGTTTTGTGCAGTTGAAGTAATCAAGTTAATTTATACAGGTTTGTGACTTCTCACTCAGTCTGGGCATTAAATAATTCAATGTGGGCTGTATTGAAGCATGTAAATGTGTGTAAATGAATGTGTCTCTTGATGCCTATCCTTAAGTGAATTCATTTTAAATCCACAATATACATTTTAAAGATATAAAAATATAGATATGTAGTTATAATACCTGAAGCTAAAATGTCTCTTCATTATAATGAATTTTGAAACATAAAAACACTGAATTGATAAATGTGACCCTCCACGGCAAAACCAGTCGCTTGGTGCAACGGAGGTTTCCGAGAAAAACGAGTGTTTATGTTGCGTGGGGTAAAATTCAGGATATTTTGTTTTGTTTTGGAAACAGTGGAAGGTCTATACTGTACTGTTGTGAATAAATTTGGCTGAAAACTTACCTTTTCCATCCTAAAACATGACTTTCGAGGTGAGGAATTCACCCAAGTTTCAATTAAAGTTTCTGTTTTGACCGCTTACCCAATATTTACGTAAATCCACTGGTTGACTAGCGTGAAGATATTGCCCAGAATCCATCTGCTTCCCGAAATTCAGCGTTAACCTAACGCAGGTAGGCTATCCGCGGTGACTTTCGTGCGAATGCAGCGAGGCTAGCGAAATACAAACGAGCTTGACCGCACCGAGCGCCTGTGAGTGCTATTGCGGTATAGTCAATCTCAAAGACAGATTCGCTTTCACTTGGCGTGATTAAGGAGAAACCACCACTTTGAATGTTGATATCTCAGTCATATGTCGGCCCGATCTATTCCATATAGGTATCGCTTTTGAAGCTTGATTTATGCCCTTCATGAAAACATAACTTCAATTTTTGGATACAATTTACATAAGCGACTGGTTTTACCGTGGAGGGTCAAAGTAAATATGGTGAAAGTGAAAGGAGTGTAATGTAACGAAATGCACTTCTGCATTTGACCCATCTGTGAAGGAGCAGGGAAGCTGAGATGGGCAACGCCCAGGGGAGCAGTGCTTAGACAGTACTCTTTGCTCATGAGTACCAGTGGTACCTTTACTGGTCCGATTTTGACTCAGGATCTTCTCGATCACAAGGCAACTGCTCTAACCGTATAGTGTGAATGCAGTAAATATTTCTATGAAGTAAGCTGCAGAATGTAATATAAAGATGCTTTTGTATTGAAATCCATTAGTCAGATTTCTCTTTGGGCTCATGTGCGCGCAGTGTGTGTGTTAGAGATTCCCCTGTGTAGATCTGAACGCGAGGTCAGATCAGTAGCATCAAGTAGCCTCCAGTCCTGTTCAATGGATTCTAATCTCTCCTTTCTGATTTTTACACACTGAGACAGTCTTTGTGCTTCTCTTCACACACACAGTGATACCTGCCCCGGTAATCAGATTTCTTTTTTAAACGTTGACTGAAGCAACCTCAAAGATTAAACGTGAATAATTCAACTTCCAGCTTCCATCAGACAAAACACGTACAACACGAAATTGAATTATGTAAAATAAGATGTTTTAACAAGCTAGACTTCAAACAGACAATACCAACCAACCAGTCACTCAACTCGAGTCATGTTGCTGCTTCAACCAACGCTGAAGAGGTTAAGAAATGGTACGCTCCACATTAGGGATTTCTGAAATCTTGTTACATATGTATGCAAGTATGAGACACTAGCTCACGAGACCAGACAATACATGAGACTGGGTTGATGAGAACGAGATTTCACCACTACTTTAAAGAAAACTTCAGTGATGGAATATGGCCTTGATTTGACTGAAAGACATGAAAGTGACTGACTCTTCGCTCTGATTCTCATGCATTCCTCACACCATTACTGTGCATCAGCTTCCAACTTCTAATTGAAGTGTAAATCATCTCATTAAATCATCAGATTGTACATTATAAAATCAACATCTTCATTAAAACATGTTAGAGGCGTAATCCCTGCGACATCAACAGATTTACGGAACATTAACAGATTTATTCCCGTCAGTGCTGAAGTGTAGAGAGATGCATCTGAGCTGAAATGAAGAGAAATGTGTGTAGCTGCTAAGAAAATCACCACATAAATTAAATAAATAACATTTTATTTTTTAAATGTCTTTGTTCCTTTTGGTGTTTTTGCAGCTACAACCTACTTATCCCATCTCATCAAATATTTCTTATGCTTACAGAATTGTGTCTGTTCTCACACACACACCGTGTCCATCCATCTCAAGCCTGACACGCCAGCTAATTCTGTGCATCCCGCTCTGAACGCGATGTGGAGTCAGCGGAATCTGGTGTCCCATGCTATTGTGTGCTTCTCCCGTGCTGCCATTGCTGAACAGGGTGTGCATTGTGACGCTGAATGAGACGTGCATTTATTAAATCGCCTCTATGCAAATTGGATGAAAAATTGATTTTGTTCTGCCTCTTCTCCCCTGTAGTCCTCCAGTCCCTGAACTAACCAAACCTGAGTTAAACTGTAGATGCTTTGGTTTATGTATAAAAAGATGCAAATTGGTAGAAAGACAGAGGAGTGTGTGTGTGTGTGTGTTTCATCTCAGGCTTGTTTAAACTGGCCAAGTGAGGGTGTGTAAAGGAGCTGTTACCTTGAGTGTGTGTGAGTGTGTGTGTGCGCGTGTGTATCAGGGGGTTTCGGTTCACTTATCACACACTGACAGGAACAACCATTTACTGTGAAGGCAGCACCAGCTACACACACACTCACACTTCACACATGACTTTATACATTCTTATGTACAGACCTTAAAGTACCTTTAATTTTTACAGCAGTGTTTTGAAGCCCAGTCTCACTCAGCTTTACTGCATCACAGCCCGGAGCTGATGAAATCCAGCGTTACAACACAGAAACACGACGTAAAATATTAATCACACACCATGTTTACACAGCAGCCAATTACACAAACTGTGTTGAGAGAAGTGATGGCATCGATGCCTAACTCTTAATTATCAGAACACACACACTTGTATCTTCATTGATGCATAAGAAATGAACTCTATATGCATCATATATGCAACTGTATGTATATATGACTTAAAAAACCTGGTTATCTACAGTATGTGTAATTAATTTAGGTTGGTATGGCTACACAGCTGAGCTGTTTCTGATATATCAGAACATCATTTCAGACTTGCACAGATTAAAGTGTATATATCTATATCTATCTATCTATCTATCTATCTATCTATCTATCTATATATATATATATATATTTATATATATATAATTGGTATTCTATGTGACTTATTGTATTTAGATATTTTTATATACTTTTTACTTATATGCTTTATCTGTTCAAACTGTAGAACCTGGAGCCACGTTGTCATGTCTCTCTATGCACATGTACAAGTTTATCTTGACTTGACTTCGACTTTGAAAAAACTAATAACAAGCCTAATATATCAAAAAATGAAATGTTTAACACATAAATTACTGTAATATATGCAATAAATTATAGTATTATAAAGTACAGTATTAAAGAAAAGGGCATTTTAAAAAAAGAAATGTTTTTTTCCCAAAAAGTATGAAAATATTTCACTACTGGATGACTTGTAACTCTATGTGACGCCGCTATTAAAGATGTCTTTTGGGCGGTGTAGTGTGATATCTGCAATGTGATAAAATTCTCATGTACAGTTACTGCTCAATTGCCCATTTTCAAGAAACACAACTCTCCATATATTTTCTATATATTTTTCGTGTTTTTTACGTTTAGTTTCTTTGAATATTTCTTTACCTTAATCATTTTGTTCATTTCTATTTAATTGTGGATTAATCTGGTCATTTATATTTATATTAAATATATATATATATACAGCACTCTTAACAACAGTCATTTTATTATTATTTATTATTTTATTTTAATTGATTTCATTCTATGAAAAAATCAGGGTGCATTTCATTACGTGCTAACTATGTGTCAGACGAAATTTTAAAATCACGATATATCATCCAACTTCAATTTAATATCAAAGGGTTCTATCTTACAGCAGAAGATATAGATTGTATAGGTTCACACACACACACACAAATAAAAACCCAAACCCTGTGAGACTAAAAGGCACCAGCGCAGGCATGGCGTCTACTTGCGTTCACAGAGTCAGTGATGTGTTGATTTAATTAATCTGTTTGTTAGTGTGCAAAAAAGACCAAAACACACCCCACAGACTCGTTAAGCTGCAGTTCAACAAAGATCCAACACTCCAATGGTCAAACATACATCAGCACACACTCAGCTGCATCTTCACACACTCAGCTGCATCTTCACCAGCATACACACACACACACACTCACTCACTCACACACACTCCTACATAAATGTAATTAGCATTGAACCAGCGCTCGGCACAAGAAAAGCAATTAGGCGCTTTGATGAAGAGCTTGGCGGTTAATATTTAATGAGGAAGGTGCAACAGGGGAGGAGCGAGTGACTTTATTCACACATACACACACACACACCACCGGCTCTATTGCAGCTCTAATCAAGACGCCTCGTTTCTGATGTGTCGAAGGTCTTAATCAGCACAAACTCACACAACATTCCCTGACTAGAGAGGAGCGATAGTGCATACGGGTTAAATAAGTTTAAATAAACTGTGTTCCGTGTGTGTGTGAGTGTGTGTGTGTCCTAGTCATTAGCATGTGTTAGTATGAGGTGGATCTGCAGGTGAATAAAGCTCAGATAAAAGTTGTTCAATCTCACGCTTGTGTAAGACGTGTATGTGAGTATGTGTGTGTGTGGGTGTGTGTGTGTTCCTTCATGCTTCAGTAACAGCAGATTGAACTGCCTGTCTCCTGGACAACTGCATAACTCAAAGTGTGTGTGTGTGTGTGTGGGTGGGTGGGCGTGCGTGTGTGTGTGTGTGTGGTCTAAGGAAAGTGTGGAGTGGCGAGAAAGCTATTTCATATGCTATTGAGGCCCCTTTTTGCCAACAGGCAAAGCATTTAACAGTTTGGGGCCCCGGGCCAATCGGAGCCCCTGGTGGTTGATAGTTTATAAGCTAATGGTAATGAACGCTGCTTGAAGGGGACCCCCTGTAAATTTTTTGCCTGGGGCCCCAACCGACTCTGGAATCGCCACTGCATATGAAGGTAAATTCAGCGCTCTCTGTGCTTTCTGACAGCCCTGCTGGTGTTCCATTCACACAAACGTCTGCCTCCACTAGGGCTGTGCGTCTGTCCAATAAAGACCATACAAGATGTATCTACAACGAGTACGATACGATTCAGTAACGATTTTAATACACAACAATGGTTCAGTTTGATCATGTGGGATTCAGTATGATACAACGTGATATGATATGATGTGATACGGAAGGTTCTCAATATAGCTATATAACGTTACAATATAAAGCAACAAATGGTCGTAGTCTAGTGGTTAGAACACTCGCTTGTGGACCAAAAGGGTGTGGGTTTGATTCCTACCTCCAGCACTACCGTCACTGGGTCCTTAAGCAAGACCCTTAACCCCAGGTTGCTCTCAGGGAGACTGCCCCTGAAATTGGGAAATGGAAGTCGCTCTGGATAAGAGTGTCTGATAAACGCCATGAATGCAAATCTAAATGTAACAAATATTAGATATTTTTAGGTATATGTAACAAAAACTAACAGATTTATTGTTTTAAAAGACAGATCCAAAACATTTACTTTGAAACGGTAGCTGTTCAAGCCAAAGAGTACTTGCAATTAAAAGTAGCTAACCTCAGTTTAATTCTGTATGGTTCAGTTTGGTACAATACGATACACTGTTGTAATTACAATACAATTCTGCAGTGATTTTGAATCAGTGGGTCACTTAACATAGAAGCTGTTGAAAACCTGTGGTTTTCATTTAGGCGGTAATTTATTGACGTTCCCTATAGAAAGCTGCTGTGGTTAAGCATGAGGCTAAAAATTAACCGTGCTCTAAAGGCGACTGCTCGGCCGAAACAGACAAGAAAATAAAGCTGGAACAGGGGTAAATGTCTGTCAAACAAACACGTTACTTCCAAAATGTAATAGGTTACAGATTACCAGTTACTGTTATTTCACAGTAATGGGTTACATCATAATATCACTTAATTGTAAAGCGTCCATTATTTTTGAGTTACTTTCACCAAAATAAGTGTGGAAGAAGGACTTGCTAAAAAATGCTAAAATGTAGTTTACTGCAGTTCATTCTACATCCACTGGAGGGCGGTGTGGTGCAGCATAATGACATAACATACGTATAGTTTGTTGGAAATAGCTCTTCTACTCGTTAAATTTATCTCTTGTGCCAAATATCTTAATGTTGGTGATTTCTTTATATTAAAAACAGCACTAATTTCTAACTTTTTAATTAGAATTGTATTGTAATTTTTATCCAATTGCCCTGCCTTACCACAAAGTAATACAATTTTTTACCTTTCTTATGAAATTGGCTTGTTGAACAAAACATAATCATAACAGACTTGCTCCAGGATTTCATCCTTTCATTTTAAAGCATAACGTTCCTTCCCAAATTACTATATATCTAAACCCAAAATTAACATTTATTCACAAATAAAGGTTCGCTCTGTAATCCTGTCAATTTTTACTTGTCCTGTTTTTCCATTCCACAAGTCTCTCCCGATCCCAACCCCAACACCATTTCTGAGATTTACAGCGTGTAAAGAGTCCCACATCAGCACCTTGCAGCAGGCTGCACCATAAAGCATTCATCCGAACAGCGGCTGTGGTTTGGTTGTGACATAAGAGTGTGTTCCTTACGTCTGCTGTGGTGTTTTACGATATTAAAGCCTTGCGCCTTCATTCACAGTTAATTTGTGCTTTTATGGTGGCGATCTGTCTCTGCAATTTCATACAGTACGAGAAGCACTGGAGCGACGTTGTAAGCGATGCTTAGAAGGCATTGTAAAGATCAATATGGCTTACATAAGGTTACACATATAAAGTTACAAATATACATGATATCATATAGTTTTTTAAGATATATTTAGGTATATGTAACAAAAATTGAGAGATTTAATTACTTAAAATACAGATCTAAACGTACTTTGAAGTGGTGCTTGGGGACGGTACCTTACGTATGAGTACCTCAGTGGTACCTTTAGCGGTCTGGGAGTTGAACCAGTGACATTCCAGTCATGGGGGTCAACTCCCTAACCATTACACTACCTACCATCTGAGAAAAAGTAGCCAGATTCCAGTGTTTCAGACTTACCAAGTCCATCCAATTACAGTAATAAATTACTTTTTGTTGTAACGCAACAATGTAAGGCATTACTAACAAACTTTCAATAATATTATACTCGTTACATATTTCAGTAACACGTTACAACCCACTTTTCACCCGAAATTTAGTTCTGTTTTGTTTTTATTAAACACCGCAAGACCTTTGGCATAAGAGAAAAATTGTGTAAGGACCTGTGTAATTGAGTAAGGATCTGTGTCCACTAAACGCATTTTTTGCGCTGACATCGTTTCTTATGAAACGTTACAAGAGTTAAAATTTAAAAAATGAACAAACGTAGAAGTGCCCAATGGACGCTTTTCATAACTTAGAGACAGCAAGTGCTGACAAAAGCGCAGAGAAAGCACTCTGGAAGTGAGGTTTTGATCGCTGTCAGCACAAAAAAATGCATTTGATGGCACACGGGCCTTAAAAGAGCGATTTCCTACAGAGTGTATGTCTACAGTCATTAAGCTGCACAACATCGCCCTCCACTGAATGTAGAATCAACTGCAGTAAACCACATTTTAGCTTTTAAAGTTATTTGGTGAAAATAACTCCAAAGTAATGTAGGAGTCATGTAACGCAATACATGTAAAATCGATTGACCGAATGATGCACAAGTTGTATGTTTGGAGAGATTTTTTAAGTGTTTACAACTAGTTATTTCTACTCGATGTTTCTTCTGTCCATTTACACCGTTTAAAATGTTTGAGCAAGACCCCATTCCCGGCTACTTCATTTCAGCCCTGCATTACAATGCAGGAAACTCTTGAATGTATAAGAAATCCGCTCACGTCCGAGCCAATCAGCAACAAGTGTCCACTTGACTCCGCCAATCAGCAACAAGAGTGCTTGAAACTCCGCCAACCGCCTTCAAGTGTTAGTAACTAGCCAATCAGAATGAGGAGAGCTCATCACACACCACAACCTCGCAGGTTAAGGCCGACCCGGGTGAAGAGAACGCCGCGTCCTGTGATGGCATTTTCGGCCATTATAGAATAATTAAGCCAAGAAAACGTTATAATCTCGAGCATGAGCACTCGGATAAGGAGACTTGGAGAGTCATTAAGAGAAAAATAAAGTGTCAAGAGTTTAGATGAGTTGCTCGAGGCAACAGCTGTCTTATCGCAGGTGAGGAAGGTCAGTTCTGGGTACAAATGCTGAAATGAAGACATTGAATTGTTCATGTGGGCGTTCAACTGCTGTGTTTTAATCTGGATCTATTTTACCATCTGTGAGTAAATATTTTGATCATTAAAGAATATGATAAAGACTTTTTCATTGTATCCCTATTTAAACTCTTTAAAAAATATTTTAAACATACAGACTTTAGATAATAATGATTTTTGGTCATTACGGGTAAAATTCCTTTTATTTTTTCCCTTTCACTTGTTAATTTGATCATTTTACAAATGTTATACTTACTAATTCTCAAACTGCTGGTTGCATATTCCTTCCTGATTTTATTGTTAATGTGAAGCGCTTTGGGCTGGATTTTTGTGTACAGTATGAAAGATGCTACATAAATAAAAATTATTATCATCAAAATCACTCTTCCCCACTCAGAGCACATTAGTGAACGTACGCCGTTTGTCACTTGCGTTTGAGCTTTTGCAAGTTTTAATTTAATATTTTCTCTTCACAGTGTTTGCTTTCCATATGGCAGATGCAGCATTTGACCGCAGTCATACAACACGCATCACACAACTCGGGTCGGATTGGCTCACTTTAAATTTGAGAATAAATCTAAGAATAAAGCAGTACGCAATTGGGCTGAAAATAGAAGACATTTTTTAATGATCTTTTAAGGTGATCCCCCACCACCACCACCACCCCTCCCCCCGCCCATTTGATTGTACCTGCTCATATAATTAATAGTCTCTCGCTGTGTTTTAAATAACTGGAGCAAAAAATTTGAATTTGATGAATCTTGAAATCACAACATGATGGCTGGAACACTATGCCTATTTTAAGAAAATTAAATTGTTCTGAAATGGACTGAGTGACATCTTTTAATTAGTGAGTTTAACGAGCTATTAAATGCGTCTTTTGAATGTCATTTCTTCTTGTTCAAATTTCTAGTTGTATTTATTTTAAATGTGGTCCTTCCTTCATTTGAAAGTGAAAGTGAGGGATTATTTGTCATTGTGAACACACTACAACAGTCTCTCCTTCAGTTTTCTTTCTCTCACTCTATCTTTCTCTCTGTCTCTCTCTCTCCGCCTCCCTCCATCCATTTTCTCTCTCCCCCTCCCTCTATGGGTTTTGTTCTTCTTTCTCCCACTGTTCCCCTCTTTCCCTCCATCTCTTTCTGCTTCCATCAGTTTTGTTCCTGTCTCACTGCAGACTCACTCTCGTTCTGTCTGTCTCTCTCACTGTCTTTCCTTCTCCATCTCTCTCTCTCTCTCTCATTCCTTCATTCACTGTGGATGTTTGGCTCCAGGAGTGCAGCTGCCATCTGGGAAAGCAGCGCTGCAGGAAATGAGGAAGGGGAGGAGATAAGAACAGGCGTTGGTGTGATAGGGTTCCTAAGCAACAGGTCGCGCCACACGAGGTAAAATACATTATAAAACGGCAAGGTGTGTGAGATGGGACGAGTCAGAGGACCGCTCCACCAGCTCTGAGTTACCCACACTCACACGCCTGAACTTTTCACAGCTTTGTCAGATTAAAGCAGTGCAAAGCAAATTAGAATCACAGCTCTGCACAACAGACACGTTCGGATCAGCACATTGTAGTACACTTGTCACATCACAGAGCAGCACAGATGTTGGCGACGAGAGACGAGAGACTCTTGACTGCGAGACAAAACTCCCTGGATCATAAATGGAGAGGAACAGGATGAAGGGCACACACATACAGTTATCGTCAAAGGGAACAAGAAAAGTTCCAGCACAGCTTGTGCAAAGGTTAAGCCGCCGACACAGAGGCCCTCTCGTTCACACCGTCCCTCTCTTCATTCCCCACACTCATCCCTTTCTTCTTTTATCATGCAGGTACTCAGCTTCCACATCAAAGTGATCACTGTCTGTCCCAAATGCCTCATCCGAAACGACCTGCATGTGTATGTTTGAGGAGGCACTCTTGCTACTTGCTGCACAATAAAAGCCTGTCCTTTGTGGGATTCAATCAGCTACAATTAATAGAATCAGCTTTCAGAAAATTGTGTTTTTGTGTGTGTACTCTGAGACTTGTCCTTACAGTGAATCCTTGCTTGGGCAGTAACAGAACAGACAGGATGGTTACTAGACGAGGCGCCTGGTGCAGACTAAGCCTAAAGGTCATCTGGCGTCTTATGTAAATAGAATATGACTGTGCAAGAACTGAACACGCAGAGTTTACACACACCCACACACACACACACACACACACAGAAGCCTGGAGACCCAGCATCCAGCAGGTTATTCTTCATAAAATAAGGTGGTGCTGGTGGAGTGGTCTAAGTCACTGACATTAGATTAAGGGTTTGAATCCCAGGAAACCACTGTTAGGCCCTTAACCCCAAGTTGATCCAGTAAGACTGTCCATGTAATTAGGGAATAAGAGCGTCAATGCTGCTGGGACAGTTGGTAGCGTAATGGTTAGGGAGTTGGCCACCGCGATCAGAGGGTTGTCGTTTCACGTCCCAGACCTTTAAAGGTACCATCTCCAAGTACTGCTCTCCGGGCGCTGCCCATGTCAATGCCCCACTGCTGTCAGACTGGGGCGGCGCTTAGCATTTATCTACATACCAGAGCTGCAAGATGGCGGTGAGCGGCTTTTACGTGATCGTCTACTGTGATTCTGTGCACAAAAACAGAAGTAAATGCGTAAACATGCATAAAGAACATTCTTTGCGGTGTAGACACGCTGTGTGTGGACGCTTACGACTCAATGTGGAATGCCCTCACCAACAAAAACGCTCCAGTACAGTCAAATCTTCCCCTTTATTAAATCTTCACCCATATTTTAGCTGATAAATAACAACCAGCGTTTTACTCACAATACAGCTATTTACTTGACGCACATCCATCGCATTATTGTGATGTGGCTTCGAGTCAGAAAGAGAGAATATATCGAGATTTATATATTGTGTATCGCGATATAGCTTAAAAATATTGCAATATTATTTTTAGGCCATATTGCCCAGCCCTACTGTACGTTAGAAAGGTAAAGCTTATGTCAGGCATGACAAAGTTTGGGGTTGGATTTTATACGTAAGACTTCTGTCTTAAAATGTATGGCGTTTTTTTTGTGCCAAAATTTCTGAGCATGCAGTGGAATGTTTGCAAGCAAAATCTCTTGCCTTCATGTGCTCAACTCTGCATGCGCTTGCGCTCGACTCTGCCTTCCTCATGTATCAGCATCGACAGATATAAGCAGAAAAACGTCAGTCTTCGGCATCGGCCTGTAATTCCCATATTATGCATCCCTAGTATGCTGTGCTGTGGTGTGAGAAATATTTGCACACTATTGATTTCAGCACATCTGCAACGCCTGGTCTGTATACATCTGGAGGAATAAGTTTGAAATGTTTAGCCGGCACCATTCTAACCCTCACCTTAAACTGAATTCAATTCCCAACAGCAGAAAAGTGCAAATGTTTCAATACCTTATTAAAAAGTGTTTAATGTCACAGATTTTATCATATCAAAATGTTAACTCTATGTTAATTATACGGCGTGCCACAGAAACTCCAAATCATGTTTTGATTATTTGCAGCTAGACTGGCAGATGTTACATATTGATTAATTGACTAATAGGAGTTTATGGATCTGATCTCACATCACCACAGTGATATATGTAGATAATGAATCTCATAAATGATGCTCACATACAGTACACACATATGCACAAAAATAAACAACACACATGTGGCGGGTGTGAAGGAATACAGAAAATGCGACTCATGTCATGTTCAATCAGAAACACCATTTCTCAGAACAAACTAAGCATTACTAATCTTCCCGATAGAAGACGTGTGTGTGTGTGTGTGTGTGTGTGTGTGTGTGTGTGTGTGTGTGTGTGTGTGTGTGTATGTCGGGCCATAGTGTGAACTTTCATGATCATGTTCATAAATCATGATGCAGTGTTACATGCTAAACTTCATTTACAGCCTATCTGAAGCTCTCAATCAACATTTCTGCACTCTTATTTTGTAACATTCGGTCATATACAATTTATGAAACAGCGTCATACAGAGGGAGCACTACCATTGTGTTCAGTCACAGATGAAATGTCTCAGAAATGCTTCTGAAGGTTTCATGCCCCATTAAGGTTTTTAGTCGAGGTGCAAATATTTAGTTTTGTGTTTATGGACAGTTGTGTTGTTTTCCCCCGGTGCGATGTATACGTTTTCAGTGGATTGAGCTGAACATAATGTTCCACAACATAGAAGCACTAAAGCTCATAAGATCAAGACCAACTCATTTCTAGGAGCAGGGATGAGTAAAAAGCTGGAGAACTTTGCACCACTGTGACTTTTACTCAAATTCGGACTCGGAAAGGACATTTTCTACCATCCCTAGGACTAAAGACAGAGAAATGTGGCTTTCAAACGATCGAAACATGAGTGAAATCGTTTGGAAATGATTCGATCTTTTGAAACGTCTGGAACACCGTACGCGGGCGCCATCTGCTGGTCAAACTCCGTGTCAGTGCGACTTTTTGGCTGGATTTTTTAACTACAAACTCGGGATTTTATTTCGAGAACAACACAACTCTGAAAATATTCCTGTTAAAACTCATTGAGACCAACGCAGGCATTTTGGGTTGTTTATTAATTAGTGTTTTAATAACTCAGTATCTCTAACTTACAGAAACCACACACATACCGTCAGAAACACAAGACGTTGAACTTACCGGATTATATTCATTCCTCTGTATGTGAAATTATTTCTGAAAAATTCCCTGCACAAAAACGGAGGTAATTGCGTAAAAACGCATTAATTGCATTATTCGCGATGTAAACACACGTTAGCCTTCGTGACTCTCATATGGAACGCCATCATGAACAAAAATGGAATTCCCTTCCAGAAAGGCCAAAAGCAGCTCATTTCATAGGCCAAAATGCCAAAATTACCCAAAACTTAAGTATTTCTCCATTTTCAATTGATCAAAAAATATGTTTTACATTTCAAAATGTTACTGAGTAATCAATGAGGGAAAAATAAATATAGAAAAATGTATTATTCATCAAATAATTTTATTCTGTATCCAGATAAAGAAGTGTTTCTGTCTGGCACTAACCTTATTTTTCTTTATGGTACTAAGCCATAGAATGCCTCTGCATAATAACAACTCAAGCCATAGAATGTCTGCATAATAACAGCTCTGCAAGCCAATAAAACAGTGAGTTTGGTCTTGACGATTTTTGATGTCAGCACATAAACTCAGGATTTCCGACAAATGCAATGCTTAGAATTTGAAAAAAAAGATTGTAGGATAAATTGTGGGACAGTGGAAAACTAAACAAATAAATTCATTTTAACTGTAGTATATATTTTCATATATATTTTTATACATTAAATCGGTTAACCTCAACATATAGGTAATAATTTAAGGAAGAAAATTAAAAATAATTTAATAATGATCATTTTATAAACTTTATATATACAGTATATATAAGTATAATCTGCGGTGTGTTGGCTCCTGCCCAGGGTTGTTCCCTGCCTCGTGGATCGAATAATGAATGAATGAATGAATGAATATAAGTATAATAATTATAATACAATATAAGTGCTTCATAAGAAAGTCGTGATGAAAACAGTCATGGTGTCTGGATGCAATCCACAATTACTGTATGATACTGAAAAATGTGAATAAATTACTCTCGGCCATTGAGTTACTGAATAATGTCTTGAATCTGGTATCATTTTGCCATGGTATCATGTGCCTTGCATACTGAATAAACATTTGGGGCTTTAAATGTCATCATGTCCGTGTGACCAGATGAGAGATGGGATACACTTTCCAAACAAGAGCTGAATCCAGCTGGATTATTTTCTGCATGTCCTATACGCAAAAATTATGTTCTCCCTCAGCTATAGAACAATGGCAACCTCAAATCTATGCACACAGCTTTGGGTTCAGGTCTGGAGCAAATGTATGTTCACCCTGTAGCTGCAGTATGATTAGACAGAACATCTCAGTTCTATAATGCATCTCAGCGATGACACCTGAATATAACTGGCATCCCACACCAGAGCTGTCAATCTCACTACACACACCGACACACACATTTATAATGCAGGAGACATACACTCCAGAATGGTGAGGGAGAGAGATAATGACTTACTGGCATAACAGCAGAGGAGTAACATTAATATATGTAATATCAAATAAATACATACACATGTATACTAATTTACAAATGTAAAACGTGATTTATGCTTTTTCAGCAGGACAGTGTGTATTCACTTTCTAGTATTTTCCACTGATGCCATATTTTTCCTATGCTTCCATCATATCTCTGTCTCCACATTTTAAACGAAAGCCTAATTTTTGTAATTGTCTCAGCCTCTACAATGCCATTAACAATACTACAAACCCTTTGTTATAATTATATCATCATTCTTCTCAGTCTTATTAAACATAATTATGATAATCGTGATTCACAACTCAATTACCACATCAGAGAAGCAGCTGAAAAACATAGGGGTGACACATGGGCAACACTTTCAACAAAAAAACGAAGGTCAAGTCAGTCAACTTTACTTCTCGATTAAACACACCTAACACGTCAACTCTTAAAGCCAGGAGTAATCGTGGACGCGAGTGATGAATATTTCGAGTGAGGGTCTGAACGTTGCCCCGTATGCGAAGCAGGCTGGAGCAGCCATTAGGAAAATGACTGATAATGAGAGAACACGGCGTACTGAGGCAGAGAGCACAACACAAGCAGCTGCCCAAGTATCATCAAACCAAACACACACTCCAACAAGGGCCTAATTATGTTCTGTGTGTGTGTGCATGTGTGTGTGAGTTAGAATCAGAATATGAATTAAGTTAACAGGCAAGTACATAGGCACATATAAGGTGTTTGCTTTGGTGGTGTGATATATATATAGCCGTAAACCATGAAAAATACACATTCTGAACACAGCACAGTGAATGGCAGCTTTTTTGGCTGGCAGCGCCCAGGCTGCACTGGAGCTGGTACCTTACTCATGGGTACCTGTGGTACCTTTACCACTCCGGGACTTGAACAGGCGACCCTCTGATCGTTACACGACCAACTTAAAAGTTTATATTGAGCTAGTGGACGTATCCTATGGATTTAAATAAATAACCAACTGTACAATTGGTGCATGAGGGAGTGTAAGGAAGAGAGTGTGTGTGGTGTTTGAGGAAGAGAGTGAGATGATGTGTGTGCGATAGAGAAAGAAACACACAAACAAACAAAATGCACACACATTCATGTATTATTATCTTTGTGAGGACCTCCCATAGACTCCCATAATGACTAGATGACTAACCCTAACCTTAGCCTCGTATAACCTTAGTAACAAAGCAAAACTTTTATCTCTTTCAATTTCATTTTCAATAAAATTATTTGTCCTTATGGGGACCAGTCCCCACAAACCACAATGTCCTCATAAACCATAAAAATGGACATGTCATAGTTTTTCCCATCTTTTAGGGAACAGCCAGGTCCTCACAACCCCCTAAATACATGAAAACACACACACACTTCACCCCCCAGGCATTGCCATGGCGTTCCTGCGGTTCACGTGATTAATGTAGAGGAGCGAATGCTGAATTGACCCGTGTCTAAACAACACACACACAGCATGCAGCTCTGAGACCAGACACAGATCGAAACACTTCAAACGGATTTCCGAAAACTCATTCTCGTCCCCTCCCTCCCACCTCAATCTCCCTCTAGCCCTCCCTCCCTCCATCCATCTCACTCCCTCTCCTTGGTCTACAATGCTCCCAGCCTGTCTGACTTTTAACGCAGAAATATTATCCTCCTCTGAAAATGCTCATCAAATACCAGCAAATAAACTACACAGTAAACATTAAGCAGCGAAAATATTGTTTGGTTCACTCTGGAGAATATGTAAATATGAGAGTATGGTGTGTTACAAGCTATTTTTTATAATGTTAAAAACGTATCAAAATAAAAGACAGAACAACACAATACAGTTTCAAATATTATTACAACTTTACAGCATGATGACACCACACACACACTTTCCTCTTTATGTGCTTATTAAATTTCCTTCTCGTGTCAGGGCTTCACACCTTCCTCTCCTGCGTTTCAAGCGTGGTGTTTCTGCACTGCAAGTGAAGGGTGTAGGCCGATATTCCTGCTCCAGCAATCACACACAAATTACAGCTAGTGTGTGTGTGTGTGTGTGTGTTACTGGAACACACACCATCCTGCCTCTCTGCTGCCTTGTTTTCCACATTTACTGGGAGTTTTTTCTTTCTTCTCCCTCACTCCCTCGCTACTCAACATAGCGACGCAGGAAGAGAGCATTAAACTCCATCCCTCTCTGGTCTAAAATCTCCCCACAATGCACCTCACCTGCGGTAAGCTTCTCCTGTCTGCTGTAGAACGCTGTAAAACCAGGACTCTCAACATCTCCAATATACAAATAGCGTCAATCACGTCCTGCTTTCACCGCCTTCACCCATTTATTATAGAAATATAAACATATAGCTGAACATAATCTCTCTCTCTCTCTGCTGTCTCTTTCTTTCTGTCTGTCTCTGTATTTCTATCTATCTATCTATCTATCTATCTATCTATCTATCTATCTATCTATCTATCTATCTATCTATCTATCTATCTATCTATGCTGTCTCTTCCTTTCTTTTTGTCTCTGATTACCTTTCTCTCTCTATCTCTCTCTCTCTCTCATTACCGTTTTTAAAGTCCTGTGGTTGGCATGAGCGACTCGGAGGTTTACTGGAAGATTCTTTTTGCAGCAGCTCTGCTTTCTGAAAGGAGTTTTTAACTCTGCTAATTTCTCTAGACTTTTGGGTAATTACATGGCAGGAATATATTCTGCCACCGAGAAAAGCCACCAAGCAGTGTGAAGTGTACGAACATCCTTTTAAATACAGTGGTTTATGAAATAGCTCCACAGTGCTGAGAAGATTACCATAAGCCAGCTGAAGTAGAAGTGTGAGAAAGTCTCTTGCCTGCTTTACACTTCTCATTTCATACAAACAGTGCAGTAAGTTACGGCTTAGCATATGTAACTTATTTTACACAGAATGAAAGAGAGATATAAACAAACATATTTGAAAACATTTCAGTTGCAGATATCGTTTGTCTAATAAGAAGCAGATTGTGCAGTTGCTCTGAGTGATTGTTGAAGTTTTGGGGAAAACCTTTGCCTTTTAAAAAATGTTAAAAATTGTTGTGGAATATGTCATGCTTCAGAGGTTTTCTGGCCTGAGGATCGAAGACGGCAACTTCTTCCAAAATACTTCCAAAATGCAATATATTGCAGAGGACTAGTTACTGTTATTCTAAAGTAATTGGTAATATTACAATATTACTGTCTCGGAATTACGACTGCATTACTTTTGAGTTACTTGTGTGGAAGTAGTACTTGCCGTTGTAAAATGCTAAAATGTAGTTTTGTGCAGTTCATTCTACATCCAGTGGAGGGCGATGTGGTGCAGCTTAATGACTATAGCCATACACTCTGTAGGAAATAGTTCTTTTACTCACACTATTTTTCTCTATTGCCAAAGTATTCGCCGTTAAATTTTTAATAAAAACAAAACAGCATTAAATGTCAGGTTAAAAGTTTGTTGTAACGTGCATTACTGAAATATATAACAAGTGTACTATTACTGCAAAATTATTAGTAATGCATGACATTACTGCGTAAAGTGCTATACAAATAAAATGTACTGCAATATTCCAATTCCGATTTGTGAAAGGTTAGCAAACGGCATTTTGTGAAGGCAAACCAGAATGACACAGTTCTCAGTTGATGTTTTCACTTTCACAGTAATCACTGCTATCCAAATAATTCACACGAGTTCTGGGAGATTTCCCAAAATCCTGAGCCCTGCTGGCTGAAGCATCGTTCCACTGCAGTCTGTCCCCCGGGCGGCGGTGCTCAGAGACAAACATCACAGAGAGAAAGGCGGGGTGCAGAGTGGGCATGTTGTTTAGGAATATAATTTGTGAAAAACAAGAGCAATCTGTCTGTCTCACTCTTCCTTCTCCCTCTTCCTATTTCTTTCCCTCAGGAGTGAACAGTGATGACAAAATTATTAATAGCTAAGCACTGCATTAGCATTTATATTAGTACTTATTGAAGTGCAAACATATATAGCGTGTGTGTATTTGCCATTGTATTTGTTTCTTTAATATCTATTTATCCATCTAACTGTTTCTCTTTATTTTTTAGATCAAACGTGGAAGTTTCCTATTAAATCATTTTTCCTTATGGGAGCCAGTCCTCACATACCAAAATGTCCCTACAAACCACAAAAACGGACAAATCATAATTTTCCCCCATTTTTTAGGTTACAGCCAGGTCCTCATAAATCCCTACATACATGCACACACATACACATACACACACACAGTCCCAATGGGCTTGTTGCACCTGTGCCTTAATCTGCGAGCAGTGATGGAGGCCTGAGTGTCGAGTCTCAGAGGGGAGGCCCGCGTGTTCAGCGTGACCTTCTTACATGATGTCTCAACACAAAACACACACACACACACACGCCGTCTCCGAAATACACACTCATGGGTCATGCAAGGACACTAATGATCCCAACTCCCTCCACAGCCAACACACACACACCCCAACTCTCTCAACCTCATGTGCCCAAAAATAGTTTCATAACAGTAATAATTACTCACAGTTTGTTCCAGATAATAAAGGAAGAAGGGTTAGCTTAATTAGCTTTAATTCCTTTCTAATCACACAAATTATAGAAGAACTGCAGTTAATTATTGGTTTAATCTGTGCAAAATGCTTTTTACACTTTGTAAAGGTGTGCAAATATATATTTCAATTTGTGTGTTTGATAAGTTTTATAAGTACGTGTTGTATAATATTTTTAAAGGCCTGTTTTAGGTAATGCTCCCAAATTTCATCATGCAATGACAAAGAAATCGTAATCTTAATTTTACCATTTTTCTACAAACAGCCCTTTTAGGAGAACACAATCTGCACAGCGTGTGACACAGCTGGCAATCAAAACCGAGTCCTTAAGGGCAAAGTTAGTCAGGATGTGTTTTGTGTTCTTGCTCACTGACAGCACAAGAAAGTCATGTTTAATGATCCGAATTTCTCAGTTGAACAGTAATTTTTACCTTTTAATGATAAATGTGTCTTTTGTGTACCTTCAAGAACAAGGCCTAACAGCCAAACAGGCCGACCACCTGAGCCCCTGTTGTGAAGCTTATTTATGTACTGAAATAAGGCTCTGCAATTAATCAAAAATGTATTGAAAACGACATTATGAACCTCTAATCGACATAATCTTGTCCATGAGGTCACAAAGTTTTGAACTATTTAATTAGAAAAAAAAATCCATCTTTAACAGTTGAAAATAGTCAAAATGTCAGTGAACTATGAGCAGGGTAAAAAAAAAATTGTTAATTAATCAGAACCAAGGAAGAATGTTCCATTAATCGTGATATTGATGTGAGGTCGAATCACACAGCTCTGTGCTGAACACTATTACTCAATGTCAATCTCCAGCTCCTTGGGAGCAGTGTACATGGGATCTGGAGCTCCACTCTATTGCTTTTTTGACAGAGTGTAATGAGCTTCACCAGGAAAGCAAAAGTGGAGGCTGCTGACAGCAACTTGCAGACGAGAGACACTTGCAGACAGGCTCACTAATCTTTTAGCCTTTATATATACGTTGTGTAATTATATGTATTCCGACTTGTTCCATTCAGTTCACTACAGATACTCCTGCTGATAAACAAATAGAAACAGTTAACAATTTTCACTGTTTTCTATTGGAATTTCATACTTTCTTATTGGCTTATAATGGCAACCAAATGGTCCAACAAAACAGCAAGTGTTTCTCAGATCCATATATATACAGTATATACTATACATTTCCATATCCAGATTTTCAACGAATGCTAAAAGCATTAAAACTAAGATTTAATTATGTAGAGACCAAATTTTAAGGTAATATCAAGACGTTCTGTTAAGTTGATAACAGATTCTCCTAACGTATTCTTAATCAGTCATTTCAGTCAAATTCTTCCAAAAAATGAGCCCATTTTAGCTATTTTTAAATCATTTGTCAAAAAATAATGGTGCGTTTAAAAAAATACGTTTATGATTGTTTATATGCATTTTGAAACCTATGCCTCATTTGAGTATTTACATTTATAACAGACTAATTTATGTAATCATTAACAGCATATTCTGAAATAAAAACTGACAATAAATAGATTACTGTATTTTGGGGAAAGCCGCGTTTGTGGCTCAATTGCGCCACCAGGTGGAACTACAGTGGTTCTGCAGGTGTTCAAAAACACGGTCCGAAGTTCACTCTCAGAAGTTAAGACTTTATCACACACACACACACACACACACACACACAACACACACACACACACACAACACACACACACACACACACACACGCGAGCGCGCGCGGGGAGAGGGAGTTTGGAGATCTCCGCGCCGTCTCCACCGCCCTGCTTTGTTTCAAGAGAAAAACGCGTCTCTTGAAAATGGAAAAACATAGGTAAGATATTCATTTATTCATTCTGAAAAATATTAAATACACTTTCACTAAATGAATAAGATCTCGTTAATGTAGCTTAATTCGACTGTAAAAACGTAAAGTTCAATGCAGTTGAACACTAGTAAACTATGGTTAAGTTAAGCCTATTGTGCTTTAAACATTTTTTTTAAATCAAAAATATACAGTATATTAAATTATTTTATGTTTATAGGAACAAGGTTGATTTTTGAAGCCATTCCAATGAATTTTGGAAATGTTTTAGACTTGAAGTTTGCAAGTCCCAAATTAAAAACTATTTCTGGGTTGATTTATTTATTTATTTATTTTATTTACCAGATTCTTAAAAAATATTTTTTTTCACCCTGTATAAAAATGTTGTTGTTTATTTAATGAAAGGATTATTTATGAAACCATATTATATAGAAAATCATATTTTAGGAAACGTTATTTGTAAAAAGACATCACAGCCTTCAGGCAACAAGGGGAGTTTTATGGCCCAAAAAATAAAAGCTTATGTTTGGCCAGGTGATTATTATTATTTGATCATAGAAATTGTGCAGTTGCAGTAGCTTTATGGTTAGGTGTTTTACTGTTCCACAACTGAGCAGTTTTATTGTAGAATGACTCTTAGATTTGCAGATAGAAAGCTTGACAATACTGAGAGAAAGACTGTGAGGTCTAACATGATTAGAGAACACATCAAGAAACGGCATGCATTAGACTTCACAGCATAACAGCTTATTCTGTAAGTATGTGTAGGGGATGAGATTTCATCACAAAGGTGTAAAATGCATCCTGTCTATAGTCTGTGCTGCTTATTTTACTTTACTGCTTTGTTTGTCACTGCTAATTTGCTTAATTTGCTTGTGCTCCTTTGTCCCCACAATGAAGTTTAATAATTAAAAGCCAAAAGAGCCCCGTTCTTCCATAAGGGGGGCAATTAAATAAGGTGATTGAGGAATTGCTTCGGCACGCAAACTCAAATCCGATTTTCCAGCCCCTGTTTGGTGTAAGCAGTAATGACAGAGTGACTCGGCTCGTTTCTAATACGAGTTTTTCCTCTGTAAGCATTTCACATTTTCACCAAGACACGGGAAAGGACTGATCTAAGACGTTGGTTAGAGGATTTGTGATGCATTGTGTAGTGTAAAAACATCATGTCTTTAAAAAGACTGTATTTCAAATGTTTTGCCAAACGCAGACGTCCAGTAACTGATTATTGCACAATATTAGGCTAAATGATAGTTGCATAACATAAGGCCCTAAAGAATTGATAAGAAGCTCATGCTGGACGTCTTTACTTAAACCCATTACAAACAGTTGTTTTAACTCATGTGTTACAGACTGAAGATTAGTTTAGGTAGTGTTAAATATCTAAAGTGATTTTGTCCGTAAACGAGGACAGCTGAAATTACTCCAAGCTGCACATTTAAGCTTTGCTGAATAACCAAAATATCAGCTGATATAAAGTTGAAAATCTTCGGCACAATGTCCCTCGTTCCTTTATCTCAGTGCCTAGAGCAGTCTCATATGATAAAGAAGTAATAATTCTGTCTTGTTTGCAATATGACTTTCATATATGATTTTGCAGTAATGTAAGGGTGCTCCAGATGTTTTGTTACAGCAGACTAATATGTCTACACAGTGTGAACATTCATAAATATTAACAGTATAAAGACGGTATAATGCAGTGGTCACCAACCTTTTCAAGCCCAAGGTTCCTGATCTCGTTAAATGAAATAGCAATTCATTTTACACATAATTTTATATGATTTTTGGCAATAGATTAATTTAAGCAACAAAACATTTGAGAAGCTTGGTACTTGATAGCCGAAAGAGCCAGCTCTTTTTAGTGAGCCGAGCCATAAGAACCGGTTCTCTTAAAAGAGCCGAAATTCCCATCACTGATATCTGCAGTAAGAACACTTCTCATTGGTCAATTAAAAGCATTGTTCTCTTATCTCATTGGTCGCTTTCACGCTACTATGAAAATACGGCAACTGGTCCAATAGAGAGGGGGCGCTCGCGAACCGGAAGTCAATCAGCCGAGATTTCATCTATTTATTCTTTTTTTATATTCGGGATGTAACGTGAACTTCTCAAAAATCTACCGGTCAAATTCAATAAAATGCAAATGGTAATGTAAAAGATGCAACCAAAACCACGAAAGCCTCTCCAAAAGCACATACTAAATGTATATTATTGGGTATTTTTTCCGTGATATTGTGGATACTCTTACAAAGATTTATGCTTGTAGCAAACAGTTGCCGTTAACCTTTGTCAATGTTGCCGCAAATTTGCAGCAAGGTCATAGTTTCACATGCAAATTAAGTTTGTGCCAAACTTGCGCTGGGCTTCTAGCAAACTTTGTGGAAACTTATGCACCTTATTCACTACAAGTTTGTCATTAGTGGCTTATGTTTTTGGCAAATCACTTTGCCAAATCACTTTACCACTAGTGTCAGAACACTTGAGGCTGACAATGGCAAACTTGTGGCAACATATTCTGGCAAACTCCACTGTTTGCCATAAACCTGCCACAAACATTTTGTTTTTGTAATGGTATATTATTTATCGTGGTTGAGCAGTTAAGGATTAATCCACTGGAAGTGTCTTTCTGTTAGCATTACATTTAGCAGACGCTTTTATCTAGAGTGACTTCCATTTCCCTAATTTCAGGGACAGTTTCCCTGAGAGCAACTTGGGGTTAAGGGTCATGCTCAGGGGCCCAATGATGGCAGTGGTGGAGGTAGGATTTGACCCCACAACCTTTTGGTCCAGAGTCAAGCGTCTTAACCGTGAGACTGTCACCAACACAGTTGGTGACATTGTGGTGCACTGTGTGCTGTGCTGTGTTCACAATGACAAATAATCACTTGCACATAATCACTCACTTAAAGGAATTTAATTTCACTATGAAAAATTTAATAATGAATACTGTCAATTCAGACCATATACTTTTGCTTCGTATATTAAATATCCATGAAAAGTGAGACACACAACATTGTGATTTTGTGGCAAAATCACTCCTCTAATGGTAGGAGTTGTACAGACTCAGAACCACGGGTTGATGCAGAAGAGCTGGAGTAAATCCGATTATAGAATTACAACATTCCCAAAGTGAAGTTCAGATAAGCATCAGTGTGAAAAGTGTTTGATTTCCTGTAACACTGTTGTTCACGGCAGAAATAATTCAGGAGATCACTTACAAAGCCATACATCTCTCAAAAATGTTCAGCAAGTTATTTAACTGGGTGATTTAACAACTTTATTATTGCAGTGTGGCCTCATGAGAGAAAGAATAAAGATACAGATCACGGTACATTTGCACAGACATAAACAAAGAAATATATTAACAGATTAAACTCTAGGCTAAAGGTCTGCCAGGCGTAGTCCTGATAAAGTGCACACACACACACAAACTCCTCTCACACACACATACACCTTGTTATGATCTCATTAAAGAAGCAATGAGTATCGCAGAAATGCATTAACGCAGTACAGAACACCATAAATATTATAATGTTCCAATTTTTATACTCAGCTGCAAAGACTTAACTTGGTTTAGACTTGAAATTTTAGTGTTTTAGTACTTTGCAAATAAGGATACATTAGTAGCAATAAATGTGCATTTTTGGAAAAATTATTATTACATGATTGTGGTGAGCACTCACATATTATTTTACGATTTTTGTTCCACATACTTTTTCTGATCTGCTACTCCTCTTTTTTTTCTAGCTTTTGTGCTAGAAAGTTCATTCCAACATTGTTCCTGTGGCCTATGGCGGTGTGGGGTGCCTGTATACACGTTTTTGATATGTGCATTCGTTCGTGCGTTCTGTCCATTTATTCGTCTATATTTTCCCCACAGACTAACATGGAGCTCCAATTTGATGTGATTGAAGGGCCCACAAGCCTCTTTGTATATCTGTAACCGACATGACCCACACTCATCCTTTTCATCCTTTTTTCCTGCCGTTTATTTTTCATTCATTTTCTCCCATTAAGAATACATAGGATTTGGGACTTGAATACTTTCCTTCTCCTGTTTTCACACAACAGTCAACACGGTTCTTATGCCACCTCAGACCACCTCACTGAACACACATCTCAGTCTGTTTTGACTTGCATTCGTCCTTTACTTGCTTTTATCATCCCTCGTTCTTTCCCCATGCACTTCAATGCATTTTAATCAAAGTCTTTCTACTCGTCCAGTTTTCATGTCACAGCCACAAAACTTGAGCAATCACATTGGTGTTTTCTTGCGGAAATGCAGCTCTAGTTATCGTCTGCACTTCCTGGCTTTAAAGTTTTGGGATTGGGAAGTTTGTGATCAAAAACACTGAAGCAGTTGAGCAATATCAAATATGAAATTCGGGACTGTTGATAGTGTAATGCAGTTTAATATATTTAATGAGGTGTTAATGGTGTACATTTGACAAATTAAATAAAAATATTAAATATTATTTTAAAAATATATCTATAATATTAATAAATATAATACAAGTGTATGAGTGTATGTATTTACTATATATTAAATTTATTTAAACATTCACAGTGAATAAATAACAACCATACACACCAGAGTGCAGAGCCATACCTCACATTTTACTTCCTCTGTTCCCTGCAGATAAACTCTGACCATCTGACCAGAACTACAATTAAGACTAGACACTTTCTCCTGCCCCCTCCATCCATCAGCTGCTGCTATGGAATGGTGGTCATCGTACATCAGCGCTATTACCATCTTCCTGGCGCCGTTGCGGGTTCCCAGGTGGTGTGTCGCCATCGTTACTGCCGACCGCCTGACCTGTTGCACCACTTCGGATCCAAGTACAGACTCCAATACACTATCTTTAAATTTCTTCTTAAGATTTCTTCTTGAGTTTATTGACGTCGAGCAGGAAATTAATCTCCTCGTTAATCATGAAGACAACAGATGTATTACTGAAATGTAAAATAGCAGTACAGAAGAGTGCGTAGAGTTCTAACCCTTGTCCAAAGCTTTTTTCTATGAAGCAAGATATCAAACCTCAGCTCCCAGGTTGCTTCAAGAAGACTGGCCTTTGAAATTAGAAAATGTAAAATGCTCTGTGGATAACTGGTGCTCACTAATCAAATGTAATGTAAAATGTAAACACCTCCTCAGGCCTACCGTGGACCTAATTGGCGCCATGGAGACTCAGAGCGAGCCGTCAGAGCTGGAGCTGGATGACGTGGTGATCACCAACCCTCACATAGAGGCCATTCTGGAGAACGAGGACTGATCGTGAGGACGCCGTATGGAGACCTATCAATCATGGAGTTCTATCTCATCAATGTTGATGATAGTCAGCAAACAATGTCATACATTCGAAATAGTTCCCATCTGTTAAAGTCAAGTCAGCAGGGTCATAGTAGTTATATAGAAGCATCTAGAAAGGCGAAATTTGACATTTCGATTCCTGAACTCAACTAGAAAATAGCCTCTTCAAAAAAAATTAGACTCCAGTTCAATATACATAAGTACAATATACAATTTAAAAAATCTCAAGATTCGATTCGATTCTGATTCTTGGGATCACAAGTCGATTTAAAATCAGTTCTTATGATTCATATAAGCAATTCAATGCATTCATACACATTCAATACATAGAATTTGTTTCAGATTGTTGTTTGAGTTACTTTTCCCAATTGACTGTAAGATCAAGAATTTTGAATCAAATATTTACCAATGTAATGCTATGTACGCATATCGATTCGCATTTTCTATGCTCCTAATGAAGGAGGTTCATTCAAGGGGCCTCTACATTGTGCCATCTATAGGATTGGCAAGCTGAGCCTGTGTCGGGGAACAAGTAAACTAGTGTCATTACGTTAATTGAAAATTATGAATTGGTGTTTTAGGAATGCATGAATCGATTTTGAATCGACAGAAAAAGAATCATGATTTGATTTTATTCTGGGTTTTTTTGCAGACCCCTAAATTGAATCGATATAGTGATGCAGATCGATGTATTATTGCACCCCTAGCCAAATGGTGAAGGCCAAGGACTATATTGTGCAAATAGTAAATGTATATTCTGCAAAACAGTAGTAGTTCGTACTTGATATACAATATATTATAAATATTAGCTACTTTCACTGCTTGACTACAATTATAATGAAATAAGGTACTCTTTTACTCTGCTCTTTAATGAAGTCTGGGTGTCATGTTCTCTACTGACTGGCTCTCTCTCTCTCTCTTTCTCAGTGGATTAGTATCTCACTGTATCTCCATTCTGAAGGTAAATTTTTGTTCTTTAATGTTCTGGTATGTAATCTGAAGCAAAGATGCATCACAATGTTTTGTCACCAGATAATGTATTCAAATCTTGCTGCGGTTCGCAGATTTGCCACACTCTGACAGAAAAGTTTTTGTTGCCATGACCATGGGCTCGGGGCGTATAGAAAGCTCCAGCCAGTCTCAACGACATCATCACGTGGCTAAAACGATTGTGTCCGAGGTAAAACATGAAAGCTAAAACCTTGATTATTTTACCTCAACAATTACAATTAAGAGACAGCAATATTGAATTGGAACCAGTTACTTTGAAATAACACCAACTAGTCATCTATAATCTAGTACATTTTGGAAGTAACTTGTCCAACACTGTCCGCAAATCTACCAAATCCAAATCGTGGGGAACATAATCTAGAAGTATGAAACAATAGTCGGGTATCGCAGCAAGGGAAGATCAGAAACAGAATGATATAAAGGGTAATTTTTTAGAACAAAAAGATTGAACACGTCAAGGTCTAAGGTTAGACCTGAAACGGGTCCTTCTTGGGATTCGACTGAGAGTGTACACGTAGAAGTTTATGAGTTCATGCAGTTTGTAAAGTTTTTCTGATGTTTTTCAAATTGAGATTATCTCTCAAATATTAGAGGCTATTAACGATTATGGCATAAAATATTATGTTCTACTTATTAGCCTTACTCCAGCTGTAATAGTGTAATATGTTGTGTCATAAGAAATATTGCATGTAAGCATATTTTAAGCATTCAAGGCCATTATGAAGGTCAAATTAATTACGATTTTGTAGAGACCGATTAAAAGTGTGTGATTTTACAGGGTAGATGATGTCGTTCGGTCAATGTACCCTCCACTGGACCCCATCCTGCTGGATGCCAGGTAGATATTAAATATATAAACTTCAATATGCTGTGCATATATGATCCATCTATTTGTCTGTCTCGTTCATCTACCCATTCATATGCATCTGTCTATCTATCTGCCCATTCATCTATCTATCTATCTGTCTATTCGTTCATCTGTCTATATTCATTCATCTATCTATCTATCTGTCTATCTGTCTAATTCCCAGTTCATTCGCCCAGAAGGAAGGATGTGTAACGTACAGTGCCATGTTATCGGCACAATTTCTCGGTACATTAATGTTATCTTAGCCCAATTAATCTAGTAGGTTCTTTTGTCTTTTTCTATTTCTAAGGCTGGAATGATGATTCGAATAACCTTAAATAATCTGTTTACAAAAAAATGGTCGAGGTGATTTTTCTAGAAACGAAGCTTTGTTAAATTCTCTTCGCTCGTTAGAGCATGCTCCACTTGTGTTTCACACGGACACTTATTAGTGACGCACATTTTCAGTTCTGCGATCAAGGCAAGACTTGATCCCTCTGTATGTGAAAGCATTTGTGAGATATTCCGTGCACAAAAACAGAAGTAAAGACGGAAAATGCATTAATGATGATTTCTTGCTGGTAAAATATCGCTGTTTGTGAGCCGTATTATCAAGTAAAAATGCTGCTACAGTTCAGTCACAACCACCAGCGTTTCACTCACAATTGATGAGATTTATGATATTTTCAGGGGATTGTGGGAAACATAGTTCTCTCCCGGAAACGCCCAAAGCTCATTTTATTGGTCAAGATGAGTCCATATTGGTTCAAAATTATCCAAAACTTGTAGTTTTAAAAGTAGTTTTGAGTCAATTCGACGTCATTTTGGCCTATAGAATGAGCTGCTTTTGGTGCTTCTGGGAGAGAACTACATTTCCCACAATCCACCGCGACTACTCACCGCTACGTCACAATAAAGGAATAAACACTACAAAATATCAATAAATGGCTGTATTGTGAGTAGAACGCTGGTTGTTGTTATTTTTTCAATGTTTTTCCATTACACTTTCCATTTATGCTTGTTAACATTGTTGGTCAACTCAATGGGTCAAAGGCCAGCTTCACTCACTAACACATTCCTTTACTGCCCGCTCTACATGTATCTTACACAACGACGGACATAAAACAGTGTTTGCGTAAGTGCAGTGACTTTGCCGTTCCCTCTCCTCTGAGCACTTTTCTCTTGAATGCTGTTGCTTCAGAGCCACCGCCCTGCTGCTGTCGGTCAGCCACTTGGTGCTGGTGACGCATCGCTCACACATGTCCTGCAAGTAGCTGGACTGGATTGACCAACGTTGCACGCCGAGGGTCACATGGTGGTGCTGTTGAGGGAGGTGGCCTTAGCGTCGGAACCCGAGAGGGCACTACCTGAGAGAGAGCAGTCCATCTGAGTCACAAACACTTACACACACACACACACACACACACTGACACAAGGAGTGTTCGATATGACTGAAAAGAGAACGATTAGACGCACAAATCCAAGGTCATGTGAGCCCTTTTAAAACACTTCTCCTGACTTCCATTTAAAAAAAAAATCTGTTAGCATCTGTGAGAATAGTTACAATCAATCTCTTCTTTATCAAGAATATTTATATATTCGATCATTTCACAATTAGTGCAAAATGATGATACAATCAAAGCACCTCAATCTTTTACTGTGTAATCGCTGCAGCAATACGCATCTTTCTGCCAAAAATGTTTTTTACCTTTTATTTGGATTTCTAGGTTATTATTTTATTTTAGAAGTAGTTTTGTATGCATTTTGGCAATCCATGTGCAAATGCACAGTCTGCACTCCATTGCAGAGAAAATGGAAATCTTTTGTATATATTATTCACATTTTAGGGGGACTTGATCTCACGATTTGCATGAACGCTATTTAATGAGGCAAATAGTAAATGAATGCATTGTCAAAATAATATACAAAGCTTAACACCGCCCCCCCACACACACACACACACACCAGCTGCATGCATTCCACACACACACTCCCACCACCACATACAATGTCTCTCTGTGGCGGTAGAGCTAATCCAGACCAGTCACATGAGATTTAAATCCACCCTAGTTCCCACACTTAACACACACACTGGCCAACTAGCTCAAATATTAAGACAACTACAAATCTGTTACCACTTCACAATAAGACGGCCCTTATAAAGGGTTGTAAATGATGTATGATCATGCCGTTAATCGGGTTGCAGAAAGTTTTTTAATCGTTAACAAGCAGATTTGAGATCTTGCCAAATAGTGAGCCAGAATCAGTATTTGACACCGGTTATAACTTGTGTCTCTCTGCTTATTAATAACTTACTGACTGTCTACACTAGTGCCAGTATGTTAGAGCATATTTTTTAAAGCTGAATTTAAGTGTAGAATATTGTGATATATATTGTTGTCGGGATATGAAATGATATTGGTGATTTGGAGATTTTGATCATATCGGGACAGCCCTAGTCTACATCCCACTTAAATCACCTGAGGCTAGCTCCTATTGTAAAAGTGGTACCAAAAAATCTCAATCTAAATTAAACTTATAAACCAAAAAGGCAATAAACCAAATTTCTAAATTCAACACACACTCACCTACATAAAAGACACTCTATCACACGCAATCCATTAGTTAGCACTTCTAAATGAATGCAAATTAGTAAAAATTAACCCCATAATTTCAACATATGACCACAAAACTGTAGACGCTGTTATGCTGCCACATATACAGTGTGAGTTTACTACCTCGTGTTCTGAACTCTATATAAATCAAGCGAGCTATTAAAGCTGGAAACGCGGACTTTCGGTTTCATGACAGTGCCACATGGTGTGTGTGTGAGATACATTTCATATTCAAAGCACTTTGCTTTCTCAAGACTTAAAAAGTCTGCTATTACTGTCCTCCTTCATTTTGATTTCTTTTTGTTGCTGCTACCCCGCTGACGTAAGCGATTATTGATGCAGATTTTATTTCACGTGTGCATCTGAATTAAAGTTCCACAAAGAAATTGTGAAATTCCAGAGTCTTTAATGTGTTTTAAAAGCATGTTTAAAGCACACACCGCTGCAGTGTTCACGTGATTCCTGGGGTCATAAGCATGAAGATGAGAAAGAAGAGAGGGAGATTAGTCGCTAAGGATTTAAGAAAGAAAGAAAGAAAGAAAGAAAGAAAGAGATAGATAGATAGATAGATAGATAGATAGGATAGATAGATATGGATAGATAGATAGATAGATAGATAGATAGTCTGAAAGAGAGATAGGAATTGAGAGAGAGAAAGAAAGAAAAACAAGAAAGAGAGTGAAAGAAAGACAGATTTACAGATTAGATAGATAGTTAGGGATCGAAAGAAAGAGACAGATAGATAGATAGATAGATAGATAGATAGATAGATAGATAGATAGATAGATAGATAGATAGATAGATAAAGAGTATGAGAGACAGTCTGAAAGAAAGAGAGGAAATCAGAGGAAAGAAAGAAAAAGAAAGTTTGAGAAAGAGCGAGACGACAGATAAACAGATTTATAAAATAGTCTGAGAGAGTGACGAGAGAGAAAGAAAGAAAGTAGTTCGCTAACTTAGCGTGCATGAAGTTCTCTCCCCGCTGTCAGCCCGGAAGCTTTTGGGCCAAATTCAGTGTCTGAAATGGGCACAAGGACCACACTCCACACACACACACACGCCACACACACATGCCCATACACACACACACACATGCTCGTGCACTCACACACACTCACTTACTCGCAAAGAGATTCTTACACTGCACTGTACAAGTGAAAGAAAACAGCCGTCACAAAAACACGAAAATACAAAAAGGTTTCATTGCGTTGACAACAGAGATGTTCAGTCGTCATGTGTCAGCAGTAACCACGCCCCAGTCACGCCCCAGCAGCCGAGATGCGCGGAAATCGCCCTTACGGAGATTCAGTACAAGCCTTTGCTTTTCTTCAGGCTGAGCTGCTGCAGTTTCAAGACAGTGTTGTGAATAAGCCTCTTCATTCCAAAAACCATCTGAAACATTCATGTTACAACAAATGAATTAATCTAATATTTAATATTAATCTTAATTAACAGAATTTAATCTTAAATTTAAGTTTGTTTCTTTTATTCTTCCTTTTTCTTCTTTTATTTGAATGACCGCTGGCTATCCTGGACACAATGAGTTCTGTGTTATAATGTTCTGCAAACCCCAAATCTACCTGGAAGTTGGTGGTCAGACAGGGTAGGTCTCCAGGCGCAGAGGGTCCACCTCAGGTAGCGGTCTCTTCCAGCAGCCCTGTACCTAAACTGAGTCCCACTCGTTGGCCAGAGCATCACGCACTAATACAAGCTTCTTATGCACCACGGACTCCTGCAGACATACACACACCAACACAACAAGCACGAGTTTATAACGACTAAAATAACAACTGTGTAAAAACAGAGGTACAGATGCATCTCTTTAGCCATGTTATGAGGTATGTAGTTGTGTAGCATGTCCAATGAGGCAGAAAACAGTCTACATTACAGAGTTGTACTTTATTATTGATGATGGTGGTCTAGTGGTTAGGGTACTCGCCTCTGGACCAGGAGTTTGTGGTTTCGAATCCTACCCCCAGCACTAACACTCCCTGAGCGTGAACCTTAACCCCAAGTTGCTTCCTGACATTTGGAAATGGAAGTCGCTCTTGATAAGGCCGACTGCTAAATGCTGGAAATGTAAATTGCTAAAAACAAAATCTTCGTGATTATGAGCATTACGTGACGTTTTACGGCTTGGCTTATATTATTCGGACGTTTTATAGGCGAAAAACTCTTAAAATAACTTCACAAATAATATGTTAGGAAAAATTTGAGGTAGGTTAGGGCGACAAGTCACAAACGTTGGTGGCCTAGTGGTTAGGATACTCACCTCTGGGCCAAGAGGTTGTGGGTTTGAATCTTACCGCCAGCATTACCACCACTGAGGTTACATGAGAACGACCCTTAACCTCAAGTTGCTTCCTAGGGAGACTGTCCCAAATTAGCAAAATCGAACTGCATTCCTGGATAAGAGCGCTTCACTAAATGGTGTAACAAATGTATCTTTAACAGATTTTTAAATCCTTCAGTTATCAAAATTGGTATCAGTATTAAACCAGATTTGGTTTGAGCTTCACATACACTTGCCCAGAAATGCTGTAAAATGGTTAATTTTAGATGATGATGATGATGATGATGACGATGATGATGATGATGATGATGATGATTATATTGTGTATATTCAGAGGTGGACAGCAGCTAACTTCATTACTTAAGTATATAGATACCACTAGTCAAATGTTACTCCGATACAAGAAAAGTTTACAGTCAATTTGATGGGTTAAAGTACTGAAGTACTTGTTTTAAAAAATACTTAGGTATTAAAAGCATATCTTCACCACATTGTTGCATTATTGCCACAACACTTATAATACCTAATGCCTCTGACTAGCTCATAGAAGCTGTAGAATAAGGAATTGGTAGAATTGTTCAGAATGAAACAACTTAAACTGATAAAGAAAACCAGTCTTTAGTTTATTTTATAAATTAATTGTAAGACTACACACCAAACAAAACAGCATGGTAGTGTTGTGACCTAGCTCTGGCAGTGTGTGCACACATAGTGTATCCAAAGGGTAATCAGGAGGACAGTGCAGAACAGCTGCAATGCAGTCATTTACATAACATCAACATTCCAACCTGCTTAAAACCCAGCTCTACACTGCTAACTTCATGACTTTCCAACAGCAACAATGTTTTAATCAAGACAGAAAACGGCAAAACTGTCTGAACCTGGTTTTATATTTCCAGTCTACAGGCGTGACGTAACTCTACTGTCACCTGTCAAACAACCAATCACGTTTTAGAAAAGGGGGAATTACGTCCACTTTATCCACAGATTTGAATGTAACGAGGCAATTCAGAACCTCGACAGAAATGCGAAAAGTAAAGTACAGTATTTGTTCTTAAATGTAGTGAAGTGGAAGTCATAAGTTTCCAAATAAAAATACTACCTAAGTGAAGTAATAGACACTAAAAAATCCTACTTAAGGCCAGTACTCAAGTAAATGTGACTTAGTTAATGTCCGCCTCTTGTGTATATTGGGATAAAAAACGCTTGCTGATATTGATGATGATGATGATGATGTACGCCCACTGACCTGTGTTTGTGGTCTCTCCTTAGGAGGGGGAAATGTTAGTAAGGTGAGAGGCTCTGCCCCTTCCTCTATAAAAAATAAAGCCTATAGGAGGCCTGGGGTTCTCTCTGAGTCACACAAACACACCTCATAAACACACACCAATAACGTAAGTAAGTTACACTTGCACCACAATTAATCAAACACCCACATCATTGAACACAACTTACGACACGTTACACATCACTATATAAATGTGCGCTATATGATTCAATGCACTATTTCACAAACTCACACACCTTTGCAATACTGCAGGGCAGTCTCCATGGCACATTTTCTTTCTACGTCCCAGTGGAGGCGCTGTGAGTCTGGAGGTGTGTTGCTCTGCCATAGATACACTTCCATAGAGTTATCCAACAAGAAGAGAGCTGGAGAAAGAGATGGATGGATGGATGGATGGATAGAGAAAGAAAGAGAGAGAGACAAAGAAAGATTCTCAGATTAATATAGTACAACAAACACCAAAATTCCATGTGCTTGTTGTTTTATATTATATGTAACACAATTGCGCAATGTGTTGGACCGATTCGATACAATTCTGATATCATGGTGCATGCCTACAATATGTGTGTGTTCGATATACCTGGCTGCGGCACAGCATATAGACGATTCTGAAGGAATGGCATTGCCATAACAACCCCCGTCGGGACGCGCTTAGCAGCTCCTCCCCTTTGAACGTTCCCGATTGGCCACTGAGGTGAAAGAGGCGGGGCGTGAAGGTGTACTTGCTGGGATCTGAGGAGTACAATAAGATATAGATTTTGATTCAAGTCGAAGGAGTCGAAGTCGCATGCCCATTTATTTAGACACGGGCCGATTATGTTGAAAAACATCACAAAAATAGCGATTTTTCTTTTTTGGAGACCAGATTAATTTTGAAGACCTTTTCTTTCATATAAGACCAAAAAAGAAAAATCGATATTTTTGATGTTTGTCAACATAATCGGCCCGTATCAAAATAGAACGCCGACTTCCGACTCATTACGGCAGATCGGGTCATATATATATATATATAAAGTATATAACTATATATCAATATGACTATAAATTAGCAACACTTAACAATGAAAATGTACAGTAAATACTACCTTGCAACATGCAGTCGTAAGATTTCCTTTCCTGTGGACCAATAGCGTTCCAGAAGTCTCCTGGCTCCAACCCTTCCTCTACTTCCTGAACATTCAGCCCTTGGCCACGGTTCAGTCCCACTGAGGACACTCTAATGTGTATATTTATCATTCAAATGATGCAAACTTTATATTATTAAGTTTACCTAATAACTTTGTGATGCTGTCAGGAACTAGGGCTGAAAGTAGGCAATTAGTCCCCTAAACTTCCCCATTTTTAACAAGATTTCACACTTCATATCTCGGCTTCTGATTAAAGGCGGCTGAAATCAAAGACCTACGCAATTGGTGCTGACTATAAAATAGAGGGATCTTTAAAAGCCATGACAGGGCGCAGCGACACGCTTTGGCCGAAGGTTGGTATCATTTCACGCTTTGTTATGAAGTTCACTGCTTTTACTTCATTCGCCGGAACAAAGCATAACGAGGAAAAGAAGGTGTGTTAAATCCTTTAGGAACCAGGATGCATCATTGGTTGCAAATCTAACTGGATTTTGTTTTGTTTGTTTCGCACGTTAAGATGCTGGATAAGATCTCGAAAATGTAAGGTTTTGGAGCTCATAAAATATCATCATGCAACTTTCTAAAAGAGTTGGGATGGAATCCTGACGTCCTAAAGTGAAGTGACTGATTATTTGTCATTGTGAACACAGCACAGCACAGCACAGCACAACGAGCTCCACTACGGATTGTGACCTCTGCATTTGACCCATCCATGAGGGAGCGTGGAAAGCTTTTTTGACATCGCAGAGCAGTCCTTGGAGACGGTACTTGCCTGCGAGTACCCTCAGTAAATTTTTACCAGTCCGGGATTTGAACACTTTGATCACAGTGCTGCGTTTAAGGGGAACTACATGAACACAGAGTCTGGACGTGTACCTACGTGTGTATGAGTCGCTAATAGTGTGTTTGGCCAACGGCGAGCGCTGATGGGGTTTTACATCCGCGTTACAGATAGAGCGCCTCCTGCTGGCTGTTCAGCAGAAGTAGTGAAGCCACGGAGCGCAGGCTAAGGTACAGCACTCCACCTTCTAACAGACTTCCGCTCTGACGGCACGGCTCCCCCACGCAGAAAAGACCAGCCTCCTCAACACAATAATAGACAGGCAGACTTGGTAAAATCTCAGGACTCAAGGGAGCGGCTGAGACTTGCACACAGTAGGAGGATGAGGAGGCACAGTTTTAGGCCGATTTCAAAAGCAGGAGCCAAGAAACTGCAACAAGAATTTATCTGAGAAGAGTTCTAAAATTGTGAAAGTATAATAAAGGATCTGTAACTGTGGTAAACGCAGTTGTGATACAATCTCGAAGATGCTTTAAATGCAACAAGTGTATTATTACAGTTTTCAGCTTGCATTTCAAACAGAATTGAAGTTCTCAAACTGTTTTCGTTCAATTCCCTACAACCCTAGTCAGTTGCACATCATAACAGCAATTTCTGGTTGTTTTTGTCATTTTGCAATTGCTTGTGTACACTCAGGCAGATGCTTATGTACAATTCTCAGCTATATCATACATCAGCGGTTGCTTATGTCATGATGATCAAAATGCACTGTGCTAGCCCTCTATTGCATAGTCTTTATGACCAGGATGAACTTTGCTACCATTGTGTAAGTCAATGCAGTGAAAAGTGCTGAACAAGATATCACTGGCTGTCAAGAGTATTTTTATAAGTTCTTTACAAACCTTTTTGGGTTGTATTCAATACTACTGATTCCCTTGCACCAATTTTAAATTGCTCTCAGACGCCTGCAGAGGCTGGATCAGACATTCTAGGAGTGTTCTTTCCACGCTTGCATTGGTAAAGGAAGATATCCGCTGTGATGTGGATGAGAAACATGGGCTCAATATACAGATCGGGCAGCAATTGTAGAAAGCATATAGAGTTTTAGTATGTATATATTGTTTTTGATTTTGTAATTTGCTTCTTTTTTTCCATTTCATATGTTATGCATAAAGCATTGAAATGCATTTTTATAGACTCCAGTTGCAGTGCATGGTATCAATCAATCAATAACATATTCTTCTTGAATCAATCTCCCGCAGTCAGTGTTTTTTTTATTTTATGTTGATTGATAGATTCATGGACTTGGGATTTTGGATGGCACTGGACATGGCTCTTAACGACGAATACTTGCTTTTTGAGGCATGGATCAAGGATTTGAAGAGGTCACCTGCTTTTTGCTGTCATCCATGATGTTTTGCCATTTGCACTAAGTGTTTTGAGAAACGCACTCGCTGTTATGCAAATGTTAAGTCATTGTGAGAAATGCACCAAAGCAACTGAGAAAAACTGTAAGAAATTTTAAGCTGTGAACAGACACACAATTCAAAGCGTTAGGAGGTGTGTTTACTATGAATAATCATCCCTCCTTCAAACAGCTGCAGGAAGCATGGAGGCTCCTCCCCGTCTTTTATCATGACTCGAGGCTCACTCTGATTGGTTAACGGTAACGACACGTCCTGTTCGACAGTCTGTGAGTCCCGCCCCTGCCAGAGGAAAAAAGAGCCGAGCGCTGCAGGCCTCCAATCTGCTCACCTGTAAAATGCATGGTTTTATATATACATGGTTATATATATATACATCATACAGATGTATTGTCATGTGACTTTGCAACGTCCAGACTGAAATTATATCTGTGTTTTTTTTTTAAACAACCTTGTCAGTGAACTATGAGGTCAAAAACAAATCTTAAATGTTCAATTAATCGTGATATTAATTTGAGATCAAATCGCCCAGCTCTAATCTGAGTATATATCAATACAGTATTCAGATATTACATCCATTTGAATATAACACTGACAAGTTAAAAATATCTTTTGACCGTTACACATGGCGACTGCACCCCATTACACACACATAGCATGTCTGCACACACACTCACACACACACACACCCATTCCCACCCCTTGGTGTGAGGCAGTAGGTCCAGCTTATTGCCGGATGTCTGGTCTCACAGAACTGCCCCAGACTGGAGCGATCTCGCCGCCTCCCCTGCGGGCACGTCCCATCCGGCTCCATTTCCATGACGGGTGTTGATCTCTGCTTGACTTAATCGTCACCAAGGCTCACTAAATCCCTGCCCTCTGGACACTCCATATATATACCTCCCAGAGCACTCGTCCTGCCCCTGACACACACTTTCCAGCAAATAAGGCCTTGGCATCACACGACCACTCACTAACAGGACAGGTTTGAGAAGGAGGAGGAGGAGGCTAAAGAGAGAGAGAGAGAGTGAAACAGACAGGAGAGAGAGTGTTTAAACTGAATCTATCAACATTTCAAAGAAATTCTTCCAATTCGTGAATAATGACAAAGTTTCTTGTTATTAGGACTTAATTCTTTTCCTTACGTGGCGGAAAGAGGCTTCCATATTTTTCTATGTTCCTCTAATTAAACAGTTAATTTATTGTAGAAGCTCACCCGCCTCCTGTAGTTGGGGTGACAGGTTCCTTATTCGCTTTTGTTGGCAAAGACCAATCGGCAAACTTGAGCCTGAAGAGAATGGTCTCGTCCTGATCGAACACACGACCAAACAGAGCCCACAGAGGTCGACCTATACCCTGCCTGAATTCACAAACACACATCCACACACACTCGGTTATTCAACATTTCGTGGTATCATCTCTACTCAGTGTTAGTTTCAATCAATACAAAAAGGGTGACAAAAATCAGGGAAGCTAGGCATCATATGATTTTTATACAATAACTTTGTGTTACTGTTAATTAATTTTATAATTGTGTCGAGAAGCTACTTTAATTTTTAGTTTATAATTATACGTTTGAGGAAGCTTTAATTTATAATTGTATAATTGCAACTTAGAAGCTACTTTTAATTTATAATTGTATAATTATAACTTTGGGGAAGCTACTGTTAATTTATAGTTTTATAATTGTAAGTTTGAGGAAGCTAACTTTAATTTATAGTTTTTAATTATACATTTGAGGAAGCTACTTTTAATTTATAATTTTATAATTATAACTTTGGGGAAGCTACTGTTAATTTATAGTTTTATAATTATAATCAGAGTTCACGCACTCCTCCAGGTGAATGACTAAGTTTGTGAGTTTGGAGGAAGTTTTAATTTCCTTTAGTTTATAATTATACGTTTGAGGAAGCTACTTTTATTTTATCATTTTATAATTAAAGGTAGCTAAACTACAGCCAAACTACTGTTTTAATATAGTAGTTACACTAAAAGCTACAGAGAAAAAGTAGGTAACTACAACAGGACAAGACTCCATCCTCCGAGTCTGCCTTGTAGCTGTCAAGAGCACACTGTGACGCAATGAGTAGCCTATTAGATGGCACTTCTGCACATTTAACCTCCAACAAGAACACTGCTAGTTCAATAAAAAGCTTTTGTAACCGCTTTTGCCAGCTATATAGCTTGTTATTTTTAAAAATCCTCGATAATGTAGCTTCGCCCTGATAAGTTACTGAAATAGTAGTTGTTAGGAAGACGATACTTCAGTTAGCTACTCCCTAACACTGCGTATCTTTTTTGATAATATTTTTGTAAATATTCTCACACACCTCTGAATTTGAGGATTGCTGCCAAAGGGATCCAGTGGATTGATCCTACAGGTGCTGTAGTCATAAGTTCCGCCCCACACCTGCTGAGCCAATTGCAATGCCAACTTCTGCTCGCAGTGGGAAACGTTCTTCCCGTGCCACAAGTAGAGCTCACTTCCGAAGTCAAAGAGGAGAGTCTGAGAGGTATAAAAATTAAAAAAAGATCATTCAAGAGCTGCTACATCGTATATAAAATGTGATCAGTGAAAGCGGAAACGTAAGAATTAAAAGGAACCTGGGAGTTGTCGAGCAGCGAGAGGCGGGGCACAGAGGCCCAGCCCTGCTCTGCGGGAGGAGTCTGTCCCCTGTAGCCTGTAAACACAGTTTGACCTGAAATTGCGGGTTCCAAAGTGATCAAGTATGTTAAAAGAGCCTGTACACAAAAATCCACCACACACGCACACACACATATCCCAAATATCACTTTGCAATAATTTAATAAATATGTTATACATCATATAGCACGAGTATGAGGTGTATATATGTTTTGGTATATAGTATGCATATATTATAAGTAGTATATTACTGTTAAATATAAGCATTATATGTAATGTTTCCATGAACAGAGGTAGATGTGCATTATTATATGGGTTTTTAACCATATATGCAAATTTATAGTTACTGTTAATAAATCTCTTTTCAGGAAATATTTGAAATATTTACATTCTTTACATTTACTTTTGCATAAGGCTTCTTCAACTTAATATGTTAATTTCTATTTTATTTTATACAGTCTGAGGAACATTATGCTGCAGCAAATTCCACCATAGTGAGTTCATGGCTAGCTGCATGTCTAAACCTCCATATCAGCTTTTTCCCTCCCGAGAAGATTCTAGAACTCACACTTGCTCGAATCAGAGTTCACGTGCCTCCTCCAGGTGAATGACTCCTGTCGCTATAACCCAGATTCTGCTGGTACCCACTCAATGAAGTTGCAGCAGAAGCTCAAAACAAGCCGCCAATCAATATCCAACAGTCAACGACCCATCGTTAATGAAAGAAATTGTAAATTGCATTGTTTTGTTTAGATATATTTTGTGTTAAAAGAAATTGTAAAAGTAATTAAAAGTTTCATTTTTATTAATGAGGGTTAGGATTAGATTTGGAACAGGTCTTGGGTTATTTAGCTATAGTAGTCATTACATCTGAGGAATCCCAAAACGCGTAGTGAGGTAAATGTGTGTGTATATGTATATATATACATATACCGCTCTCTCTCTCTCACTGGAGTTGGACAGTCGGCTGGTCCACACATAGCACAGTGATGGAGTGACCAGAAGAAAACAACCTCCAGCATTTAGTGAGCGAGCTACAGGTTCCACCTCAAACGCACCTGAACATGTAACCATCCTGAAACACAGTGAAAACTACATTATCCACAAAACTCTCTTTCCATATATTATTATTATTACATTTCTATATATTATCCCATATAATGATTAATCGTACCTTTAACATGAATGAGCATGAGGCTGCTGTAGGGCTCAGCAGTTGCTCACAGACACTGTGACACTGGCAGAGCTACAGTTGGAGTTCTTCACTGTTGAGAAGTAGAAGAGAAATAGTTTTATTTGCATGCATTAATATTCTCAAAGTGTTTTGCACCGATTTATGGTATATCATTTAACATGTTAGGGTTGGAACATGAAGATCCATTTACACACAATTTCAGTTAAAGTCTGATTTATGTGGAAGACATTGTGCATACAGTTTCACAATCAGATTTTTTTGTGCACCAATTTCGGCTATGCTTTTGAGTTATACGCAGTATTGTGCTCTGCGGTGCCTTGAGGTGAACTCACCCCTGTTGTTTTCCGCTGTTGTATCGTCATGTGGCTGCATGAAGTCCTGAAAGACGTCTTCTCGAGCAGCGAGTGCTCGCAGTGGATTCCTCGAACCCTGAGTGCGACGCGATGGACGAACCGAGCGCCTGTGTTCTGCTACTGCGGAGCTTAAACTACACACAAAGACAATTAAAAACTTGTACCATACAATACACTTCCTTGTTAACTTAAGATCTAAATCATTGTATATATATATATAAATTGTATATCGACATATATCAATCATAGCTTCTACTTGTGATTTCAACATATCAATCGTGTCATTGAACCTATATACATTGTATAATTCACTTGCTCTTACATGTGTGTGTTGTTGTGACAGAGAGTGCTCAGGTCCGGCTCTGGGGCTGAGGTGGAGTCAGGGGTCGTCACTTCTTTCTTTGACTCCTTTGCTTCAGCGCAGTGCAGTAAGTGTGTGCGAGACTCAGTCTGTGGGTGTGTGTGAGAATCTGGTTCCACCGAGGCCTCCTGCAAACACAGTTACACACAACCAGCTACATTTACATTTACAAATTGATTTTGAGCTCATTTCTGAATGGAGGCACTTTCAGTTTTTAAGTTTAAATTCCGGTATTTATTTATATATATTTATATATATGTATACATATATATATATATATATATATATATATATATATATATATATATATATATATATATATATATGTATATACACACACATGTAGTTATTATTATTATTTATTAAAATGTATTAATAATATTTACAAATTTACATTTTATTCATTTAATTTAATAAAATGTACACAATTACAAGTGCTGTTGTAAAAGTACTCAGAGTACTTTATAGCTGTTGATATTTCTTGAATAAATATTCTGTATCATTTTTCTAGTCCAATATTTATTTTTATGTTTTTTGTGAAGTTTGGTCTCATTTTTCAATATTAAATCAAATTGTAGGCTTTACTCAGTAACAAAATGTCCAAAATGTCATTTTAAAAGTAATGCAGATTACTACTTAAAAACAAACTGTTAATTAATGCAATATTGAGTACTTCCAAATTCTGTTGATATAAGGAGTATCTCAGACCTCAGGTGTGTGTGTGTGTGTGTGTGTGTGTGTGTGTGTGTGTGTGTGTGTGTGTGTGTGTGTGTGTGTGTGTGTGTGTGTGTATACCAAATGTCTCCACTGTGGCTCTGGTTCTGCTTGAGTGGGTGATGAAATCTCCTGAGCTTCGTAAGAAAGGCTTCTCTAGAGGGAAAGAGAGAGAGAGGGATGAATGAAAAAAAAACTGATTTAAACTTAAAAACAGTAAAAGTGCCAACATGCAGAAAGGAGCTGAAAATAAAATTTACTGATGCAAATCTGCAGGTGTTTAAAGCCCTTCACAAACCCTGCGTAACCCTGCCATTACACACACATACACACTCACTCTCTATCTCTCTCTCACACACATACATATAAAAAGCCAGCCATGAGACCTTACAATAAGAAATGAAATATCATGCTGAAAAGTTCACCCCAAAAATGGAACATGCACATATACACACACACAGACACTCACCTCATTGAAACACATCATATACTGAGATGGAGTAGTGGGAGGAGAGTAAACAGAGGAAAATACAGGCTCCTAATAGAAAGAGAGAAAAAGAAGGAGAGAGCAAAGAAATAAAAGGAAAAGAAAGATCAAAGACAAAAGTAAAAGGAGAATTCAAAGACAAAAAGGAGAGTTCAAAGAAATAAATGTAAAGGAGCAATCAAAGACAAAAGTAAAGGTGAGACGAAAGACAAAAAGAAGAGATGAAATAAATAAAAGTAAAGGAGAGATCAGTGAAATAAAAGTAAAGATCAATGTGATCAAAAATAAATGTGAGACCAAATGTAAATGTGATAAATGAGATCGAAAAAAGAGATCAAAGTGAAAAAATGTAAAGGAGAATACAAGTTAAAAAGAGATCAGTGACAAAAGTTAAGTTGGGATCAAAGAAATAAAAGTAAAGGAGAGTTCAAATAAATAAAGACAAACATAAAGGAGAGGTCCAAAACAACAGTAAAGGAGAGATCAAAGACAAAAAAGGAGATATCAAAGAAATAAAAGTAAAGATCAAAGTAAAAGAGAGATCAAATAAATAAATGTAAAGGAGAGATCAATGACAAAGTAAAGGAGAGCTCAAAGACAAAAAAATAAGGAGATATCAAATAAATATAAGTAAATATCAAAGACCAACATAAAGGAGAGATTAAAGATAAAAGTAAAGGAGAAGAAGAAAAAACAAACAACACAAAATGATCAAATGTTTTCTCTCATTTTTTCTCATTTCCTCTCCTTCAACAACAGTGAGATAAGCGCTCAAGTATTTAAATGTGCAAATGGACGTTCGTCTCACACACACACACACGCACACTCACACTCACACTCTCACACACACACTCACACTCACACTCACACACACTCACACACACACTCACACTCACACACACACACACACACTCACACTCACACACACACACACGCACACACACACACACACACACACACACACACACACTCACACTCACACACACACACAGCCATCTTACCCAACTCTGAGCTACACTGGGGGGCTCATGAGCAATTTCACTCTCCGCCTAGAGGGGGCAGCACAGAGACAACAGCAGAGACACAAGATCAGAAAAAACACAGAGCAATGAGTTCGTAATTATATACAGAATAAAAACAAACAGATAAAGACATACACATGTAGGTACATAATTGAGGCAACACAACCAAAATGATTACACCTCAATCTAACATAATACAAATTATCGGTCACCATCTCTTAAATACTTTCATTTCCTACACACACACACACACACACCTGTGGCTCCATGGTAGGTACGACGCTACACATCTCCTTCTGTTCCCGCTCTTCTTCTGATCTTTGAGAGTCGGTCAGACTGCAAAAACATTTACATTTACATTTACATTGTTTAGCAGACACTCTTATCTAGAGCAAATAATTCCATTTCCCAATTTCACTGAGAGAAGAATTTGTGGAGAGTTAGAGAGAAATGAAATGCCAGAGGTGGAAAGCGAATACCTGTCACTTGTAGCCCTTTTGCCACTCTCTTGGGAGCTTGAACTAAAAGCAACTTTTCATAAAATTCTTGAAAAGCTTTCACCCAAAAGGCTTCTTCAGTTCTTGATTCGACTCAATTCCGGAGCCAACAATCGACAATATCACTTCTATTCATATCAAACAAGAAAGCACGACTGACATTTTTATTTCTAAACTCGACCAGACACAAAATTATAACAAAAAACTTAAATTGCTGTTCAATAAAAAGTGGCATTACAGTGTATATGATATACAGTACATATGTTTTCAATTTGAATTGATCCTATGGGCTTGTTAATCTTTGAATCAATGTATCGGCATAGATTTAAATATCGTTAAACTACCAGTACATAATATTACAGCTACACCTAAACCTGACACTAACCTTAACCTCAGTAACCGAATGCTGAAGAAGCCTTTTCGCATGCCGAAACGTCTTCAAGAATTTTGAAAAGAAGAGCTCCCAACATTACCATGTTGTGGACGACTGAGAACCTACCCAGCCGTTTTGCCAGTCTCCTCTTTGGGTGTGTCGAGATGCAAATTGGGCTGTTCCTCTTCCTCACGAACGGGTTTACGAGGCCGCTGGGTGGAAACGCCCTCTTTCCTCGCTCTCTGCCTCCAGGGGGCAGTAGAGCGTGGCGTTGGGGAAAAGCCCGCTGTCTCCTCCATGTTCACCTGTATCTCCCTCCTTTCTTCCTCCCTCTCTCTCACCTTTTCTCCGTTCTCCAGGTTTTGGCCTTCCTCGCCTTTAAAGGCGCCCCTCAGGTCTGCGTCTTCGGGCCCACCTTTCTTTAGGATGCCTTTAAGCTCGGAGCTCGGTTGCATGGCATGCTGGGAGTGGCGGTCCTCCTCGGCAGACGGGTTTGGGGCAGGACATGGGCCGGAAAGGCGAACCTCGCTGGGTTTGAGGTTGACAGAGAGAGACTGCTGCCGGTCAGACAGGTGTGGGGCAAGACGGAAAAGAGGCAGCTGGACCGGTCCTTTTTCAAGCTATAGAATTAGAGAGAGACAGAGAATTAATTAATTGCATTAATTGAGAAAATAATTTGAGCACATTACACATACACACACACACTTACCAAGTTGACCTCGTCTACGGTGATCGGCTGGGTGCGGTAGCGAGCCCCTTTTTGTCGGCGTCTCTCGTGGGCATCAGGAGAGCTAGTGTCCCCCCCCGAACCCCTGACGGCTCCCGCAGCTCGCGGTTCAGAGAGTTTATTAAAGAGAGCCAGCTTCTCGCTCAGAGTGAGTTTGGAGCCAGCGTCGTCCTCCACCTCCACCTGCTCCACCGCCCGAGGGACACTGGGGTTGTGTGAATCACAAAAATAATATTATATCAATTCAACGGACAATGATTCGATGTCTGCCGATGTCACAAGACTTTGATTTATATAAAAGAATATCATATATTGATTTAACACAAACACGTGCTCATATCAAATCAACAGCAACTAAAATATCATTTGACATTTTTTTTCTCGAACTACAGCCCATAGAGCGTGTGTTATCACAGTTAATAAAAGTTGTGACGAAACCAGCTGATGTCTCGGTACTTACTTAGCGAGGAAAGTTACATGTATCATGTCTTATTGATTTTCATTTTGGATCAATACTATAGGCTCAATGAATGTATGGTTCAGTGTGGATTGATATATATGTGGATCGATGCATCCATCTGTGTATTGGTCTAAATCGATACCTCGATCAACAATGATACATCAGTCAACATCAATCTACAGTGACATCGATCTATAAAGATACATCTATACACATTGATACATTGATCAACAAAAATCCACAGATCTACATCAATACCTCAATCTACAAAGAAACACTGCTCTTAGGGGCGACAATCGATACGATTTTAGCAATTTCAATGCCAATATCGATTCTGCCTATGAATCTAACTCCTTATCAATTCTCTTATCGATTCCTGAGTAGCTTGGGGCAGCTGGTGGCGTAACGGTAGGCTGTTCGCCCCATGATCAGAAGGTCGCAGGTTTGAATCCAGGGCCGGTAAAGTTACCACTGAGGTACTCATGAGCAAGGTACAGTCCCCAAGCACTGCTCCCCGGGCGTTTGTTAGCTGCCCACTGCTCCTTCACGGATGGGTTAAATGCAGAGGTCACATTTCGTTGTAGTGCACTGTGCTGTGTGGTGTGTTCACAATGACAATCACTCACTTTCAGTAGTTTTTTTTAGTAGAAATATCAAGCTACACATATACATCAATCTACATCGGCACATCAGTCGTTAAAGATACATCGATCTACACTGGGATGTTAATCTACAAAGATAAATTTATCCATAAAGATATGTTAATCTACATTGTTACAATGATCTACAAAGATACGTCAAATTCCATTGTTACATCGATCTACACTGATATATCGATCTGTTGTATTGTTGTATTGTTACACCCCTAATGGTTGGGCGTTGAAATATAAATCTATAAAGACGTTTCACTGACTGTGAGATTTGAAAGGCTCCACCCACCTGACTGCCACATCGGTTTCCTCAAAAGTGACTGGCTGCGAGAGAGGCCGGCTTTCATTGCCACGGCGACCCCGGCCCTCACCGTAACTGCTGCGTGGTCTCAGGAAAGAGGAGGCCTCTGGAGCAGCTGTCTTCTCCATCTCCTGACATGAAAAAGAGAGAGGATGAGGAGGTAAGGATGAAGCTAATGGTGGTCACAGTTTTAACACCAAATTTGAAGTCAGTTATGACAAAATCATTGTAATTAAATATGAAAACTCCCTCTTTTCATTCTGCAAGGTCTCCAGATGGACAGTTTGTTCCAGACTTCCGCTCCAGCTCTTCACAATGACCTCTAATTACTAAGTCAGAGGTCGTGGTGAAGACCTGGAGTGAGAGTCTGGATCAAGCTTTCAATAAAATACGGAAAGCCGGAGATTTGGCAAGTTTTAAAATTGTTTAGCATTGTTCTAGATATTTTGTTGCCTAGTTGTTACTATGTCCTGGACTGCACACAGAGCATTTTGCTGTTCTGATTTCATGTGTACTGATTATACTCAGATTTTGCCCTACGATTTGGATTTATTTGTTTCGACAACTGTCTTTCCAGGTTTTGAACTTTTGCCTGTTTTACGACGCCACTGTGTTTACTATACTTTGCATTTGGGTCCACTGAGAAATGGTCACACGTTCTCTCTTTCTGATAGACTGACGAATAAAACAGTCATCAATTTATTCTTCAAAATCACAACATAAAGAGAGCATTTTTAAGATTTGATTAAACCATTTGAGAGACGAGTTGACAAAGCAAATGAATGAACTGACAAATTAATATGGGTGAACGTCAGACTAGAAACGAAGGTTACGTTAACGACTGCAGCCATGTAACCAGACACTGTAGAGTGTTTCCTTCCCAGCCCTGCAAACCTGAGAGATAGAGACAGAGAGAGAGGTATGCAAGTCTAAATCTAATAATGTCAACAGTATATTAATAGTTCATTTTCTCTAAGGCTAACTTTAGACACTGTAAGTCAATTTCACTTATAAAGCATACTACTTACTCAAAAGTCTGAATAAAAATACGTTTTGGGATAGACGGTTAGAGTCTAGATGAGAAGGCATTCCATCGTCTCGGTGCATTTGCTGCAAAAGCCCTTTTCCAGTGACTTGAGAAGTCCTACGGTGTATGTTTTAGGACCTGTGTCCACCAAACACGTTTTTGTGCTGGCAGTGCCTATTTTTAATACAAATCCAATGAGCTTCTGTGTTCAGAGCGCTAAGCTCCTTCAGCGGGAAAAAAAACGCCAGTGGAGACGTTGTTTTACCACAGCACTCAACTTTTAGAACAGCGCTGGGCTTGTCAATGTCATTTCTCTCTTGCTAGCCAAAATCGAGGAAGGGGCGGGACATACACCGTCAGGAACTCACTAACAACAATGGTGGCGTGTCTGGAGCAACTGGAGAAGCTTATTTTGGTTTTATTTACACAGTTTGAATAAGGCAAAAAAACTACAAAAATATGTGGTCAAACCCCTAATTGATAGTACTCTCCTAGCTGTTTTCTTGCACGGTTTATTTCATGTTGTCATGGATCTGGTTGGGATAAGACAAGAAAGGCAGACGTTAACAATCTTCAAGCGGCCGGGTTAGGCGGCTGTCGGGCTGCTTCACGATTCTGACAGTGATCTGATTAGGATTTGAACCGAATGCCAAACGCTCACAGTCTGCCAGTGATCTGGTTAGGATATAGCAGACTGCTACACGTTAGCCGGTGTAGCGTGGTAGTTAACCCAAACGTGGCTGAGAGCGCGAGTAGGCACATTTCCATGCGAGTTAATATAAGAACTCTCTTACACAAAGAGCAAGGATTCCCACAAGAACCCGCGTTCTAACAGACACACACTCTCAGGGAGATGAACCAGAGTCAGAGAACTCACGATTGAAGCCGAGCAGAGTCGGAAGGTGGGCTGGTTGACTTAATGACAGAGCAATGCGCCGCAAGAAAATGGCTCCTTTTATACTTCCTGAACCGCGCCCAACCACTTCCGGGCCCTAGTGCCGGTGACACATGCACCCAATCTCTACGTCTCAAAGACATGTGAGTATCTAGATGCAATTTTTCTCTGTTGTAAAGATCATCTCTTTTATGTCGGCTAAACTACCAGTCTCAAAGAAACACGTAACAATGTTTACATAAAGTGGGAACGAACAAGGAAGTGCCCGATGACACTTTTCGTAACTTTGCAACAACAGCTTAATCCTAGAATCCACTGGGAGCAAAGAAGAGATGCTGACAGTGGTGTGTGTTTTTGAAACTCGCAAATAAGAACAGCAAACGGAGCAGCAGAAGCAGAGTGCGAATTACCCCTCCATAATTGGGGGGTACTGCCTTCATAACAGAACCCCCCCCTCCAAACTGCTATTTTTGTCTCTTTGGGGGGTCTGGGTCTTGATCGGGGGGTACAGTTCCCCCCAGTACCTCCCGTAATTCGAACCATGAGCAGAAGTGATTTTTGCAAACAACTAGTTCAGCTACAAACAGCTTAACTTGGCAGCTATAACACAATGGGATTTTTGTCAAATGAGAAACTGTGCAAATTCTTATAATGAGGTGTAAAGTTCCGATTCTAATGTCTATGGGATGATATCTTGCTCACGGATTAAGGCTAGTCTAAGGCCTCGCCCACACGGACGTTCGAAATGAATGCCCTGTGAACACCATATGCGTTTTTGCTGCGTTTTGTAGCTGCGTTCGATTGGCGTTTCACTGGCGTTCGCAACAGCGTTTCACAGGCGTTCGCAATAGCGCCGTTTTCCTCGCGTTCGTCGGGATTTTGATGCCAAGAAAACGTTGCATGCAGTGTTTATTCGACGCCACCCGAACGCGCAGCCGGCCGAACACCGGTGCTGAAGGCCCGTGTGTACGCTTTGATTTGCTCCAATGAGCAGAAAAACGGTCAGCGTTCAGTCGGCGCTCACCTGGCGCCACGAATGCCAGAAAAACGCCTGGTTCAGACATCCGTGTGAACGAGGCCTTAGACTAAATTGTAGTACCAATGGAGATTTACCATTCAGGCTACCACTCGGTTTAATCATCAACTGGGAAATTGGCCCTATAAGTTTACTCTGAATCAGTAACAGGCCAAAATCATCCTGAAAAACAAATTTCCTATTCAATAAAGATAGATAACCACATTTACACAACTGAGACAAGCTTATTGGAAATATATAAGTCAAAACTGTAAATAGAAAATCTAAGTCATGTGTCTTTGTGTTTGTGTGCTATAATTACATGCAGTATGTATTGACAGCTGTTCCATTTGGGAGCTAATCTATTTTAGGACTTCAAACTTCATGCAAAATTTGCCACTTCTAGTCAGTCATATTTATTTTATATCTTAATAAAAAGGTTTTGAAGATCTTTAAGGTATGACGAGTTCCCTCAGCGTTCAGGTCTAAAATGGCATCATCACAGATGGTGTGTTTCTACTTATAAACGCATGTATAAATGTAAGTGAACTTGACAAACAAGTTTATTCAGAAGGTCGCTTCACATGGAACATATTTTATTTTATTCAAATTTGGGGTTTAACATTTCGAACACTCAAGCAGACGGCTAAAAGGGGCATTGTGGGGTCTGGTTTCACTGAGGTAAGTAGTTTCCAGTGGAACTTACTTTAAACAGAGACATCTTGGCAGCGACACTCATCTTGGCTCTGTCGTCTGTCTTTACATCTGCTGATAGTGGGAAGGGGGGAAAGAACGGACAAACTTTTATTGTGTGAAGTCACTCACATGATTAAACTAAACCTCTGAGGTCATCGGCTGAATAACATATGAATCACTGGGCAAGATGCCATTCACCTGGAACAGCGACGTCTGAATAATAGAAGCGCGCACACACGCACACACACACACCTTTGTATGGTGTAGACCTAGTCCTTACCTGTCTGTGTTATCTTAGTGTAAATTATACATTTCTGCCAGACACACACACACACACACACACGCAAGGAAATAGACACTAATAGATGCACACACTTACACCCACAAGGCCACACACACCTGTCGAAAACAGTCTACTTGATTATAAACACACGCACGGTCTTCACCCTACAGTCACTATTAGAACTAAAATTAACCTCTACTATTTATATCAAATGAGACTCATTTATATTATACAGTCCCTCCAGCTTTTCTAGAAAATTGTGATGAAAGTTGCAGTGTTTTTAGCCGCTTTGTTGCAATTAACCATTTTGTTATTTTTGAAGGTAAACCTGAAACGTTTTTATCACACGTTTCCTGTGTCTTCCAAATGTAACAAGGAAGTGAGTTCGCTGATGTATGGCTCAACAGTTTGTGGGAAACGACAATTTTTGGTCAAAAATTATGGAAAAGTTGCGGTAATTGGTCAAAATTGCACAATCAGGATGAGTTTGCAGGATATGGCTGAGTTTGCGTTAATAGTTGGGATCGCAGGATTAAAGTACTTCCTTAAGCATAACAGAATAATCTCAGTCTCCTCCACAGAGAGAAATACACAACTTATTTATTTAAAACCTGGTATCGGATCGGTACTCGGGATCGGCCCATACCCAAAATCCAAGTATCAGCATCATTATCGGAACTGAAAAAGTTGGATCGGTGCATCTTTACTTAACACCAAGGAAGACTGTGAGTCATAAATGTTTTCATCTTTGAGATTTGCTCTTACACAATTTATGTGTATTTATGCAAAATATTACCCTATTGATTTTACAGTTACAGTTATTTTACAATTGCAAGGAAATTAACGAATTTAAGAAAAGAATAATATTGATGAATGAGACTTTGAGATCGTTTAGAGCCAGGGTGCGTTCCACATCACGTGCTAAAACATCTGCTATCACATGTACGATTAACTGAGACAGATTCAAAACCTCAAATGTATATATGTATGTATAAATACCACCCAGACACACACAGGTAAAAACACACACAAGAGCTGTTCATACCTGTGTTCTCCTGATCCATGTTGTCCACGATTCTGGAGAGTGAAAGGACTGAGTTTAGAGATACACACACATCATTCACACAAAGGACAAGATGATTTCATACTGATTTTACAACCTTGTACCACCTTTTATAAAGGCACTGATACACTCACACACATGTCGGTGCAGGCTAACACTATGACATAATAGTAACACTTAAAGCGGTGAGCTCTCGCCCTCTCTCACTCTCTTTCTCACTCTCTCTCGCACACACACCTGGTGAAAGTATTTGATGTGGTTCAGTCCATATTAGGAATAACAACTCAACGTAAGTGTGACTTATGTTAAAGGAGAGATGCTTTATGTGTAAATTGTTATTTAACCGGGACCTAATAAACTTTGTTAACGGCAATAAGCAACTGAAAGGACTTCTACTATTAGTTGTCTTTTCACTAGTTCAGTAATTTTATATGCCAGGCACATAGACTGCCTAATCCAGACTCTCACACACATATATATTAATATACACATATAGGAATAGTATTATAGTATAGTAGCAAAATATAAAGAAATTTTTGGTATTTTTTAGTTTGTGACTCTCTCTGCTGCCTGTTTATTGGATTCCTTCGTTTGTCTGCTGTTTTTGCTTTCTTCTCTTAGACAACGGCATTCTGGCAAACCCCTCTCTTTAATAAAAGCGTTTGAACTTTGCACTCACCTCTGTCTACTAGCTCAGCTTTATTAATGTTTTACATAAATTAACTCCCAACTGCATCCCTTCTCATCTCTCGCCCAGACGTGTCACGTGTTAAAACAACTTTTTTTACCCGCAGCTCTCCTGCACCTCGTGGGCCGTGACCGGTTGCGTTCGGAATCGCTCGCTGGTTTTACGGCTGCCGGAGGCCCCGGTGGGAAGATAACGTCTCGCACGGCGCCGGCTGCCCTCGCCACCCGGTTTCACCGCCGGGTCAGGGGTCGAATCCGGACCTGCTTCTGTACCACTGGAGAGTTTGACAGAGAGGAGAAGGAGACAGGATGAGGAGAGAGGAACAGCATTTTGAGTCAACATTAGATCTTAGTGTTTAAGTTACCATAAATCCAGAGAAGGATGATTTAAATGGGTGTTAATATGATCTACGGGTTAAAGCTCTAAGTGATGTGCTTCTGTACCACTGGAGAGTTTGACAGAGAGAAACAGAGAACAGATAATGCATGCTCAGTCAACATTATATCTTTGTAAGTGTCTTAAGTTGCCATAAACACAGAGCACTGGCATTAAAATGAATGTTAATGTGATCCATGGATTAAAAATGATTCTGTGACTTTAAGCGATGTCTGTCTGCACCACAGGAGAGTTTGACCGAGAGAATGAGGATGAAGACAGGATGAGGAGAGAAACAGCACACATTACATGTCTGTAAGTGTTTAAATTGCCTAAAATCCAGAGCGCGGGGCATTAATAATAATGGTTGTCAATGCAGTCCTTGGGTTACACATCATTCTGTGACTTTGTCGACAGAACGCTAAGCGATGTAATGGTTATCAGAAGCCATCAGCAAATTCAACAAAAGCTCCATCTCCAACACCCGTCTGACACTACAAGACAGACTCGGTTACACACATCTCACTTTCCGGTGCACAAAAACTTTTATCTTACTTGCAAAGTGACACACACATACACACACATATCCCTACACTTTGTCATTGGGAGCTGGGCTGCAGTTTTGTCGCAGCAAAGCGTTCTTCAACTGCCCCACCGACACACGGGTGTGAAGCTGGGGCACGTCGGGGCCCGAGAGCTCTGCAGAAGGACTGCACAATATGGACAAAATATCATGTAGCATTTATATTGCATTGCATTTGCATACACTGGTGAAACCATTTTTAGATCACACTTATGCATCAGAAAACTGACCAAAACTTTCAGCTTGGATGCAAGGTGACAATGCTCTTTGAACAGGGTACGGATTTAGCAGAAAACTTGAAACTTGAAAATTCCTAATTAATAGATTTTATGATATCACCAGCTATCTGTAATTTTGTAATAAAAATCGCTAGTGACATGGGCAGTAGAGGTGTGAACTTTCACTGGTCTCACGATTCGATTTGACATTGATTATCGTGTCAACAATTTGATTCAATAGGATATCATGATGCATCTCATCAATTTTTCAGACCACCCGATATCCAGTAACCGATTATGGTCTGCCACTGCATCCCGATGCATCGATTATGTAAGTAAGCCCTGGTGTTGAAATGTGCAGGATGTCAAATACTGTTCTACTTAATGTATATTAATGTATATTTTGTGTCAAACAACAACATGCAAATGGCTGTATTCAATCCAACTTCAATTATTATCTAAAATCAGTGTTTTTCTTATTGCAACCCTCGTGTGATCAGTATTACAGGCCAACAACCAGTGTTGAGAGAAACATGTTACAAAAGTAACGCAAATACAGTAATGTATTACTTTTTGTTACAACACACTTTTAACCTGAAATTTAGTGCGGTTTTTGTTTTTATAAAAATAGCACCAACACCGTGAGACCTTCAGCACAAGAGAAAAATTGTGTGAGTACAAAAGCTATTTCATTACGCTACATCGCCCTCCACTGGATGTACAATGAACTGCGGTAAACTACATTTTAGCGTTTTACTTTGCCAAGTCTTACTTTCATAGTTATTTTGATGAAAGTAATTCAAAAGTAAGGCAGGAGTCATGTAACACATTACAATTCAGAGACAGTAATATTGGAATACTTTGAAATAACAGTAACTAATAATCTATAATCTATTACATTTTGGACATAACTTGCCCAACACTACTAACAACATAACTATCTTATGATAAAGTAAATCCGGCACCACGAAAAACTCAATATGTGCTGCACTGAGGTCACAAAAGCAAAGAGATGAAGATGAGATTGACATAGAGATGTTGGAGAACCACTTATGTGATACAAATCACTAAAAATGTGACTAAAGTGTCATAAATTCATTAGTAGAACAGAGCCAGGATTTGCTTGACTTCTCCAAAAATAACTGGATAAACTGACACAACTTTACACTAAATCAACATGAACACACACAACTGCCACACTAGCATTCCAAAGTAAACATGGGTGCAACCATAAAACATGATACAGAAGGAAATAGTCTAAATTAATAACTTAATAATAAATTATTACCAATCCCTGCACATCTACCATCTTGGTAAGTTATGTTACCAAGCAATCACAACTTTTACTGCACTTTTACAGCACTGCATAGCTTACAAATCAAAATGGACTTGTACATGACCCATTAAGAAAAATCTTGAATAAAAGAGGGATAAATCTGAAAATGAAGATCCTAGTCTCATCTGTACACACATTTGCAGTTGATTTACACCATATCCACAATTCTCTTAGAAATGTATACAATGCAGTCAAACGCTTCTAAACACATCAACTTCACATCACATCGAATTCCATCTCACATACAGAACTAAAAGTATTTTTAGTATGTTAACTTTTAGCTTCTATAATGATTACAGCTGACCAAACTCTGGCCTTCTGTTAATGAGTTTGTCTATAGTAGTGACCACAACTGACCTGCTATACAGACTCAGTCTTTCTATTCATTCTATCTTAAATCACCAAGCGAAGTTAAAAGTCATGTGACTTCCATCTTTGGTTTATCGTCTCCATATTCTCCAAATGATTATTTAAGAATTTACAGTGTCGTTGCTACGCTTGAACCAAACTAAATGAAACTTGTTGAAATAATGACTGTTCAACAGCTTGACCCGTGAGCAGTCCTCTAGAAGCAACAAGTCATGTTTCACCTCCATGACAATATTTAAAGAGCGTTTTTTTAGTTCTGCGCAAATGTAATGTGGAATCGTTGCAAAAGTCAGTTTTACATGTTCAATCAAATTTCATGTGGTGATTAAACGTAGACATGAATACTGCGTCTTCTCTTCATGTGTATTTCTACCAATCACTTTTGACAGCTGAGAAAACTGTCGAAGACCAAACAAATCAAAGTCATGCAAAGTCAAAGCACATTTAAACAACTGCAGTTTGCCACAAGTGCTCGGACCAGCACGTCCAAACACGGTCTAAGGTTGAATTTTATTTATGGGTGGCCAGCACAGTCAAACAGAATAAATAAATCACACAAATTCAACATGCAATTCGACTTTTTACATTATGGTTTGCGGCACTAATGTGTAACATGAGGGATTACAGAGTTCCCGCGTAACTGTCTGGCTGTATACAAATCTGCTCTGATCCTTCAACTGTCATGGCTACAGTATACTGGACCTTTGGCCCTCTAAAAATTAGGCACTTTCACATTATCAAATGTGACCCTCCTTGAAAAATGTTTGGACAACTCTAACTACGACAATAAAATAATTGACCCAAAAAAGCAGCCACAGAACCTTAGAAGCAGCATTTTTAGTTGTGTATAGTTTTAACAACATCAGAAGCCACTCTCACCTGTTCAGGTATGGATTCGCGGCTTTGACCTCGCCTTCATATCCATTGGAGATTTTCACAGGCCTCAGCTCCTCTTCACCTGTCGCTCTGCCGTGGGCCCTCACGCCGCCGTTAACCCCACCCGACTGGCTGCCGTCAGGGAGGGCGGAGTCGTGGCGTCCGCCGCTGCCGCCGCGCCCCTGCCTGTCCCTCTCCCTCTTCGACCACTTATACGGCAGTTCCTCTTCCTGGTTGCCATAGCGCTCGGCCAGCTCCCGCCTCCTTTCGGCCTTGTAGCGAGCAATCCGTTCAGCGCGGGATTCCGGGACAGAATTCTCCATACCGTCGGTGTGGTTCCTTGCTGTGTGGTTACTGTCTGATGTCTAAGGACCCGGTGCAGTTCCCGATGTGGAGCGTTCAAGGTGATGAAGCATTTACAAAAAGAGTCTCGCTCGACTTTGGGTGTAGCCAAAATCACTTTAAAGAGGGGCAAAATAAGGAGGAGTCATAGACAAGAGCAGGAATCTCTTGACCAATCAGCAGCTCTGAAAGGAGTCTCCACCGCTAATCAGATGGACGTCTAACATTGTGGTCCGAGGTAACTAAGGTCAACTGCGGAAGAAAAGAGAAAATAATCACTGAAGTCTTTTATCACACATTCATTGACTTAGTGCTTTGTCTGGCTACTCAGAAACCCATTCATTAACAATCTGAGTAAATCGGTCATGAATTGCACAACGTTTGACCAACACCCTCCGCTAATCAGACACATGGTATTTATAGATTTGAATCTTGGGTAAATGAACGCACTCTGAACGCCCTACACGTTTTTGTTGCGTTTTGTAGCTACACTTGATTGACTTCAGTGAACCGTTACATCGACATTGGTTTAGACGCTGTTTATCGCCAACCTGCAGCCATGTAGTTTGGTGTGTTTTCCTGTGGGGGCAGTAACCAGGCTGTCCAAAGTGTTTACCTGTAGCTTGTCTTTGTGGATAGTTCTGCATTGAGTTCTCCAGAATGTCAACCGAACGCCATGTAAACGCAATAGCAACCTTTTCTTTGAGTTCATCTGGATTTTGGTGACAAGAAAACGCTGCGTGCAGTTAAATTGCCGCCATTCGAATGAACAGCTGACCGAACGCAGATTCGGATGCCCATGTGGACGGGGCTTATAGGAGTGGCTGAACCCATTATTGCACAAACACACACATCCAAGACTAAAGCAGTGGCATATACTGTCACACCCTGAAAAGGCTTCACTAGTTCTTAACACACCGCGCCATGCTTAAGATAACTACACACACCTGTTAAACGTATCAGCAATAAAATTAGCACCCACCTTCATCTATTCTCAAGCTCGTATGCCATCCTTAGAGGACCATCCACGTTCTCTCTTTCGCCCTCTCTCTCGCTCTCTCTTTCTGTCTCTCTGTAAGATGACCTGGTTCACTTTGCTGCTCTAGCATTTGGGAATCTCCCCTTGCACTGTAATCCAAAACCTTTGCTACTCAGCTCAACTCAGCAACCTTTTTGCCACGCACATCCACTCAGCAAACCGACTACCTCAACACTCAGCAACACCTCGCCAAAATCAAGAGGCTTGTTCAAATTGATTTTGGCTTTCTTTTTAGCTTTGGTGCAATGTGTTTTCAAACATCAGTTCAACAGTGTTAATAAGTCTGAAGGCACTGCAGTCACTCAAAGCACCAGTGCGGGCTTCCTTTGGCACAAATTTTTCTATGCAGGTGTCATAACCTGGAAGGCAGAGTCAAGCGCCGATGCAGGCAGAGTTGAGTGCGTAAAGACAAGATACTTTGCCCACCAAAGTTCCACTTCCCGCTCAGAATTTTGTCACAAAAATAACGCCATAACTCTGACATTTCTAACACAGCCCCAGGTCAAGCCAGCATGAAAGTAGAGTGGAGTGTGGGCACAACATTTTAAGAAAAAGTCACTTTCCGCCCTATGTGGTGTACCAAGCAAATAAGGTGCATGTGACTCTCCATGTGCACTACCTAGTGTGTAAAGAGCTGTTAAGCTACAACTCCGGCTACTTCCTGAGATGCATACTATCATATAGAAAAGTGTGATAAGGGCGCCTTAACCACCATACTTTTAATTGCGGCAGTATGCAGTTCGGGACACAGCCCACGTGTGAGCTCGCATTCGCTAAGTGAGGCAAACACACAATATAGTTTGTTAAAAAATTTTCACACGTGTGGGCAGAGTTGAGCACATAAAAACAAGAGATTTTGCTCGTGAACGTTCTACTGCGTGCTCAGAATTCTGCCACAAAATAACACCAGGTGCGGGCCGTATAAAATCCCACCTCAGATTATGGACATGTCTGGCACAAGCACTACCTTTCCCACATACAATAATTGCGTCGGCTGAAAATATTGGGCAAATCTAAGCATTGGTCTGATGCTGGGCTGATTCCGATATGATTTTGATATTATCATGCATCCCTAATATTGAGCGTGAAAAAATTTAATATTTTAACTACATCTATGCACACCCAAATTTTTCTCTCATCCTACGAATGGTCACTATTAGGCATTTTTCTTCTTAATAATGTTGCACTGCATTATTTGAGATCATGAAACTTGGTCTATCATGCCTAGAATTGACAGAACCTAGAAGTCCAGTATCAGTGCAAACGTAGGGGTCAGAAAAAGAGCGGGCAGCTATTTTCATCACAGTTAGTTCTATTTAGAACTGATTTCAGGATCTGATGGTACCTAAAGTGGAGCGGAGTGGACTCATTTCCCCAGAGCTATATTCGTCCCACACTTCCACATCGTGGTTACCCATGGTTACCCGGTCACCAGGCTGCTGGGCCAACACAAACAAAGCCAAGCAGGACCCATACATAAATAATGACATCACTGCCTTATCAGAGAGACGGCATCGTGGGCAGGGTGAGTGAGTGAGTGAGCGAGGGACGGGATGTTTGAAGGCAAATAAACTTTTTGACATAATTAGAAGTTGTTTTAGTGACAGAAGATGGAAGATGTAGTAGTAATAGGCTGGGTAATTAATCAAAAGATCGTCACAATCAGCATTTAGAATCAATATTATCTGGTCCATGTCAGTTATTTCGATTATTTTTAAAATTCTGTTAGTATATCTTTTTAAAACTTTTTGTTAATACTTTCACCAGTGTGTGTACAAGCACTTTCCCTTTAAAAACATGCTACTGCCGCAAGTTTACACTACATCTGTGTGTGTTTACAAGGTCTGTACTGTAAGTTTGCCCAACTATTACAACTGTACATATCTTTAAAACCACTGAATATTTACAGTACATACCTTGTTAGTGAACAATGTAGGCAGAAAAACTAAAAGGCTAAACTCCTTCTAAAAACACAATAATCTTTATTAATCAAAATCGATAAAATATGTTAAATTAATTGTGATACTGATTTGTGCTCATATCGCCTAGCCATAAGTCATAGTATACTAATAATAACAGTAATTCCTCACTGTAAACCAACAGATCATAGCTATAACATCAATTCAATGTATTGTTTACTTAATATAGCATCAATCTTTTTGTCTCTGTGCATGTGTGTGTGTTTAGGAGTGGGTGTGGTTGCATACAGCTTCCACTGCGTCCAAATATGCAAACTGTTAGTGTCAGCATTCCTGGCCAATCCCGGCTCCCGACTGAAACACAATAGGTTTCTTCCAACAATAGAGCATGGAGGCAGCATTTCTGAAGCCAGCCTGGAGCAGGAGCCCAGCTACACACACTCACAACACTCACACACTAAGCCTCCACACACAAGCCAAGCCCTACGCTAAAGGCCAGAGCTGCCCAAAGGAGTTTAAGACCCTAAATGCCAAGCTGGTCCATCACTCAAATAACTAGAAATAAAGTCAACATAATCCTCATGTTGCAACCCAGCGATTATACAGTGCCATCAGTTATCAATTTCTTAATAATTAAAGCAACCCATACTTACATTGTAGTCCGGTTTTAAAGCATCACAGGTCAGTGTGAAACAAAAAGAAAACTTCTGAGAGAATAGGCGTAAATCACAAGTTTTGTCACGATACAATACGACATGAAAGGAGAACGATTCGACTTCCACCGATATCACAAAGTCTGATTTCGCTTCGATTCAATTCTGGAGCCAGTGATCAATATGAGACAATATCATGTTCTGATTTAACCAATGTTGGAGATAACGTGTTACAAAGTAATGAAGATGTTACAGACATTAGTATATGTGTGATATATGATTGATGTTCTTATCTTGGATCGATGTTAATCATTCAACTGATGTATCAGCATAGATCAATGTATCATTATACCCCTATCACATACTAAAGAGCAGGTTTGCAGGCCAGTTTTACAGCTCCACAATCAAGTTATGTTCTGCATTCCCAAAATTCGACATCAATGTAAATTCGTGCAAGTGTATGACAGGAAACGTTTGCATCAACTTACATGCATAAATAGATTAATGGATCTGCAGACTAGCGCAGTAAGTCCTGATCTTCCACATCACAAGGTGAAAGAGCTGTGATCTCTAAGTCCTGGCCGTCCTGCCCGAGTGATTTAACGAGCTTGGTCAGGTAAATCCCCTAGCAGAGCTTCTACAATCACTAGTGTGTGTACGTTTTTTTTTTTATTAACACATATGCAAATACGCAGAAAAGAAGACACAAAGATGCTTCTAAAAGTTAACCATGTTATGGAAGCATAAGATCAATTTTTAGAGAGCGATTCTTTTATCGCATAGTACATTAGCAAGTATAAAAATATATCCTAAAGTCTGAATAATAAATAATAATTAAGCACACACTTATTATAATCTGTTTATCGCTCTACCTACCTTGAGAGGGTAAAGGCACAGTACGTAAGTGGATGTTGCAAGTTTCCATGTTCGAAAAACGTGTGCAGTCAGAGACACCGTGGTAATGACAGTGAGGGCAGGGATTAGGGAGGGAGAGGGAGGGAGGGAGGGAGCTAGTGGGCGAGAAGGTAGTTCGTTGTAGTTAAACATACAAGTCAGTATTCCTAATACTATTTGACACAGAGACGTGCTAAGCCTCTCTTCCAAATGCACTCACACACACACACACACACACATACACACACACAGGTATTAACTGAGCAGGCCGGAAACACATTCACATAGGTCCAGTGCTTGGTGAATGGAGTGTACTACAGCTATCTAGCATGAAAAAAAATGTGGAATTTAGCAGAAAGTGTATTTGTTTGTGTATATGGTGTGTGTTGTGTGGTTAGGCACAGTTTAAGCTGGCAATTGGCACTTCACACACATGTTGTGTCATAACATGTATTGGACAAATTATAAGTTACATTATAATTATAACTTATTAAGACCTAAATTACTACACATTTCATCAGCATGAAATCTCAAGAACAACATATAAATATATTGTTAACCAAAAACTTGCCTAAACTACCTTTAATCTGAAGAAGTGGAACAGTTTTAACATATTCATCAACAATAGGTCAGATAATTTAAGAAATTAAACATACAATCACGATCAGAACTTGATTTCATCATCACCACCTCATGCTGGAGCTGTTCACTTTTCCATAAACATAATCAAAAAATGATCAAAAATGTATATAAATCATCATTTTGCACTGAACGTGGTACACCTTTTACACCCATAGGAACTGAGGTAAGAGTGCACAGATAAAATTAATAAATAAAAGTACTCTTGTAAACTAAAGGTGCAAAATTAAAGTTGCCACGGGTGACTTCCTCTTTTTTCATGGAACAGAGAAAACAACGTGACCCAAAATATAACCAACACGCAACTTTATAAGACACACACATCACACGCTTTCAGGAGAGACATGTAAATAACTGTAATCTATGTAAATCTTTCTCTCCCGCCAAGGCTATTTCCTGCATGATGCCATCCACACAAACCCATACATCACACCTTCTTGTCCTTTATATAATATTTGCACTTTGTTTGCACCTTTATTTCAGTTTCTGCTTTATTCTATTTTATTGACTTCTCTCTCTTTTTTTTTTTTGTAAATCACATCGAATGGCATTGGTGTATGAAAACGTGTTATATAAATAAACTTGCCTCAGCTACTGCTATGTTTAGCTTCAGTATTCATCTACTATCTAACACTTCTGACTTATAAATTTAGAGCAGCTTTCCTTGCCTATTTTTGAGTCTGCCTGGAGAAAATAGGGGTTAAGGGCCTTGCTCACGAGCCTTAAGGTGGCTTAAGTGGAAAATTGTGGGTTCAGAAACATAAATTCCTGTCCTAACACGTCTCAATTAAAGGTCCAACCGAACAAAATTTCTATATAAGGTGCAAATGTGGCAAACTATGCATGAAATCTAAAAGGAACTTTAGGGTGAGTTTGGTCTTAAGGCTTTCATTAACCATCACCACCCCATTCAATAACTAAACAATAAATTGAGTCATTTTACAGCTAACAGAGTATAAAGAGATTCTAAGCTCCAAAGCTTTTTTGTTATGTTCTGAACTGAACACTAACAACAGACAACGGATATGACCTGGAAAAGCATGTCATCACTGAGAATTTGAGCAAATATATTTTTGTATAACTTAACAATATATAACCTTCCAATATGAGCAGAGGGAAGGCACACTGTTATAATATAATCCTGACTTTTTCGTGTTTTCATATATATGAATCTCAGAATAGCAATCAATCAGCAGTCTACCGCATTAGTCAAAGTCAAAGTTATTGTCATCTCTGCTATATATAAGTATAGAAACAAGATGAAAGTTTTACAGGGTACAAAGAACAAAAATGGCACATAGAATAAGCATATATGAATATACTACAAAATATAAATTCTGAATTAGAGGTTGAAAAAATAAAATGTGCAATTTTAGTCACCTGAGGTATTCAATGATATGTGTGAATATTGCAAGAGCAGTACAGAAAACTACAATTACAGGCCCGGATTATTAGTATTAAATGTCTGTAGCAGTTTAATATGAATGTTTTACAGACAATTAAACAATAAACATTTTCCCTATGGAGTCAGAATAGTTTTGTCATGTGAGGAGATACATATAATACAGTATGTGCGAATTAAACACTCTGTACTGCTACTGTAAAGTTCATAACATAAATTGATAACCATACTAATCTAAACCAGTTAAAATAAGTATGTAAGTAAATAAATAAATATATAGGTAATTATGTAAATAAGTAAGGCTTTATTGTCATCACAACTAGATACATGAGACGAAATAACGTTCTCCGGAACCAAAGGTCCAAATTACAGCACAACGGGACAACAACACAAGGCAGGAAAATGAAGCATTTCACCAAAATTAATTAATATTTCTATAAACATTTAAAGGGGAGTTGTAGTGTGTAAACTCGATACCGGATCGTTCGCCGAGGTTTTTTTTTTAGCTGTACTTCGCTGTTGGTACATTACACCCGTTACCACCTCATTAATAATTACAGTTATAAGTTTTAATTGGCCATAATAAATTACATTGTGTGTTGTAGAATAAAATAAAGTAAGTTACTTACACGCTCTTCACATCGGTCAGCTGTGGCGCTGGACATGCGCACGACCGAGCCCAAGCCAGATATCCCTTTAAGGGCGTGTGTGTGCGCGTGTGAGTGCGCGCGCGCGTGTTAGTGTGTCTTGTGTTTGAGTTTTTAGGTTCTTGTGAGGACCTTGTGATCCCATAAACGATATATAAACCTGACGTTTGTCTGATGTACTAAGGCTTTTTGAGGACATTTTTGTATTTTAATAAAGCAATGGTAGAGAAGTTCCGCCATTTATTTAAAAATAAAAGAATTATTTTGCATTTGTTTACTGAATTTAAGGTTAGGTGTAGCTTTAATATTACTTACATACAATTTAATATAGGAGTTAATGAAAGGTCCTCACAAAAAAGTAAGATGTGACTTACTGTGTTGATATTTGTGAGGACCTGGCTGTCTCCTAAAAACACTTTTAATCTTTTATATAGCTTTGTGGGGACATTGGTCTGGTCCCCATGAGGAGAAATTATTTTACAAAAAATGTCCACGTTTTATTTGAGGTAAAAGATTTGTTTTTGGTTACTGAGGTTAAGGTTGGAGTTATAGTTAGGTGTAGCTGTAGAGTCATTTACTGTACATATAGTCATTATGGGAGTCTATAGAAGGACCTCGCAAAGAGAGTAACCTGTGTGTGTGTCCATGTATTTATCGCATTGTGTGGACCTTTTTGTCCCCTGAAATCACTTTTATCTAGGGGTTTTTTGGTCTTGTGGGGACATTTGAGAGGTCCCCACGAGGAAAAATGACTTTATAGAAAATGTGCTTGTTTTATTTGAGAAACTAAAAGAGGTAAAAGATGTGCTTTTGGTTACTGAGGTTAAGGTTAGGGTTAGGATTAGGTGTAGGTGTAAAATTGTACTTTAGTCATTATGGGAGTCTCTAGAAGGACCTCACAGAGATAGTAATATAGAGACGTGTGTGTGTGTGTATGTGTGTGTGTGTGGAGAGAGACATTGAGAGAGAGAGAGAGAGAGAGAGAGAGATTGAGAGAGAGAGAGAGAGAGAGAGAGAGAGAGAGAGAGAGAGAGAGAGAGATAAAAATACTTCTCCATGTCAGTTGGCACCGGGCTCTCGGCATTCCATTGGAAGAGGTCGAGGCTGTGTCTGAATGGGGCAACAGCAACTGCCCCAACTGGGGTAAAACACCAAACATTCACTTCTCTTACTCGTAAATCTGCTTTCAAAACAAAACTTCTATATCTGGTCATTAGGACTGTTCATTTACGAGCAGTCAGACCTGTCATAAAGTCCACTTATTTGCTTAATATCAAGGCAAAGTCATAAAAGTACAAGAGCTCCTCCTTCTGGTCACTCTCCGCATGAGAACCGTGGCCTGCTGCATCCGCAACATTCGTAAATAAATAAATGACAGGTTTATTTACAGGGGACAGGTGTGATCTCAGAACGGTCTCTTTGTGATCTCAGAACAGTCACAGACACACCACTGAGTAAACCTTGAGAACTGTTCAGGGTCAAAAATACACACTTTTAAATTCCATGATTATAATAGTTGGAATATTTATACATATTACTGAACTCCTCACATGACTAAATAGCACATTTTCATTTTCTACTTTTATAGAAATACTATTTGTTATTAAATAGACTGTCTGTTTAAATATCCAGTCTGTTTAAATATCCAACTGCTCCACTTGACTGCTGCTGTAATTTTGTACGTCATTTAATACATTCTTTTTCTAATTCTGGTTTAGATTTATATTTTATAGAGTATATATGCGTATTCCTCGCCTTGTCTCTCTATATTCATGTATACAGCTGAAATGACAAAGTTTACTTTGATGATGAAAAAGAAATCACAGGAATCCAAAACTTTACACAGTGAAACAAAGACTTTCTAATGAATGGCAAACAATATCATCAAAATAAATGTTTATTACCAAGCCATACCCTGCAAGGAAAAAATAATATTTGCAAATAAGGAGGGCAATGAACTTAGAAGTACATAGATTATTTCACTGTGCATAAAACTGTAAAATAAACACTTGTAACATTAACAAATGTGTACAACATTGTATAACAATCAGTAATCTTCTGTTTTACATGGACACTTCTATACCTGAGGAACATAGGCATAGATTTCTTCTAGTTAAATGCCACAGAAGGCACAAGAACGCTTGCCTAAGAACTCTACCCTTTAGCTTAAGAACATAGAGTAGACCATGAACTTGCTGGATGAGAGAGGCCTAATCCAAAAAACAAACCCCCACCACAAACAACTCCCTCTTCATGACAGGAACGGGTGGGTTAAAGCTTTACAAGCCGAGATGCGTTTGGCTGGACTGAATGCCAAACATTGCTGCATAGAGAAAAGACAGACAAAAAATGAATAATAATAATTTAAAAAACAACTTTATTTGAGCGGGTAACTAGGGAAAATTGGGATTTTTTACAGTGAACCAAAGCATGGCTGTGGGTTGATTTTTTGATGATATTTTCTTTTATTTATCATCAAACATATATTTGAAACTTCTATAAGATATTTTAAGATATCTATAAGTCTGTTTAAGGATTTTATTTTTCCATCCATTTTATTCCATGAAAAATCTGCATAATTGACTAGTTTATTTGTTGGTCATTGGTGTTTTATTTTGATTCAGAGTTTTCACATATTGGGGTCTGGTGGGAAGCCAGGTTTGTTCAAAGTCAAAGTCAACTTTATTATCATCTCAGCTAAATGCAAGTACACTAAATTGGATCCTTCCAGACCACCAGGGGCTGCTTTTGGTGTGTTTTGGGGTTTTGATTTTGGGATTACTTGCTTGGTTTTGCCCCCTCATTTTACCTGATTTAATCCACCTGGTTTCAGTTAAGTTCTGTTTGCTTATTTGTTGATTGTTGATTATTTATAGCCCTGCCTTTGTGAATTTACTTTGTTGCTCCACCGTTAACTTTATTTTAGCGTGTGCTCTATTGCTTTATATCGTGATTTGAGCATGTTTCAGTCATCGTGACCTTTTCTGTTTTGAATAAACCGAATAGACCGAGGGATAGGGGGAAGGGCTAACTACCCCTTCAAACAGTGATTTTGAGAGGCTCACGCCAAACAGAAGGGTAGGAAACATTTCCCAGAGTACCCTGCGAAAAACTATCAGCAACATGACTGAGACAAGACACACAAATGTATGAAATTTCTCCATTAATAAAGAATTTAAAATTAAAACGTCAAACTATTTTTGCTCCACGGAGCGCAGTTTCATCTCCCTGTACACTTTGTATATGGCTGGGTGGACAGTCAACTCTCTTGAATCTTGAATCCTAAGCTGGGTACAGCTGACATACTCACGTTCAGCAGATCGTTCTCTTCTGAGGTCAGGTTGGGCAGTAACGGAGCGCCGGACTCGCGTCTTCCCCAGGCTGGGTTATAGCAGATCGGGCTTTCTTTCGGCCAGTCCTCCTTGGCAGGTAAATTAATCACTCTTTAAGAGTAAATGGTTAGAACATGTTAAACTTGCAAACCATTTCTGACTAAAGTCGTAATCTCTATGCGCTTGTGGGTGAAATGAAAACTCACTCAAAGATCTTCTGAAGCTGCTGGAGCTCTGTGTGGCCACAAAACAAAGGTCTGTGAGACAATGGAGGAAAAACGTGTAGTGTGAAACTCCAATTAAAAACATGTAATAAACTAATATTAATGACTTAAAGGGGCGTGTAACCTCCAGTTTGAATATAGCTGATCCTAACTATGTAAATCTTTTTGCAAAAAAAAATCACAATAAAAATGAATTTTTAAAATGAATTAAAAACAGGTTTAACTAAAATCTCCAGTTTTAATAAAGCCGATCCTAGCCCTCGCACAGTTAAGGTTATTTGTAACAAATTCACAATAAAATTTATTTAAACGTCCAGTTCATGTGAAGTTGATTCCAGACATGGCAAAGTTAAGATTATTTGTTACAAATCCACAATAAAAGCTAATTAAAAGCTGTTTTACCTGGAACCTCCCATTTGGGTAAAGCTGATTCCACAGCCATGTTAAGGTTATCACGATACATAAATAAAATCACAATAAATTAATAAACATTGGCTTTACTCAGACCTCAAGTTTGATCCCACTGATTGCAAAGTTAAGGTTATTTGTAACAAATTCACAGAGAAAATGTAAAAATCTAAATAATTTTTTAGAAAATGCCTTTTAGATGATTAATCATTTCAACGAAGATTTGTGAGGAACCAGTTTCAGCTGTGATCATGGTCATAACGCTCCTGTGACATCATCAGAATCTCACCTCCTGAGGAACAGTTCTGCAAAGATGCAGCCAGCGCTCCAAATATCCACAGAGGACATGTATCCTGAATAAAGCAACACCTCTGGAGCCCTGTACCATAATGTCACAACCTACACAAACACACACAACCAGAGTTCTATCCATTATTACTTTGATAACAATATATCTTACATTCTAGCACAGTGGGAAAACCTTGATGATACTTGAGTATGTAGGTAATAAATAATTTCAAATAATAATTAGACTTAATGATAATTAACAGTCTTCTAAATTAAAAATACCTTTAATTAAAAATACTGATTCATTGATATTGATTCAATACTGAGATTTCAGGTATTTCAACATCAATATGCAAATGGATAATATTATATATATTACATGTACACACCTTACATTACATACACCTTGCTCATGAGTACCTTTACCAGTTCAGAACTTGACCAACAACCTTCTGATCACGGGGCCAACTCCCTAACCCTTATGCTACCAACCTCTGTGCTGTGTGCAGGACGAGACTCACGCAGGGTGTCAGGGCCATGTGGTAGGTGTAGATTCTGGCCAGCCCGAAGTCGGCGATCTTCACCTCACCTCTGCTGCTCACCAGCACGTTTTCTGGCTTCAGGTCACGATGCATGAGCATGTTGGAATGCAAGAAGTCGAGACCTCTAAGAAGCTGCTGCATGACACCCTACAGGGACAAGAAGAAAGAAAGGAAATAAATAGTGACATGACTCCTAAATTTAATACCACAGAGAGAATTTGGGATGAAAAATGAATAGACGTGTCACAGCTCCATGTTCAACATAGTTGATAACAGAGCAGTTAAAGGGATCTGGGCAGTAGAAAATTACAGTCTTAAATGTTTACTTCATAATATTGATTTATTATTGATAAAATCCCATTACCAGGAAAATGACCTTATAAACTATAACTTAATAATTTGTTACTCCTAGGGGTGTGAACAACAAAGTCACTCACTTTTATTTGATTTCTGGCCAGGCCGGATTCCGGTGCTGATTTGAGGAATGATGACAGATCTTGATCAATGTACTCAAATATTAACGTCAGGTCCAAACACTTTCCAATTACATCAGCCGACACATCCAGCAACCTTCAGAAAGACGTCCTCAGTTAGATTAGTGAGGATACATAGACACGTAAGAGTCACGTACTTAACCTAATTTTCATCGAAGAGTTTGTAATTATGTTCTGGTAATTAATACTCATCATAAATAAAAAACTAAAATGACGTTAACTAAAAAAAATTATGTTTTTTTGTTTTTTTTGACTTGATGCACATATCAGGTGTATAACAGGGCTGGGTGATATGACCTTAAATCAATATATTGATTAATTTTACCTAATTCACAATTAATCAATTATTTGTTGTTGAGTTTTGTTAGTTTTTGCACTCAAAGACGTGTAACAAACTACAATAAAGTGCATAATATTTAACTTATTTATCAAGTGAGTTGCCTTATCCACCACCTATGAGTCACACTATGGACTGTGATAGTCTATAAAAATGACATTTTATGTAAAAACGTTTTTATTCTTTCTTTGCGACTCAGCACAAAATTATTCCCGGCCTGGAGGTTGGGGACCCCTGTATGATAATACCATTATATTCTTTTTTAATGAAGGTTAGTAAATGAAAAAATATCATCACTTTATTCATTACCTGGACCGTTTAATCCCAACTGGGGTAGGGGGACCTGAACCTATCCCGGGACTATGGGCGTGAGGCAGGGATCAACCCTGGGCGGGGGTTGATCACACACAAACACACTCACGTTCACACCTCCCAAATTTGCCAGAAAAAAGTCTGACGTTCTCAGAGATCAAAAAGTCGCAAATTTGCGAGAAAAAAATTCACAATGTAAAATGTATGAAATAAACCTCAGAATTTCTGATTTTTTTTCTCTGAATTTTACCCCCCTCCATTTTTTTTCTTTTTGATGTATACTCACTTCACTATGTTTGGATGGTTGAAATGTTCTACTTTGCGTAAGAGCGCCACCTCGCGGATCATGAACTGCGGGAGGCCTGTGTCCGGGTCCACGGGGAGGTTCAGCTTCTTCACCGCTAGGAGGCGCTGCTGGTCCCCCGTCTCTCTGGCTTTATACACTTTACCATATGCACCCATACCGATTTCTGCTAATATTTCATAATCCCGAGAGTACGAGATGCTCACGGCCATAATTTTTTGCCACTTGCCAACTCACTATGAGAAGAAATAAATCATTATAATGCGTCATAAAATATAAACATTTACGATACAGGTTTTACAAGAAATACGCTAAATATTAGACGAAACGATCAAGTCATTGGTCATAACAATCATATCAATAAATTGATCATGAATACATCAAAATCTCACAAATATACCCACAATATATAAACAATATTTGGTTAATTACATTAAATACGGCGAGTCGACGAGCTAATTAACTAGCAATCGCGAATATAATGCAGTAAATGTAAAATGATTACGTTAAGTTTTACTATTTGAAGGCAGACACCAATAAACCACATTTTAATAAGATGCCCTGGTAAAATTCCAATAAAATGTAAAGGAGGTTAAACAAAGCATCAAGCGCAATCAGGCTAACGTTGTGTAAACGATAAAAAATACAGAAAGAAGCTGTATTTTTATCATTTCACAAAAGGTTAATCCCCGACATGTGTGGACTTTGTGCTTATCTATATTTAGGGTATAAAGTGTTTAAATGTGGTATTAATAGAGTATTGTTACCTCAGTAGTGTTTTGTGTTGAGTACTGAGCTGTCAGACGTGTGTTGCTGCCCCACAGCGCCACAGGTGAACATAGCAAGAGCGCGCGCGCGCGCGCACACACACACACACACACACACACACACACACACACACACACACACTATCTTTATCGATCTTTATCTATCTATATTACTATCTTTGTGAGGTCCTTCCATAGACTCCCATAATGACTAAAGTACATAATTTTACACCTACACCTAATCCTAACCCTAACCTTAACCTCAGTAACCAAAAGCACATCTTTTACCTCTTTTAGAGTCTCAAATAAAACAAGCACATTTTCTATAAAGTCATTTCTCCTCATGGGGACCTCTCAAATGTCCCCACAAAGCCCAAAAAAACAGATAAAAGTGATTTTAGGGGACAAAAGGTCGCCACAATGCGATAAATACATGTCCACACACACACACGCACGCACGCACACACACGTATGTATGTATTACTATCTTTGTGAGGTCCTTCCATAGACTCCCATAATGACTAAAGTACACAATTTTACACCTACACCTAACCCTAACCTTAACCTCAGTAACCAAAAGCATCTTTTACCTCTAAAAAGTCATTTCTCCTCATGGGGACCTCTCAAATGTCCCCACAAAGCCCAAAAAACAGATAAAAGTGATTTTAGGGGACAAAAGGTCCCCACAATGCGATAAATACATGGCCACACACACACACACACACAAAACCCAGTACATATCATACACCATACACATAAAACAAATCAGTAACAAATCACACCCTCGGTACATATCACACACCATATACATGGTCCAAGTCCAGTAAAGGTACCATTGAAGTACCTGTGAGTACGGTACTGCCCTCAAGCACTGCTCCTTCACAGATAGGTCAAATGCAGAGGTCACATTTGGTTGTGGTGCACTGTGTGCTTTGCTGTTTCCACAATGACAAATAATCGCTCACTTTACACTTCATTTCTTGCAGACACCACTCAAGCTGTCACTTCTCGTCTTCACAGAGCATCAAGCTCTACTCGTCTTGAACCTTTGCTACTCAAAAGTAGAGGAAGACATACATCAAGACTTTTTAGTTCTTACACTTGGTAGAGTAACGGTTAGGGAGTCGGCCCCATGATCGCAAGGTCACCGATTCGAATACCAGACCGGTAAAGGTACCACCGAGGTACTCATGAACAAGGTACCGTCCCCAAGAATTGCTCCCTGGGCGCTGCCAAAGATCTGCTCCTAAGCGAATAGGTCAAATGTAGAGGCCACATTTGGTTGTGGTGCACTGTGTTGGGGTGTGTTCACAAGGACAAATGATCATTTAAATTATTTTTTTTACTGAATTTGACTAAAAATCATATGTGGGCACTTATCCAACAGCTTACATTCATATATTCTTTGCTCACAGTGTAGATATTTGTTTCTGTCTTGACTATGACAAGGTTTGTAACGGTGTGAAACTAGCAGTAACTTGGTTGAACAGCAGCTAGTTGCTAGTCGCCAACATTAAAAATAGGTCAAAGTACTCAAATTTCTACTCAAAAGTACTTAAATACAAGTATACAAATATAATTATGTATTATACAGAGACAGCAGACTTCAGTTGAATGTTATTTATTTTATTAAAGTATTTATATCCAGACTAAACAAGGTTTAATGTAGCAACCGTAAAAAAGCAGATCAGAAAAACACTGCATTTCAGTGGTTTACCCCAGTCACATTACACAAGGCTCAAATCAGAGAACATATATCCCTATATGAACACATGCATTTCTCCTTTCCATGAGATCAGACACTGAGTGCAAAATAGAAGCACAAAGACCAATAACGAAAAACACTTTAAAATCAATACCGATTAACCATCAACATCAGTTCTGCAAAACACTATGAATTTCACTAACACACTTTTTAAAAATCAGGTTTAAAAATATGCTGTAAATATCAAGGCAGACAATGGCTCTGCTATAGTCCATGTTACAACTGTAGCTGAAAACTGGAAAAATTATTTTAAATATCTTGTCAAATTCCATGTTTGTGCTGCAAATAAATTCTAAAACAGGAAGAAGGCATATTTGAAATAAATCAGTTTAGTAATATTAAGGCAATATTAAAAACACATTCACTGATAAAGGCAGTAGATGATATCTGAAGCAAGGTAAGATAACTAGCAACACAGAACACACTGAATTTGTGAGAGGGAATACAGCATCCAAAAATTCTATTAAAAAACACATTACATCAAGATAAAGTGCTCTCAAAAATAATCTCAGCAAAAATAGATCAGTATTTATCATAATGCAATTACTTTGCAGTGTATGTAAATCATATGCAAATTTTGCATAAAAATATAGTGTTTACACCGATTTGCTCCTTATTTAGGGTTATAATAGTGGGTGTAATTCTGCATTAGTTTGTCTTTAACCCTTTAAAATCCACTTCAAGTAGACACTAATATTTGGGTTGAAAGACAACAAATGGAATCTGATTGATATGTGAATCTCTCAAGCGCTGCCAGAATTTTCCAGAAAAAAACAGAATAAACATGTAAGGTCACGCGAAAGTCCGTCCGTTTACTCGATTTTGAGCAGCGTGAAATCAGAAGTGAGGCCAGGTCGAGGTGGAAGGCACCTTCCTAACACCACTTTAATGCTTGGTTTTTAGACTTTACTGGACTTTTTTGGAATTGCAGTTGGCGTGTCTGAGTTTTTGGGAGAGGTTGATGATGTCCATGTGGAGGCTGCGGTAGAGAATGGCGGATCCACACATTAAAGCGCCAGCGACAGCACCGCCCAAACCACAACAAAACAGATCCTGACCTGGAGAAGGAAGAAATAAAAACAGGATAAAACACAAATTTAGAACAAATCACCAACTACACAACATACTGTATTTTAGTGACATCTGAACCCCACCTGTGAGGAAGAGGTTTTTGATGGGGGTTTGTGGTCTGATGTTGGTGTGGACGTCGGGGCTAAAGCGGCCCAGGCTGTGATCGGCTCCGTAAAATTCCCCTTTAGAAGCTGCAATGTAGTGCTGGTTGGTGATGGGAGTTCCTGCATCTATAAATTCAATCTGGAGAAAAAGGGGGAGAAGAAAGGGCACGTAAAAGTTCAAGTGGGAAAAATAGAGAAGTGTAATGTTATTCTAACTAGGAAGAAAACAAACTGACAAAAACTTTCATTAACACCACGACATAGGGCTGCGCAAAATGACCTAAATCTCGTGAGCAAGGCTCCAGGTATTTTAAGGAGGTCTTACTCTGTCTTTAATTTTGGGGTAAAGCTCGTGCACAACTTCCAAGGCCGTGTTGATGATGGTTTCCTTCAGCTCCTTGTAGTCGGTCGCTCTGTTCTTCACCTTGTCGTCTTTCCACTCCTCAAACCACGAGTACGGTGCAAATCCCACCAGCGTCAGAGTGGATTTACCTGGGTCAGGTAAGATATGAAACAAAGATAAGACAAAAGACATTGAATGTATTGATGTCACCGAGTTTAATATAAATGCTGCGTACCCGGCTTCCTCTGCTCCCAGGTGGGATCTTTGGCAGACGGCGAGGCCACAAACAGCAGCGGGAGTTGTTTCACCGACTCCTCTCGCTTTCCTTTCAGGTAATTATTAATTCTGAAGTGGACAAAGGAACGCGACATGTCATTTGATGTTTTTCCTTATGTAGTTTTGAGGAACAGTTCTCCAAGCTTCCTGAAGGACTTCTAAAAGGTTTTCAGTCCAGTCCCTGTACCTGATGAGTTTTAGAGGAACGTTAAGCCACACGGCGACATACGTACAAATTATTCACGCCTGACAAATCCGTCTAATTTTATGGACACAAACATGTGATTTCTTCCCATGATAATATCGGAATTGGCAAATAATCCCTTTTATTAAGTCATCGGCATCGGCCACTCACAGCTCATCAAAGTTATTCTCGCTGAATATCCAGTAGTTGTCCGCAGTGAGGCCTAGCTCCTCTTTTGTCCCGTCCAGGCCGATGAAGATGCTGAGGCCGCCATGACCGTGCTTCATCAGTCCCAACTGCTTCTGGATCACTGCCGTCGGTTGCCACACGCACACACAGAGACAGAGACAGAGACACACAGAAACACACTGAGCCAGAGACACAAATCAGGGCTTCAGAGTTCATCACAAAGGGTGAGATATTGTATAAATAAATTACCTGCTTAATAATAAATGTTATAATTACAAGGAAAGTCTCTCTGGGGTTAAGGCTCTCACAGAGGATTCAAACCGGCAGTTTTCACGTTCTTCCGGAAACTTAACCAACACCTGCTTTTACCACCTATTCTTACGGTCACCAACCCAGGGTTTCGGTCACACACTTGCTAAATCTTTTGCACCGTTTGTTACACATTATTCTCTGCATCCCTCTCACCTGGCATGGTCTGCACTTCTGTGGGCAGGAGACGCTGGTAAGTGTTGAAGATTCCTGCATCTGAGATGACCATGGGGGCGTGGATGTGCACCTCCTCCTGCCCCTTCATCACACTCACACCTGCAAACAACACCATTAAATAATTGGGGAAACGTGTAACAAAACACAGTAAAGAGCACTGGAGACTTTTAACTCTGGCATAACACCTTTCCATTAGTCTCCCGAGTTATTTTCTCTACTTTTGTTTTAACTTAGCTTAGTCTTATATAGGGATATGTACCCGAAACACGGTACTAAACGGGCCCCGGGCTTAAACTGTTAAAGAGCGAGTAACAATAAGCTCTGGCGTTAACGGTATTGCTTTCGGTGCTGGAGAAATTAATAAATTCATTTTTTTCTTTCTACATAAATGTAATATTTCCGAGTTTATCTGAGCAGCTCCGTTACACAGCTTTTTATTTAAAGTGACATAGTAAAACACTTTTTAAAAAATGCACTCGTGGACTGAGAAGTCGTTAGAACGAATTGGAAGCACTGCTCCCCAGGATTCAAATCTGCGACCTTCTGATCACAGGGCGAACACTGCATTATTTTCACTCTATTAGTATTTGGGACAAATAAATCGAATGTTTCCATAGTTACCTATAGCCTCCTTGGCGTCATTAAGGAGGATGCGGTTGACGGTGGCTCTGACCAGCACTGCTCCCCCCGCCTTCTCGATGATGGGAATCATGTGGAAAGCAATTTCACTGGCACCTCCTTTAGGGTACCAGGCTCCAGGCAGATAGTGGGACACCAGCAAGCTATGCATGGAGAAACTGGCTTCTTTTGGGGGGTTTCCTACAAACAGATCAAACTAATTACAGTAAATCAAATTCAATGAAATGAGCTGTGAGCAAAATGGAAGTTTTTAAACATCTGCCATTAAAGCTCACCGTAAGTGCCGAAGATGTAGCATAAGACGGCCCTGAGCTCTTTGTTCTGTGTGAGGCCGTTCACCACCTCCACCAGACTGCGGGAACCGTAGCGGATAAAGTAGGACAGACGTCTGGCCAATCCAGTGGAGATCAGGAACTTGCATACCATTGAAGGGAGGAGCTTTAATAATACCACCATCCACACGTCTCGGGAGCATTTCTGAAAAGAGGCAGCACATTAAAACAGGTGCAAGGTTCTTTACTGTCATCAGTCGCTTTATACACGTACAAAGTGTGATGAGACAGCGTTTCCCCATGGCCCCGGTGCAACATATAGTAACACTGAACATTACACTCAACAGGACAAAAGGTGAAACATCGGTAGGACGCTGACGAAAACAAGTAACATTGAGCACCGAATCCGGGTCGCATGGAGAGGCCGCCGCGCATACGTCTGCTCGCGCCGCCCTCTTACTAACTTAACAGGGATGCATTTATCAGCATTTGTTCTTCTCTTCACATAAAATTTGTTTAATACTCAATGTTTTAGCAGTACATGTGACTGCGTTGTTATCCAATTTTTAAATCCACACACTTTTTCTTAGCACTACTCATCCTACAGTTTTTGTGCTAGAAACTTTGTTCCAACTCAAAAGGTGGGTGAAATAATAATAATAAAAGCGATAACGCAATAACTGATGCAATCACATAATGATGACCTTAGAAAACACTATTCTTTAATCTGATTAAATTAGTAGGCATCAGAACTTAATCTCTGAGAAGATATTCTGGTATTTTGCCAGAAAACTGTATGGGTCAACAAAGCCCAAAAAGGTTTATGTAAAAGAAAATGAAACCCTCAAAGAGTCAAACCAATTTTCCCTTTTGCCCCTGTATCTCTCTATCTGTATCAAAACTAACATCTGGATTTCAGACTACTCAGAATTTGGGAAAAGCATCCAAAATCAAAAACATGGAAAGAAAAGTAGGCTGTATATATTGTGAAGTAAACATACAATGGAATCTAATCGTTTCTATGCAACCACAGACACAAGCACAAGCACTGCGTGGGTTTTATTCTCCTCAGCACCTGTTTACCATAGCACTATTCACTCATCACGCCACATTACCACTCAGAGAAGCATTCATAAAACTGATAGCAATCTAAATAGATGTTTTTATGTTTTTAATCTGAAACTGCTGTTACGTAATCCAGACAAACACAGGCCTGTGTGCAATCTCTGGCAGTAAATGCAGTTGAGAGGTGACTAGAGCAGGGCAACCTCAGAGTGTGAATAATACAGGAAAAATATTGGAATAGACACGGTAGAGAGCTGCATATTCTATTAATTACTCTGATAAAGTAACACCAAGACAAAAGTTTAGAAATGCAACTACATGGATATAAAACAGTCCAGAACATGAAGGATAAAGTGAAGATATTTTATCAGTAGTCAGGAGGTCTGCTGCAACACTGCAGAGCCAACATTCCAGAGCCAAATATATCCACAAGGCTTGCAGTGTTGTATAGCACACAAAAGTAGATTTGATGTTACTTTGCTAGACTTACACCACATATGAGGATTCAAAACATTTAGTAGCCTGAAAACATATTAAACATACTCTCTAGAAGATTAAATTTGGCCACGTTCTCTAAACCAGGTCTGTCTTACTGACCATTTCAGTCCATCATTCTACTGAGAAAATGCACTAAAACACAGACCTAAAAAAATAATTTAAATAATCGTCATGATCACAAAATTATTGATTAGAGGTTCTAAATATTGGTTTTGATTAATTTGCCCAGCCCTAGTCCCATTTCACTCATTCTCACCTTAATCAGTCTCATGTACTCGTCAATGGCCTTCTCCTCTCCCGGAAACTGCTTTTTCAGTTCCTCTGAGAAACGGTACTTGCCTGAAGCGTCTCGGCCGCCGTAGATGGGGTAGATGCGCCGGTTCTCCAGGGGGCCCAGGACAACCCGGTCAAACGGATTGGGCATCGGCTCCCACTGCAGCTGCCCATCGGTTAGCTGGTCCAGCATGCAGCGGTATGGTTTGTTCTCCAGCAGGTCACCGACATAGTGGATACCTGCAGCGGAGGGAGAAGTATACACAGTTTGCACCAAAACTCTACATTAACTTTTGAAACGCTGATATCTGTCCATACTAGATGTCGACCGATATAGGTTTTTCAGGGCTGATATCGAGACTGATTATTGCTGGTTAATGGGGCTGATAATCGATGTTTCTAAACCACACAGGCTTCATTTAGGGACAGTCAATAAATTACCACCTGAAAAAAGACCAGTTCTTCCAGAGAGCTCCTATGTAAAGTGAGCGACTGATTCAAAATCAATGCAAAATCGTATTACTACACTGTACAAAGCAGACACACCTCAATTTACTGCTTTTCAGGGTATAATACTGTACTAAAAAAACTGTGTTGTGAATGGAAAATTATTATGCCAACAGTAAAGATTAAATATTATGTTTGTTGTCATAGTTACACATGCTTTACAAAGTTGGAAAAGTGAAACATATTTTAGTAATAAACACAACAATATGGCTCTGTGGTGGCACAGTGGTTAGCGTGAGAAGCTCCTGGGCTTGATCCCCGGGTCACCCACAGGGCCTTTCTGTGTGGAGTTTTGCATGCTCTCCCCATGTTCGAGTGGGTTTCCTCCGGGTGCTCCGGTTTCCTCCCACACACCAAAAGCATGCAATTTAGGTTAATAGCCAACTCTAAACTAGCCCCGTAAAATGTGGATGGGAGTGTGTGTGGCCTGCGGTATGATGCCGGCTCTCCAGGGTTGGTCCCCGCCTTGCGCTTGCAGTTCCCGTGATAGGCGCCGGTTCCCGCAACCCCAGTTGGGCTTAAGCAGTTCGGATAATGAATGAATAAACATGGCTCTCAACTGATGTCAAAAAATGAATCAAACCGAACCGAATCACATCATACCCCCATGTATCTATATACATATCAGAACCACTCTTATTGCACACCCCTAATAAAACAGCATTCTTACCAACGTCAAACTCGAAGCCTTTCTCCGAGAAGGTGTGACAGCATCCTCCAGCCCGGTCATGCTGCTCCAGCACCAGAACCTTCTTACCAACCTTCGCCAACAGAACGGCGATGGCCAGTCCTCCGGCGCCGCTGCCGATAACAACCGCATCCAAGTCCTTGGGCACTTTGCTGGCCAAAAAACCTGCAATTAAGGACAGAAAACACACTTGAATTAGACATGGCCAGATGTCTACTGACTTTCCAAAAAGGAAAATAAGAAGCACAGAGGGAGGAAGGTAAAGACTGATCAGGATGACATCTACAACAGTTTCATGTTCAGTCTGCTATTTATATAGTATATATGTATATATATATATATATATATATATATATATATATATATATATATATATATATATATATATATATATATATCAGATATTCCCCATTTTGTAATTCAAAGTCAAAAGAAACTTTGTCATCAATGTTAGCAAGTTACTGTTATCTAAAAATGCAATAGAGATTTTAGTTTCTGTTATATTTCAAAATTATCGGTTACATTACAGTGTTACTGGTACTGGCACTCCCACGCCCACTTGCACATTACTTGAGTTATCACCAAAATAACTGTGGACACGGCATCTAAAAATGCTACTGCAGTTTATTCTATATCCACCGGAGAGCGATGTCTCACAGTGTTGTGTTTTTGGTTTTTTTTTTTTTCCTTTTTTTTTTTTTTTAAATTAGGTTTTGAAAATCGTGTGAATGAACGATACATAGATGTGACAGTTTCCAGTTAATTCATTTACTAAATATGCTATATGTAATCATAATTCTATACTTGTATAACTTAATAAACTGATTATATATAACTTTTGTATGGGAGGTATTTTTCATATAAACGTAGATCAGCGTTTAATTTTATTTAATATATGTACTTACCTAATTAAATACTACTTGAACAGTACTGAACTAGAACAAGTTTACCTTTCACTACTATGTTGTTCTTGTATAATTATGTAACAAATAACTTTTTAATGTGGAATATGTTTTCATATTCTAACCAGTATTGATTCACTTTATCCATGTTAAATTCGTGACTAACTGAAAACTACACTGCACTGGAACATTAAAAATATCGTTCTACATAATTTTATAGTCATGCACAGAGACAACACACTGTACTGTATCTTCATTTGAATATTTATGGTAAAATGGGAATTTAGTTTGTAGTGTTACTTGGTGAACTGCTAGATACTGGACTGGAGTCGATTCTTAGTTCTTAGCTGCCTTGTCAAAAAAGGTGTTGAAGTGTGATGACAGACGCTTCGTCCCTGTGATTCACATTTAGAGATCCTGGACGCAACTTCCAGGTCTCGTAAAGTGGACATGTCCGGGGAAAAGAGGACGTCTGGTCACCTTGGTTTACTCTTTATTTGTTGTTCGTAGTGTAGAAACTGGAGCCTGTACAGAACATGTGTACTGTACAGTAGAGATGACAAGACAGTTTACTTTGACTAGCATATTTATGCAGTGGCTTTACCCGTTTGTCATCAAAAACATTAACAAACATGTTATAATAATGTGAGAGTTACACCCTTATAACAAATGGAAACCCACGAGGTAGCATTTTTCGACAGGGGATGAACCCACTACTCTGCCGTCAACTCGCGCTATGGCAGCATAAACCGTCAGCACACGTGAACGCCTCACCTTGCTTCAGCACCTTGTTCTTCTCCTTCTTGTCCAGCACCATGGGCTTCAGCGGTTCTCGGCTGTCCACCGCAAACGGATTGGGTCCAAACCAACCGTACACATACTTAACGAGGCACGCGAGCAGCACGGAGACACTGAGACCGAGCGCGAGCCACATCTTTACCGTCTGACCGCTTCAGTCACGGCTGCTCGCGAGCGCGCCGCTTATCTTGTGTAACGCCGGGGGACGGGCCGGTCTTCCGCATACGTCACTTCCGCCAGATCAGGCGACCAGGTCGGAGTCAAAAGTTCAGACAAAAAATATATATTGGATCTTAAAGTTTTATTTATTACTATTAAAAATATGTGAAAATATCAGACGAATGGAATCTAGTCTGTTGGATTCCTGTCGATATTAACATATATATTCACTTGTTATTTGCAGTGTTCTTTTCATTTCTGAATATAATTTGACCCAGTTCATCTTTTTGTTACAAAATTTAATCACATGACATTTTTTGTTTTTGATGTAAGACTGCGATAAAAAAATCAAATGCCCCTCAGGTGCATGGTGGATTAATTTCATTGCATTCATTCATTCATTCATTCATTCATTCATTCATTCATTTAAAATATAAAAAAAATGTAGCAATTAAACCATCTGATAGATATCTAGTTATTTAATCTCTTAACGCCAACTTTTAGCAAAATTATTCTGACTCTTGTGTTGTCAATTTTAATAGTCAGCTCTTAAAAATGTTGAAACGTGAAAGTGATTAACAAATCTAATAAACTCATTCACTAATCCCATTGCTTGTCTTGTTTGAGGTGGCTTGAACTTTTCTGAGTATTTTTTCATGCCTGTAACTTTACTATTACTTAAGAATACATTAAAGTAAGTACTGAACTTTGCTACTTTTAAGGTCCACAGATTACCCTGACATCACCACACAAAATCTTAGGGGGTTTTCTTTTGGACTCAAGAAATCAAATGTCCTGTACTGTCCTGTAGGATTGTACAGCAAGATCTAAACAAAAATGCAGGTTGCATGAATTAAACAATATAAAAACGTTTAAGTACGGTGGCCTAGAAAGCCCAACGCAATTCAAAGTTAAATATAACTGCAAGCAGTGATTACGGGGGCCATGCAGTTTGCAGCTTTATCAGTTTTTGATGAATCGAAGTGGACAGACGTTGAAATATGACACGTTTCATCCTTTTACCTAGGGTGCTACGGTTCAAAACTTATTAGGCAAAATGCAAAATAGTTTATTATAGCGCCACCAACTGGCAAAGTGGTGCATATTTTTTTTGGCCTGAGTAGTGGGAGGGGTACCAGACCTACCTGCCAAATTTCTAAGCTGCAGCCCACCCAGAGCCGGATTTCTATGACACTCAGTGTGTGGCATTGCAGTCCTATGCCAAGCCCACCACATTTATTTGTATATTACAGTCAAATGAAGACCCAAATTAAAAATGTGCTTGAAAGTAATTAAAGAAGAAAGTCTTGGGGTTCAAATGATACCAGTTGCATGTAGATTGGATAAAAATCCAGGGTCTAGTTCGTAAGAGATGGTTTTGCATATTATGCAAATTAGCGAGAAATTCAATATGGCAGAAATAGATGCGAGGGTCTATAAAGATTCGTCTTGACCCAAGGTGTAAGATGATATAAGATTTCTGAGAAACGGAGCTACGGTTCAAAAGTTATTAGGCAAAACGCAAAATAGCTCATTAGCGCCACCAACTGGCAGAGTGGTGCAATTGTTTTTTTTTTTTTTTGCCTGAGTAGTCTAGTTCGCAAGAGATGGTTTTGCATATTATGCAAATTAGCGAGAAATCCAATATGGCAGAAATAGATGCAAGGGTCTATAAAGATTCCTCTTCACCCAACGAGTAAGATGGTATAAGATTTTAGAGAATCAGAGCTACGGTTCAAAAGTTATTAGGCAAAACGCGAAATAGCTTATTAGCGCCACCAACTGGCAGAGTAGTGCAATTGATCCATCGGCCAATAGGATTCGCAGGCAGAAACTGCCAAAACCCCGCCCCCAAACTGCCAAAACCTACCCCCTTTCAAACTGCGCGCAGAAATTTCACTCGAGCAAAAATGCCGCTCGTCGCTAATCTACTGTGCGCGCGAAGACATTTAACACATCGAGAGGAAAAAAGACATTCGCGAGAGGAAAAATGCAGTTCGCGCGCAATATTATGACAACCGCGCACTCGATTCTTGGTTTTGTGCTCTCGAGTTTCACATTTGCGCGCGCGACTGTGAAATTCACGCTAGCGAAATTTTTTGCGGCAAGCCATTTTGCGCCCTCTAGTTTTGGCATTGATGTGACGCCATACCACTTTTCATTCAAGTTCACAGCGCACGCTCAAACACACTACAAATTCGTAGACCCGACACAAACTCAGAAATCACTTTCATCATTACACTCTGGGCCACCGTATGCATGTGCTTTCTGTTTTGCAACGTGTAATGACGAAATTGATGAAAGTGATTTCTGAGTTTGTGTCGCGTCTACGAATTTGTAGTGTGTTTGAGCGTGCGCTGTTAAGTTTAATGAAGCGCTTTGTGGTTTTGCAGCGCGTTTTTAACTTTGAATTGCGTTGGGCTTTCTCGGCCAAAGTATTTAAGGACTAAAAACAGCTTGCAAAATTGAAAGTTGCCATGCATTTTGCATAGCAACTTACAATTTTGCAGGCTGTCCTTAGTTGCAACATTACTGTAGGTTTCTATTTACTGTACATCAGATATACTTGGCCTTATCTGCAGACATCCCAACCAGCAAAATCTCATTTCAGGCTTGCTCTAGTTTTCGGGATATTTTATTCGATTTGCGGGCATCAGGGAGCTACTATCAATATGCGGGAGACTCCCGGAACTTCCGGGAGACTTGGGATATCTGTATCTGGTTCCCGTCCAAACTATTTTAGAAGTGGCATAGAAACAGTTTAAAATTTAGGTGCCGTGTAAGGTTTGGTTAGTGCAGGGGATTTCACAGATCCTTCTTTGAGAATATAAACAAGACACATCAGCCCATTTTCCGTTATAGTAAACTATACAGTCTTCTCCCAATGGGTCCTCTTCTTTCCAGTCATCTGGAGGGTACGACCACCACCTTAAAGAGAAAGAAAGTCTATATTAACAAGCAAAATAAAATCTCTTAGATTCAATGTTAGATTAAACATGAAATCTAAGACTAATACTAATGAACTTAAGGATCATGTGTTACTATGTGAGTCAAAAATCTTTAAAACAAGTTCAGTAAGAACGTACGATAGATTCTCCATAAGAGGTGTTTGATCAACCCAGAGCCACTTGCCCTCTTTCTCAGCATCAGTCAGTCCAATCCAGTGAAGTTCAGAGTTCCCAATACTGTCCACCATATTAGCAAGGAAGTCCTAAAATGAATGCAGTTGAAATAAAATAAAGAATAGGAGAAATCACAAAATGTAGTATTATAACTTAAAATTAAATTTTTATTCCGCTCGTACTTGTTCCTCTTTGCTCTTGATCACGGCAAGGTCTCCATCCAGTTCCTGACACCGATTTCTACTGACATTCCAGGTCTTTTCGTCACTCGAGAAAATGTAGAGACTGTTTCTGTGCGTAACCTGTTGCTCTGAGAATTCTGCATGAGGGAATTAAAAAATATTTAACAAATAAAAATCAATTTCCCGTCATTGTTCCTATATGTTACATAACAACATGCTTCACAGTAATTGTTTGAACTTTAAGTTGATAGTAGAATAGTTATAATAAATACTAGACAAATACTAATTAGAAAATAGCTAAAAACAGTTTTATTGTTAAAGCGAGAGTACTTACGTCCACTTGAGCATGTCCTGACCGGCGAGGGCGAGGGCGAGGGCGAGGGCGAGGGCGAGGGCGAGGACGAGGACAAGGTCAAGTTACATGGTGGCTGGGGGATGTTTGATGTACAATCTAAATCAAAATAAAAATCACCTCAATATGCTAAAAGTTATCAAAGTTATGGAAGATTATGGTATTGAGAAGCTGGTGGCACGGACTATCAGATCAGCACTGAAGTTACGTTCTTTAAACATTCGGAATAAAAATACTTACACAGATACACCAAAACCACATTGGCCAACAAGGAAAGAAAGAGAAGTAAGGTTGTGATTATTGTGCAGTTAACAGTTCTCTTCCTGCCGCTTCCTGCGCTCTTATCTGCAAAACATACATAAAATATTCACAACATGACAACAACATGAACTTTAATCCTTGACCATCAATTGGTCAGTCGGTCGGTTTATCATTCGGTGGATGGGTGTATGGATGGGTTTGCCAGTTTGTCGATCGGTGGGTGGGCGGATGGGTCGGCCGATCTGTCGATTGGTTCGAGTTGTCTGTCGGTGCATTGGTGGGTCAGTTTGCCAGTAAGATGGTCAAGAGGTCTGTCAAAAGGAGAGGTCTGTCAGTTGGTTGATTGGTTGGTCAGTCGATCAGTGGGTGGGTGGGTGATTCCATCTGTTAGTCGGTTTGAGGATGGGTGGGTGTGTTGGTCTGACTGTCATTCAGTGGGTCGATGTGTGCATTGGTTGATTGGTCAGACAGTCTGTTGTTTGGTCATCTGTTGATTAGTGGGTGAGTGGGACAGTGTCGGTTGGTCTGTTGGTCAGTCAGTGGGTCTTGATCGGTCTGTCGATAGGTGAGTGATATGGTGGGTTGGACAGTCTGTCAGGGGGGCTGTGGGTGGTAAATCCAGCTTTATCATACTTCAAGTACAACTACGCTGATCAAGACCCTTAACCCCAAGTTATATTTCACTGTGGAAAGTAAATGGTTAATGGTACAGGTGCTTACACATGTAACCACATCAGTAATAGCAGGAAAAGCTGTGTTCATGAGGTTTTTTACAGAGGCTTGCAAAATATTCTCTCACACAAACACAGTTTGAAGTTCTCAAGTCTACAAATTTTCACACAGTTCGGCACTTATTTTTGGTCTCTCTTCTCGGCAGACCACTTAAGCCTGCAAATGATGCCTGATTAAATAATTCATTAATTTAGCAAATAAATACGACTAAAGTTAAGACAAATTGGTAAAGCACGGGAAAAGTTTTATTCCTGTTGGGTCAAAAGATGAATCCCACCGAAACCTTACAGTTTAAATGCATGATTACTATTTTTCCATTTGATAATCTACATTCCTAAATGCACAAAAAATGTTTCTAATTAGTTATTTTTTAATAACTTCAAATGTGGTATGTTATTCTCGCATTTTGGTCGCAAATCCGGCATCATTACTGACATTAAGCAAAGGTTTATTTTTATAAATACTAGTAATTTTCATGCCCATCAGCTGTCTTAAGTTTGTCACGACTTACCTTTCAACTGCTTTGAAGAGCAAGGGACATTTTCATACAGATCCTCATCCATAGCCATGGCTTACAGTGTACTCAGAGAATACTTAATGCAGAGTGTCTGAATAATCAGAACCTGACAAAATACGGAAGCTGCATCAGTGGTTATTTTCCACTTCCTTTTTTGGTTCTTGCTAGAAATGTTGTTTTTTTTTTTTCATTACAGGACTGAAAACATTCAACATTTCTGTAAATAAAATGTATTCAGGTGTGTCACCTTCACGGCAGATGTACAGTAGACTGGCTCATATGGGGAAATGTTATTTTGATAACTGTATTTTTCCTTTCTGGAAAAGAGTATTTTCTAGAGGTGTTGTGACACTAAGGGCTTGTTTCTTGCTCCTGGATTAAGCCTAGTCTTGAACTAAGTTGTAGGAGATAGAGATTTACCATTCAAACTCAAAGCTAGTCTAGAATTAGGCTTAATGCTCGACTGAGAAATTGGCCCTAAGAGCTAGTTTCATGAACATGGACTTAGCCTAGTCTTGGACTAAATTGCAGTACCAATGGAGATTCTCCACTGAAACTCAAAGTTAGTCCGGGCGTCGGCTTAATCATCATTTAGGAGTCCAGGTATATCTTATTTTGCCGTGGTATAACATTTAATCCCTGCACATTGTGGCAAAAAGAGAACCAGTTCTGGGTAAAACTGTGAAAAGCATTTAACCACATTGATATGGTTGATATGAACAGCCCAAAATAACAGACAGAAAAACCACAGCAAGTGTTCGTCCTGCGGAAGTGTGCACCGGCACGTCTCTTCTTCAGTGTCTTTTTTATGTGTTGATTTGATGGTTTTTAATATTTTAAACAGTAGGATTCAATTATTATTCGCTCGCAATTCCATCTGTGTAGAGAACGTAGAAATTTACTCAGATGGAGCCATCATCAAATCAACATGTTCACTTTTTCTGTATGACTCTTTTCACTACAGAAACCAGGGATGCACCGATCCGATACGTGGACCAGATATGGGTCAGATAACGACTCGGGTATCGGTGGCATGGAACCGATATACAATGGTCTGTAAATTGTAGGTTTTACAATGTAAAGATTACGATGTTACGGTACAGATGGCTTACTGTTCAACATTTGTGCTATTTCCTACATATTGATATGACAACGAGCAGAACAAGCAACGCAACACACTACAACCACAAATTATACTGTTTAATTCCCTTTAGAAGACCAGCTCGGGCTCGTAATCTCTGTGTTCCTGAGGGTTTTAGTGGCGCAGGATTAGGGACTGTCACATAACAGAACTGTGTTTCAATGCATACTTTTTGAGATGTAATTTTAATAATAAATAATTTAGGATATACATATGGGTGTGTAATTATTACATTGTTTTAGTTGGAAAACAGTATTTAAGACAAGTATTTTCTTGAGCCTAACAGAATAATCTCAGTCTCCTCCTCACAGAATAATACTAAACGTATTCATTAACAACTGGTATCGGATCGGTACTTGGGATCGGCCCATACCCAAAGCCCAAGTATCGGCATCGGAACTGAAAAGGTTGGATCAGCGCACTCCTAATAGAAACGGTCACAAAGAAACTTTAAAATCGTTTAAGAATTTCAGCCATAAGAGTCCGAGTCAAAATCTGATGCATGTTCGTATACCATTTAAAAGAAAAAGTGAAGTCACAACGAATAAACAATCACATATCCGCACAGCAACATCTACTTTTATTTAGCACAAAAAAATCTCCATCTTCACAATTATTCTCCCTCAGTCATGAAAACCAAAAGACATTTTGCTGAAGTCCTGATCCATTCGTTCCAAATGTTGATTTCTCCACACTAGCCAAAAACAGAAGCCCATCAGACACAGGTCAGGGGTCATTAAACACTACTGTTACAGCTGATCGGCGTCATTTACATCAAGCTCAACAATACCGTTTTAACTTCCTCCAACTTAAAACACTGGATTCGGAGAGAAACCGTTATACAATATCATTTGCAGAATTTCTTAAACCAAGTCCTCATGAACGACTGCCAGTTTTTCAGTGTATTTACCCCTAATATACATGGTTATACACTGAATATTATTGGAGGAGACGTGTATTTGATGTGAGATTACATGAAATCAGCAGGCAGTGGGTCATCAGGACTGGGATTTAGAAACCGTGAATGCAGTAGAATTCTATGAATAACTCTGTTACGTGAGCAAATTCTTTGAAATACACCTTTTTTCCCAGAAACAACATATTTTTGCTCTCAAAAATGTTCCATTCTGTATTTAAATACTAAAGCAATGCCCCCCAACCCCCCGTCTCTGCCCACTCGGTATTGCGTCAGTTGTAACTGTGTCTTCCTAATATTCAACGTTAGTCCACACCGTCTTTATGCCAAAATGTGTTACCTTGTTGTTACTTATTAGTTTATTTACACCGTCTCTCCGCTGTTGGCATTACAGTGAACGGGAATCGCAGGCAGTTAAGTGATGAAGCAGCGATCCATTGAATAGAAAGAAATCAAAGAAAAAGACAAACAAAAAAGACCTCTCCCTTACAGAAAGTACAACACGACAGTGGTCGAAACCAAGCAGAAGATCAACGATGCAATCTCATGACGAGACCAAATTAACGGGGAGAACGTAAAGATCCGCAAAATTGACTAACAGCAGCCCTTGTGACGTCCTCTTTGGATTTTTTACAGCTTTATCTCGTCAGGTTTCTTCTAGAAGAGTTATTTTATAGTGTTTGGATTCGATGTCTATCACAAACACCAAAAGCAGGATGTTCTTGTTTCCTTTATTATTTCCAAAAAGGACCTCTCGTATTGTTTTGGACAGTAAATTAAGACTGCTGTATTGAGTCTGTCCAATGTTTAAAGGTATAGTATGAAGAGAATGGTTACTGTCTCTGGGGAGATTGAGTGAGGGAGCTGAGTTTTACCTCACAACACCGTTTACTATCGCAACAGTTTGACGTTGCCTGGAGATGGTAATTACAGTGGCTTTAAGATCCATGTGCTGGAGGGAAAGAGAGAAAACAGAGAGAAAAAGAGAGAAGGAAAGAAAGAAAGAAGGAAAGAAAGAAAGAAAGAGGGATGGGAGGAGAATCCCTTCACTCTCGTCCCGGCAGCAGTAGTGCAGGTCCAAAAAAGTCAACGTTTAAAACAAAAGAAAAAATAAATGGGCGGTGGCTTGTTCTTCCTAAACCTGGAAGTCCCTCTGTAGAATCGGTAGGTGGTCAGTGCATGATGTCAGAACTTGGCTTCACTATGACTCAAAAGATGGGCAGAACACCTGGAGAGGGTCACTGCAAGACCAAACCAACCTGCACAGGACACACAAGAAAAGAATATCAACACCTTCTAATGTAGACACATATGACAGCCACACCATTCTGCAGCTAAACTAACGGTTCATCAGCAAATCGTGAGGCCAGGAGGGACAACAGGTCCCTCCTAACGGCCAATTTCCCAGTCTGGGATTAAGCCTAATCCTAGACTAGCTTCAAGTTTCAGTGGTAAATCTCTACTGCTATTTAGTCTAAGACTAGGCCTAATCAATGAGCCTATGGGCTGCTTCTTAGTTGAGTTTAAACCTGGTCTTGGACTAAATTGCAGTAGAGATTCACTCCTGAAACTCACAGCTATTCTAGACATAGGCTTGATCAGAGTCCCAGGGAGAACTTACAGAAGCCAAATGTAACAAGGCATCAACCGAAGATGAATAACGATATTTAGCATTTTTATGGTTATTGGCACAGGCCATTTTATAAGCCAATAAAAATAAATGATTTTTTTTTTTTAATGCTACTTTGGCTCTGATTCAGCCGTCTCTCACTGTCTGATTTATCAGACATCACGAGTTTAGTCTTACAGCACTGAAAGTTTGCCATTCTGACTCAAAAGCTAGGAGCTTCCTGCAACTTTTGTGCTAAGAACTTTCTAAACGGTGCAGAATTTATTTATTTAATGCAAATATCTGAAAAGTAATACAAAAAAATCCTCCCTCCCACTGCTTAGTCTGAGCGGTGGGAAGTGTGATTTTGGGGAGGTTTGTACCTTCTCCGGGCCCATGCCTGGGCATTTCCAATTGTAGAGATAATACTGCAGATTCCCATCTCCAATACCAAACTTGAGCTTCTCCAGGAACGTTTTATTCTCCATCAGATCCAGTGCATTAAAGACGTCAAAGCCTTTCTGGAGGTGAAGAAATGGACATAGAGTGAGTAAGAAACAGATTGAAAAAACAGGTGAGAAGTGGCTTCTCGTCGTAGAATGAGTTTGGTTTGACTAACAAGCACGTGTTGACGATGCTGAACATGTATACAGCTCTAGTCCAGACTGGCAGAAAGACGTGGCTGTAGGTTTACTGACCGACTTGGCGAGGATGAGGGCGTCTCCCATCAGGTCGATCAGAGGCGTGGTCGCGTGCACGTTGTAGAAGGAGTAGGCAGCTTTCAGGCTGCGGTGCACAGGATGGTTCATGATGGTGGACGGTAGGGTGTAGAAGCTCAGGAAGTCCGTCACCTTCCCCTCTGGATTCTGCAACAGCCACAAGCAAACAACACATGACGGACTGATTAGGCAAATTATCTTCAACACAACAGCTAAATTCCCATAAGCGCGTCGACATAAATTCATTTATTCATTATCCGACTGAGGTCGCGATGGGACCGGAGCCTATCCTGGGAACTACGGGTGCAAGGTGGAGAACAACCCTGGGCAGGCGCCAACACACCACAGGGCACACACACTCACACAATCACGCTCTCATTCACACCATACGGGGCCAATTTAGAGTCGCCAATTAACGTATATTGCGTGCCTTTGGTCTGTGGGAGGAAACCGGAGCCTGTGCCACTGTGACATAAATTAACATCACAAATTCATCCATTACAGATGCATTCGTACTACATCTGCTACCTTCTAAAAGATATAAGCACTTTATAAAGCTTTAGATCTATTCAGCAAAAATGAGAAAGCAAGTGAAAATCCTTAATGTGCGTCTGAGTTGTAAATTCACTGTTTTTCACAAAATTTACATCACGCGCATCATTAAATGCAGCTGTGAAAACCATCAAACGCTATGAATGAGAAGCTGTCTCCAAGTGTTTAACTAGTGGTCTAGTTATGCAGATTTTGCTGTTACCTCCACCACGTAGGTGTCGATGATGTTCTCCTGTGGCAGGAGCCAGTGCTGCACCTCTTCGGGGCTCATGACGGGCACCAGGTTGAACTGACGCAGGTAATCCAGCAGGAGGCGGTAAACGGCGGGGACGTCCTTCTGCAGCATCGGCCTCAGGCCAGAGGTCTTAGGAGCCTGCAGTGAGGGAGGGGAGACACAGGGAGCAAAACAGAAAGGATGTGAAAGGGGGTGTGTGTGTGTGTGCGTGTGGTGAAGAGAGAAAGAAAGGGAGGGAGGATGGTAGAGGGAGAGAGAAAAACAAAAAGGGATGCAGTGAAGGAAGGATGTAGGTAGAGCGAGAAAGAGAAAATGAAGAGAAGGGAGGGACGGACGGAGGGATGGAGAATGGGAAGGGAGGGAGAAGAAGAGAAATATGCAAGGAAGGGAAAGAAAGACAGAAAACAAAGAGAACGAAAAACGGGGAGTTAATGTAAAAACGGATGGAAACAGAAGCAGAAAGCAGCGGAGAGCTTCATCACAGAGAGAGCGGAATACCTCAGGCAGTCTGTACAGCTTCATGGTACGTTGCATAGTCATGTTACGACTCAGGTGTGAAAACTTCACTTCAATCAGCTTGCGCGGGTTCAGAGACCGATGCCAGTACCTGTGTGTTGTACACAGACACACAGCGAGTCAGCCCAGCAGTAATATACGCTACCAGACATGGCAATATGTGACCTATGTGAACCATGATCAGGTCAAAAAAAGTCCCATATTCCAAATTAATCTGGAAAAATCACATTCTCACAAATTTAAAGTGTAAACCTTGTCTGTAAATTAAAAAGGCAAAGAATCAAAAACAGAATGTTCATTATTTGTAATCAAAAGTGACTAAATATCATCATATTGTTGTGGCTGCTGGGTGTACACTACGATATCTGTTGTGGAGGAATTAAAAACTGACTTACAGGAGTGTGTGTGTATGTGTACCTGCAAGTGCCCACCGGTTTGGGCAGCACCACCCCCGCCGTGTACACGGCCTGGAAGATGCCCTGCAAGTTGACCCGTCTGGTGATCTCCCGGATCAGAACCGGTGCCACACGCTTTGACCGCAGCTTTTTATGCACACACAGGAAGTTGATCTCCACCATCTTCTTCTCTCTGGGGTGGAGAAAGAGCACAGAAACCAATAGCGTTTAACAGGCTGTGCTTTAAAGCCTTCTGGTGCGTGAAAAGACACGTCATACAGAAATAGTATGGAACCGCTACGTTCTAATCACAGAATCGAAACTTGGTCAGTGGTGAATTATTTTAATAATTCACTGTTAAAACTGCAGACTGGAATAAGAATAAAGTTCTGCTGAAGTTGCTTGTGGATGATCTAATCCGATAACCCCATAGTTCAAACACCTTACCTGTCATTTTATTTAGATCATATTCAGTACAACTTGCTTCTAGTTATTGTTGCTGTATTTAGGCTTGGGAAAAGTCACGATTCTTTGTGTCTAGTACTTTGGCTGAAGTAGTCCTGTTCGTCTGACCGCCTGTCTGTTCACGGTTTGCCAAAGCGACCATAGGTTTGGCAAACCTTATTAGAATTTGCTGCAGAGCGAGCGTGTGAGTAAGAGTGTGAACGTACTCGTCATAGATGCGGATGGTGGCCGGGATGGCACTGATGAAGCCGACAAGTTTCTTGTTGGAGTTCACTCTCACACCACAGTGCCATTGAGGTAACCAACCTGGTGGACGAAGAGCCCTGCGAGAGGGAGGGGCAGGGGCAGAAATAATGGAAGAAAAGAAGAGAGAGAGAGAGAGAGAGAGAGAGAGGTCAGAAATTACTGTTAAGTTTAAGGAAACAGGGCACTGCGATAAGACCAAAATATTATATTTTCATAATGATACACAGCACAATAGAGTACGTTATTTACACAATAAAACACGAAAAATATTAGGGACGCACAATTCAGAAAATCTCACGATTCAATTAGATTCCTGGGGCTTGAAATTCGAATTCAAAATCGAGTCATCAAATACATAGATGAATCGCGATTCAATAGTTTTGATTTTTTTGCACACCCCTAAATGTACACACACATACAGTATATATATATATGATGCTTCTCATCAATTGAAAGCCTTTGTTTCATTGTGATTTCTCTGAAATATGTATTAATATGAGATATGATGTTTTGGTGATATCACGCAGCCTTAGCTACTGCTCAACTAAGTTACTGTGGTTAAGTTACTTAAGTTCAATATCTACCCAATCAAGAGAACACATGAAATCTTTAATCTAATCACCCAAAATACACTTTGTGTTACATACCACAGCAGGAACTCGGGTGAGTAGTCAAAGCGGAACATGTTATCATCGTCCTCCACGTAGTTTTCATTCAGGAGGGTGTAGAGCTCCTTCAGCTGAATATGGAGAGAGCAAAGGGAAAAAAAAGTCATTAAAAACCCTTTACAGCTAAACCCTTCTTCAGCTTTTACTAAAACAAATGCAATAAGGATTTCTGGTTAGTTTGTGGGCACTGGTGACAGATTGAGTTTTGGGGAATCCTCATTAAATATTGTTCTTTGTGACTTGTGTCTGCTGTTTAAAGAAATCATATATGAATGATAGACTAGAACTTCAAAAACGAAGGACAGACCCAAAACACAAAGTTTATGACAATGTTCAAATGTTTTATGTCCTTGACATAGGGATGCATTATAATATCAGAATCATATGGGAAATTGGCTGATAATTGCTTTTTAAAGTCATTGGTGCTTACATTTGCCTAGTTTTTTCAGCCGATATTTTACAATGCATTTATTGTTTGTTGGAAAGGTAAAGCTTGTGCCAGGAAGTCGGATCTCGTCTTTACACGCTCGACTCTCCCAACCTCATTCATCAGCATTGGCAGACATAAAAAAAAAATCGTTAATCGGCATCGGCTAATTCCCATATCGCGTGTCGCTCCTTAAAAGCAGTCAGATCAGGTCTGAATAGAAACCATCCAATCCACCGGGTCAGGGTAATAAGGTGTGTGTGATAATTAGGTGTGTGTTTGTGTCTTACCACAGCAGGGTTGCCCAGGTCCAGAGCATCCCAGCAAAAGCCCTGAGGAAGGCTGTAGGGCTCCTCGCGGATGTTGTCTTTATCCGGCTCGATGCAGCCGTGTGAAGTCACCATCTCTCCTAAACCACACAGAATGAAAGACGGCTCTTAGCTCAGGAGTCAGACTCGTCTCTGGTCGAGGACTATTTCAACATGGAAAATGCAGATTAAAACAATATTTATAGAAACGCAAGACGTGCCATCAGAGCCTCAGATGCAGACAGAAGCGTAAAAGAGGGCAACATCAGACAGTGTTCATAAATAACAGACTGAGGACTGCTCTGCCAACTGTGTGTCTAGGCAAAAAGTGACATTTCAAACATTGTGTAACTTGTAAATGTTAAAACTGTTGAATTTGATCATAAATTGACATTTTATTGTTCACTGTTATAGCTGCCATGTACAGAATTTTTCAAAAAAGGTTAACCTTTGCCTGAGTTATGGCAAAAGGTACAGAGGTCTCCTGTTTTAGCTCGCAATGTTTTGAACAAATCTTTGTAATATCTGCTTGTGCTATTTTGCAGACCAACATTTAATGAAAGTCTTTGGATTAGAACCATGTCCCTAAGAAATCCCAATTTGGCCCTCGTTTGGCAGTTATTTATACTTTGAAATAAATTCCTCCCAGTTTGCTTAAAGCCCAAGAGGTTGTGGGTTGGATTTTGGCTCTAATAAAACCTCCGTCTCTAAAAGCACTGAGTGTGACCCTTAATCCCAAGTGGGTTAATGCAGACTGTCTCTGGAATTAGGAAATGTAAGCGGCTCTGAATAAGAGCATGTGATAATTTTTGTAACATGAATGTAGAGAAGTGTCTATTTCCTCACAGATAAGATGAAGCAAGACATGGCAAGAGGGTTTGGGGAGGGGAATCTAGGAAAACCAAAATATCGCAACCACAGCCATAAAGCTGCTGCGTAATCAAGAAGTGAGTGTTACTGCTTAGCCATAACATTACCTGACATACGCCTAATAGTGAGTAATGTGATGCACTGTGTTCTGACATTCGAGTGACTATTAATAACTTCAGCAATCTGAGCTATGGAGGTTTTTCTATTGGATCAGACAACACGGGCCACCCGTACTTCCCTGGACCGCTTTTTGGTGGCTCCTGACCACTGCAGAGCAGGAACATCTCATAAGTTGTCAGTGTGCAGTGTTTCCCCTACCATCATATTAGGGGAGAGCGTCCCGAAATATACGTATAGAAGATGTATTGTGAACAGGAAAAGGACAGTACCTAATTTAGGGACGGGCTGCGTGTCCCAGAACTGGTAGCTCCGCCGCGACGCCTCCTCCATCGTTTTGGCTGGTCCGGGTCCCACTGAGAAGAGCTCGATGGCTTTCTGGATCTCCTGGAGCTTGTCGGCAGGGAGAGAGTTCACCTGCAAGAGAGATGGAGGGAAAGGAGGAGAGGAAGACAGAGCGATTACAATAACAGTTCCAGTTCTACAAGAACAGAAAAGAAGGGAAAAGAACTTAATATAAATATAAATAAAATATATCATATTAATATAAATATAAAATCATCAGAAAATAAACTCACTTTGGCCAGCGGGTCCTGGGCGGGATCCTTCCCTCCTCCTGATTTGTCCTTCTTTTTCTTCTGTTTTTTCTTTTTCTTCTTGGCCCCTGTGTCCCCCTTTTCGCTGTTAGTCAGAAGAAAGAGGGAGAGAGTGACACTCACAAGCCGTAATACAAACTCCTGCAGTTCTTTTTGTATCGCAAAATGGTTCTGGTTGCACCATATTTTGCCAAAACATGATTTACACTGGTATTTAAGTTTATGAAGTGTATTCTGTGCGTGCAGTACGTAGAGAAAACTGCACAACGCACCTAAATTGCGTTATCTGTGGATGTGAGCAAAAATAAAAGTGAATTGTTTTATGACTAGTGCAAGGGGCTGCTCAGGCCTCAACAAGAATCTGTCAAAAATGAAGACTTCACAGACTGTAATATGTCTCCAAGGCACTCCCTCGCCAACAGGGCCGTCAGCTTTCATTCACTGTCAGGCGCATTAGCATTTCTGAGTGCAGCGCCCCTTTAAAATGAGACTACGGCACGTGAAGCAAATTTCCAATGTAAAAAACAAAGAAGTGTGCAATTAGATTTATGTCTTTAGTCTGAAATCAGTCGACTAGAACACCATCCCTGCATGCATCCAGCGACATCAACATCAGTTTCTATAGCAATGCAGCAAATCAGTGAATAATGTTGGCCGACATTTCAACCTCCAGCACTCTATTTTAGAAAAGGTTCCAATTTCTCTCGACAACACCCACACAAAACACAAGTGTGGACGTGAGTTTAGATCACCCAAGGATCTACAAGCTGGCACAGCAAAACTTCAGTTAATTTGAAAGCAAAATTCCAATATTTTTAAACATCATTATAATTTTAGGATAATATATTTCAATAATACAAAATCTAAACTGATCTCTCACTTGACAAAACATGGGCATGCTCATTTTACTACTTGAAAATTAATAAAAGCTGCTGATGGCATCAATGACCTGTAACCCAACCCTTTCACTGGGAAAAATCTAAGAATATTCTGCTGCGTTCAAACTGCATGATGACTAGGCACAATTTAGCCAACAGTTACTGCATGACGGAACTGAAAAGGAAAGTAAAACTCTTTTAATATTCATTCAGGACATTTCTTTTTCCCAAGCATGCCAGAGTATTTTGTTTTATACAAGTATAAGTAGGAGATGATAAATGGGTTAGCTGCAATTCAGAGTCATGAGTGAGAAAAAAGAGGAACCATGTTACACAAAAACTGGCAGAAACAGGTAGAAAATCCTCTGCTGAAAGGAACTGCTTTATGGCAGATCAAACAAGAAATCTATTTAACAAACCGATATCCAGTATTTTTATTAACACATTAGTATGTTCTGGATAGGCCTGTACACCTGAATTAATTCCTGACATTCATTTCACAACGCTGTTTTGCAAAAGTACGTTGACATCCTTTTGGTTTCAAGCTGCCATGTATGATGGATTCTAAAACAATCCCTGTTGCTAAAATCGAATTATTCTGGACTATTAATTTTCAGCTATGGCGAAGGTTAAACTAACCAGGAGAAGCCTAAAATGTTAAATTGTGCAACAAAACATGAAATTATAATATCTCACAATTGGTGATTGTATTAAAAGTAGATTTGAGGAATGCCAACTCAAACGTGCACTAAAAGCAAAACAATAACGCTTTTAACCCACCCAGTCCACACAGCTATCTTTGTGAGTTACTTCCTCTGGCACCTAACCCTAACCTTAACCTTAACCTCAGTAAGCAAAAGCAAGTACTCTTAGTTTTTCAATCCTAAAGCATTTCTAAAGTAGCTTTTTTTTTTCTTCAAATAAGGGCATCCTCACAAAGCCAAAAAACCTGCAGAAGCTCTCCTATCATTAAGGCAAAGGTCCTCACAACCACACTCAGCTGAGCTAATATGGGTTTAGTTAAACTTGAATTAGGACACAGTAGCGTACTTACTGAGGAGAATCACTTAATCCTATTACCGTCCCGAGTGATGTGGTGGTGTTGGGGGGAGCGAGATGACGGCCCTTAACCAGCGAGGTGAGCGTCTATGGGACAGATGGCCCGTCACACTACCCCAGTTGCAAAAGCGTGTGTTTGTGAGGATGAGACGTGTGCAGTGACAGAACAAAGGCGGTGCGAAAAAAAGAAAGAAAGCAATACTAGATATTGGTTCGACAGGTTTCCATCCCTGTTTGTGCTGAAGAGGGCATCAACAAAACGCTGGCTGACCCTCTCGCCCTCCAACCAGTGTTTTCAGTCTTTGCTGCCTGAATGAACACTATACTATACTGTTCAACACAGCCTCTGTGTGTGTATGAGGCTTTGTCATGGATGAATGTGTTCACTCACTACAGCAGCTTTTTAATGGACGTTACACATCCTATAGGGAAGGAGGTTAAACGTAAAAACTGAACTCTTTCTAGCCAAGATTTTAGAAGTGCTCTGAATATCTGTCTTGCATCGCAAATAATATATTTACATTTACAGCATTTAGCTGACGCTCTTATCCAGAGAGACTTTTCCTAATTTCAGCCTCTCTGGAGCAACTTGGTGTTGAAGGTCTTGCTCCGGCACCCAGTGATGGTAGTGCTGGAGGTAGGAGTCAAACCCACAACCTCTTGGTCCAAAGGCAAGTATTCTGACCACTAGACTACCAAATAAACGTACTGGCAAATAAATGTTGCTAAGAAAATGGGCGAATAAATCTAAGGCAAAATAACTTTGGTCCATTTCTGGGATTAAATATACGATTTAGAAGATTTATTTAGGTTTGTGAAAATGTTTTAATTCTCATTAGAACCTGATATGAAACACAGAGATTAGACGACTGAGATTAGAGATTGGAAGCAATTATAAAGTAATGAAGGGTGATTCAAGATCTCGGCATATTGCTGTGTGTATATGAAAGACATTAGCCTTATCATAATGTAGTTAGCATAAGTATATACATAGTGTATATATGCGCGACTTGGCCCAAGGTGCTAACACGGCTAATACCAAATGAAAGCGATACTACCCTTTTACACGGCTGCTTCATTTGTCCTAACAGATCAGTGTGCCATTAACATCCATTTAAATGCTCATAAATATAGTTTTGGGATTTTTTAGGAGGGGATAGTGAGATTTGTTTAAAATCTCGTTTGTGAGGTCGTCGCCCATTCTGCCTCATGCTCAAGCACGCTAACTCACGTTGGTTTGCTAGTTTTAAGGGATTTTGTCAGTAAAACTTTTCAGATCTGCAAATAAAATGTATTATTCCCGTTACTGTTCACAGGCTACAAATATTTTCGTCGCGTTGTGTTTCTACAGTATTTTCAACTGACAGTAAAGCGGCAGTGTGTGCCTGTAAAGCAGGTCGGCTACGAAGCCTGCGTCCGATATCACATATAGCCGTACTAAGTAGTACGTAGTAGTAGTAAATCGCCATACTTTTCACATACTGTTAAGTACGCAACTGTGTCCTATCAAACGAGCCCAAAAACTCCCGAAACGAGGCTCACGTCCCGCCCAACTCCGCAAATTGAGCCCGTTTGGTCCAATGAACTTTGAGATCGCGCCGTCAATCAGATATAAGAACCAATCAGGTGCAGGCTTTCTACGATTGGAGCCACCACTGACCTAGCGGCACAAGGCCCAAGCTTTATGGGTGCGGAGCGCCAACGTTCCAGTTCTCTAGCCTAACAACAGACCCGTTTGCATTCTCACCCGTCGTTAAAATGGTGCTCATCATTTTCGCAGTCGCTGCAGTGTCCGTGGTCCTCTTCTACCTCCTCCTGTTTCTCCGGCTGCGGTGCTGTCTCATTCTCATCCGCCATGTTTAACCAGGAAATGAGGAACTGGTCGTGAAAAGTCCAACACCCCCCACTCCTATTGGTGGAGGATCGCAAAGCATTGTGGTCCGTGTAGTTTTTCAGACAAGTGACTAGAGTTTGGTGGACTTATACTAGAATAGTGTTGCAACTCTTGTTCAGTACTTGTTGATGAAGCTACTTTTAAACTGTAGTTTTTCAAGCTACTTACGAATAAAAGTAGCATGCTACTGTGCTAATACCCTAGTTAGCTACACTACAATATACATGGGGAAAGGCAGCTAACGGCATTTCCCGCTCTTTCATCCAGAAATAATTCATATTTTTTCGCTCTACCACACTCTTAAAGCAAAAACAAATATGCCAAAGTACGCTAAAATAATATGAAAGTGTTTATTTTTAAAAACTATATAATGTGGGATCATAATCAGGTTAAAAAAAGACGTTTTGTGGTGGTTTGATTCTCCATAAGTTTTACTCAAACTTGTAACTTCATCACTAAACAGAAACTTTGAGCTTACATTTGAGTAACCCTTGTGAACAAATAGTGTATTCAAGTACAATTTTAAAAAGTATACTTCATGCAAAATGTATACTTTCAGCAAAGTGCATTCATTGTATTATTTTTGGGATGTCTTATTACAACTTAATATTTACAAGTACAACATTTAAATCACAACTTAGAATGAATACATCAGAAAAATCAATGACACTGTGTTGAAACAATGAGCAGTATACCTGAAATGTATTTTAATTGCATAAGTATTCTTACTTTCATTGTTGAAATGAATCATGATTATCATTTAAGTGTTTGATTTGACTGTTTTTTGGACTTGGTCTTAACTTGGACCTTAGGCCTAAGGACTTGGTTTTTGACACAAACTCGACTAAGATGTACTCGAACCCAACAGTTCAAGTGATAAATAAAGGCCAAAAGGAATTAGATCACGATCACGACATGAATAAAACCTTTGTAAATGTTCAAATTACATTTGAAAATGCATTAGTTTTTCGATTTTTAAATATTTTTTAGAACCAAATCACCATGAGGTGGCATCAAAGGTGTAACATTGAACTGCACATGCTCATATCCCTCTCTTCATCTCATACACAGGTACAGAATCATTAGAGGTTATAAAACTAGTTTATAAAATACAGTACAAACATGCTTCCAATACCACACAATCACATTACAAACCTTCACTTGCTTGTCACACACTGTATTTAAAACTACAGAAGGTGCTGTGCGTACACTAACCAGCGTGTCATTAGCACAAAATGTAAGGATGTTTCTGAAAAAAGAAAACATCAGTATTAAACATCTACATCTAACATTACAACGTATAAAACATTAGTGCTGGAAGAATAATAATTCAAATGAATGTAGGCAGCTGTAGGTACACAATGAGACAATGTCCACATCTTAACATTAACCACCATTCTAATTTCCCCATGGAGTTTCGCTCGTCCAGAGTATGATTAATAACTCAACTGCATAATTTATTTTCTAGTCATTATAGTGGAAATCTTTTTTTTTTTTAACCACAATCTGGATCTAATCGTACTTTAAACTTCAAGTTCCACAGCGAGGAGACATGTATAACCACAACTTTACAGTTAAAAGTAATTATTCTAATGTATTATAATACTTTAATTATGTTATTATAATATTAATTTTATCTAGTATTAGAAAAACAATTCTGCATTTTCTAAGTATATCAATATACTGTATGTATAATCTATGTTTTATGTGTTTAAAATAGGTATCAAAAACAATTTAGCAAATTTTGCATCTCTTTCAACTTGTCTCAATTCATTTCATACCGTCATTTGACCATTTATCATTTCTGGATTCCTTCATGGAATTCCTGCACTTAATTTCATCTTTTTATCGACATGCCAGTACAGTCTGCACATCACTTCTTTAACAAGCCATTATAACCACTTATAGGCAGCACTTCTCTCACAAAAACACAAAGGCAAAACTTTAAAACATAAATAACCTGAACTTGGCTCAAAATATGATCTGGCACTATTTAAATATCTATTTAACAGTTAAATTATAAGTGTTAAGTTAATACTGTATTAATACCGTATTAATGTACTGTATTAATAACTGTACTCATATTATTCTATCTAAAAAAATATAACATTTCATGTATTAAGAAGCTCAGTCTGGCAAAATAACTTCTACCTCTACGGACTCGGGAAACAACACTGACCACGTAACGCTGCTCTCTTTTCTTGGTACTAACAGTGCTGAGGTCTTGACCTTGGTCAGCTTTATGATAAAGCTTAGATGGTAAAAAATGGCTGCAATATGTCTATAATAAGACGTATCTCTGGGGCTTAAGACTGGGAGGTTCTTGATTTTGGCCAAACTGGTCACGCTCCTTTTGAACCCCATCCGGAGGTCTTCCACCTGGGCAGGTGTGTGTTTAAAAAGCAGGAATCCAGCCCAGAGGTCGAGCTCAGACCTTCCCGAGGCGCTCAGAGACGGTCTTGATGGGGACTCCTCTCCGTGACACCTTCAAATGGATAAAGAGCGTGGCCGGAGAAAGGCTGGAACCGTCGGCTTTCAGGAGGTGTATATGGCGGTAGCCTGGAGGACAGGAGTCAGACGACTATATTAATATTAATTAATGAAGAATTGTCATTTAATATTATAGATAAAATGCATATTTACATATTTATGGCACTTTTAGAGCGACTTTCATTCTCCTAACTTCACTGAGAGTCTCCGCCGAGCAACTTGGGGTAAAGGATCTTGCTCAGAGAGCCAATCATGATGGTGCTGGAGGTAAGACACGAACCCATGACTTCTACCGGGCAGTCTTGAGCCCTCTGTGTGGGGCAGTTGGTAGCGTAGTGGTTAGGGAGTTAGGGAGTTAAGAAGGTCATCGGTTCGAATCCCAGACAGTATCTAGCTCATGGGTACCTCAGTCTACCTTTACTGGCACGGGATTTGAACTGGCGACCCTATGATCATAAAGGTCCAAGATTCGAACTGGCGACCTTCTGTTTGTAAAGGTCCGGGTTTCGAATCTGCAATCTTCTGATCATTGGTTCGAATCCCAGACGGTATCTTGCTCGTGAGTACCTCAGTGTACCTTTACTGGTCTGGGATTCGAACCAACCTTCTGATCGTCTCAGTGGTACCTTTAATGACACATTTTCCTGTTCTGCCATCTTGTGTACCGACACTTGTTTCTTGTTTATGCTCTGTTTTTTTAACCACCAATTTGGATTTGTTCGTTTTGCAGACTGTCTCAAATGGTTCTGCCTTGACTTTTGCCAGATCCATCTGGCATTTGCTCTGCGTTTGAATCCACCTTGTAATTGTTACGGAATAAAAATGCTCAGGAATAAAAATTAGGGATGCACAACGATATCAGAATTGTTTTTGAATCATAACGGAATTGGACGATAATTGCTTTTTTTAAGTCAACGACACTGGATCGATACTTTGATTTGCCCGACATTTCCAGCAGATATTTGATGACGCATTAATTGTATTGTAAATCAGAATGTAACATTTTGAACTGAATCAAATCTAACTCGTATAAGCTAAACTTTGATATATCAACAGATATCGAATCGTTCTGATTTAGCTGACAACAATTCAATGTGTGTTGATATCACAAAATTTAGATTTCGATACGATTTATATATGATATGATATGATATGATATGATATGATATGATATGATATGATATGAATCAAAATAATCTCAGCTTAACTTCGTGATATCGGCACACATCAAATCCTGAATTGGTATAATATTGTATCATGATTACAATGAAACCTGTGATCTCCACCCCTAATGCACACACACACAAACACACCTGTGCGCAGGCTTGTGAAAGGCAAAGTGAACTGTCCCACAAAGTCGTTCTTGCTGGTGTGGTCATGATCCTCCACCACAAAGCGAACCAGCGCCAACTCGGGGACCTGCAGTTGGAAACTTAGTGTGCAGTCCCAGCGGGGGTTAAAACCTGCAACGACACCACACACAAAAATACACACACACATAAAAACATATTTCAAGCTGTAATGCTCTCGAGATAAAGACCACTGACTATGTGGGATATCATCATGACACAATTGTCTTAAATAACATTAAATAGACAACATTGATAGGTCAGCTGGACGTGCAGAAGTGCCTCTGTGCAGGAAAACCAAGCGACCACTGTTCTCAATACGTCTCAAAAATAGACTATTCGGGGCAGTTGGTAGCGTAGCGTAGAGTTGACACGTAATCAGAGGGTCGGCAGTTCATGTCCTGGATCTGTAAACATACTCATGAGCAAGGTACTATCTCCGAGCATGATTGTGGTGCACTGTGTGGTGTGCTGTGTTCACAATGACAAATAATCACTTATTTAATCTTAAACTACACCGAGTTCAAAACTCTGGCGTTACAATATAGTGATATAAAGTTAAAAACAAGGCTGGTGTCTTGATGTAATGATCTCAAGGTGTCAGGGTGAGGCGTAAGTCGTGTATCTAAGCCCTGGCTATGTAATTTCACCATAAAGTTTGATTGACGTTGAAAGGTGGCAGACGAGAGACAGTGCAATAAGACACCACGGGCCTGAAGTTCATTTACTCTCATATATCAAATCACAAATGGGAACAGACGTCAGGACACCGGCCGTCTACTATCGGAATTGCCCAGCCCTGCTGATTAGCGCCGGTGAAAAAATAGAAAATGAATGTTCAGCAAATTAAACTGATTATTATATGAATTGGTGGCAATCATTCATTTCTGTCTGCTTGTTAAAGTGGTTTAAAGTCCAGTGGTCATACCGTTGTTGTTAATGCGTTGTGTTTTGGCGCGGGATTTATCGATGGCCACGCCGTGGATCTCCACCCAGACCTGCGGGTCCACAATGGAGTTGGGCTTGTCTGTGTTTATCTTGGGTAACTGCTGCGCAGAAATCACCTGTAACGGTGGAAACTTATATTTCATTTCATGTTTGTTAAGAGAAAGCACAAAAGGCCGCATTCAAGTTTTCTCTTAAATTTGAGCTTCAGAATGTTGACATTTCGAGAGTAAAATATACAAACCCAATAATCTTACAAACAAAGAGCATGCAATAAAAATAGAGTGCTGTTAATTAGAGTGTAGATTCTGTTCTAACTTAAGAACAAATCAAAACTAAGAAAACGTTGGTGAACATCACAATCTTCATGAAAAGTGTGAATTGTTTGTGATAAAAACGCCTCACGTTTATCTTCAAAAATAACTAATTGGTTAATGGTTAATAAAAATAATAGTGGTTTTGTTCCCTTCATTTTAATCCATTGTTAAAGAATCATTATGCAGGGGGACCAAATCTTAATTTTTTCCGCAACTTTGACTTGCTCTGGCAACTTTACTGCAACAAAGCGCCTAAAGATCTTTCATCGCAATTTTATAGAAAAGCTGCCGCAAAATCAGGCATTTTAGGCCGCAACAATCTCAAAAAAGGCCCGCGAAATCTTGGAGGGACTGATCAATTAAACACCGATATCAGATTGCTACTCAGGATCGGGCCAGACACAAAGTTCGGTACCAGAACTGAAAAAGTTGGATCGGTGCATCCCTTATAAAAAGGAAAGAGACACGTGTGGCTGACCCTTATGGTGACTTGGGTGGGAACGTGTCCAGGTCCTCCACCCGTGTTCTCTGGGTTAAAGTTGGAGTTTGGCTGGCACAGGAAGTCTGGTTTCAGCACGTATCCACAGCGGCCGTTGGGCAAAAACCTGCCCTGGTTCAGGTCCATCTGCTCCCCCGGTGTCTGGAAGTTCAGAGCCACTACAAAGCAGATCGCACAAAATCATTCACTCAGTACCTTCTACATGTTCTCAGTCATATCAACCAGCCAGTATATACAGTAGAAGGGCTGGGCGATATGACCTCAAATCAATATCATGATTAATTAAACAGTTAAACGTGATTACGATTAACGAACAATTGTTTTGTTTTGGGGTTCTTTTTTGGGTTCTTCGCGGACCTTTTTTGAGGTTCTAAAAAAATGTAAAAATCAGCTTTTCTATAAAATTGCGATGAAAGTTGTAGTGTTTTTAAGTGTTTTGTTGTAATAAGGTTGAGGAAGGCAAAGTCGTGGGAAATGTTGCAATTTTGTCCCCTTTTATAATGATTCTTTAACAATTAATTAAAATGACGGGAACAAAACCACTATTCTTTTTATTAACCATTAATCATTTAGTTATTTTTGAAGGTAAATGTCTTCTAAATGTAACATGGAAGTGTTAAGTGTTAAGACGTATGGCTCAGCGTTTTGTAGAAAAAGACAATAATTGGTCAAAATTTGTGGAAAAGTTGCGGTAATTGGTCAAAATTGCGTGGTAGTAATGAATTCGCAGGGACTGGCTCAATTTGCGTCAGAACACTGTGAAATCCTGAAGGGCCTGATTTTTTGTAATGAAAGACTGAGTATGTGATTTAAAAATAATCTTAAGAAACAGATGTAGTCGCAGACTGAATGGCAGTATGATGCAGTAGTATATTTTTAAGAGGACGGTACCACACACAGAATTCAATTTTTTATAATATTTATAATCATTACACGCACGTTTTTGTCAATTTGAGTCTCTGAAATTAGGTTCCATTTAATTTTCAATTTATTGTTCAGCCGTAACGTAGAATATATCAAAAAGAAAAGCTTTTTTTATCACAAATAACATTTTTGTTCTCCTTTTTCATGGGTGTTCGCCTCCTACAAAGCCACAATACTGCAGTTTAACAAGTCTTTCATGAGTTGAAACAGTTGTGCTGGAAATGGGAAACTAGTTTTGGAAACCAGACCTATTTATCTTCATAAAGGCGACAAATTTTTGGACTAGAATGAAACAGAAGCTTTCATCGTAAATGATGGTGATGATGAGGCAGCTGGTAGCGCGTGATCAGAAGGTTGTAGATTCAAGTCCCGGGCTGGTAAAAGGTAGCACTGAGGTTCACGTGAGCAAGTTATCGTCCCCAAGCACTGCTCCCAAAAAACACTGTGTGGTGTGTTCACAATCTCTTAAATCTATTAAATTCACTTCAATTTGAAATTTGTTGTCATCAGCTGTCACTGTAAATAAGAACGTGTTCTTAATGCCTGGCCTAGTAAAATAAAGGTTATGAGTAAATAAAGAAGCACAATATTGAATTAATTTTTAAATGGGGTGTGATTTTTAGTGAAATAAATTAAAAGGATCAAAACGTTCAGTAATTTTCCCTGCTTGGTTCTAGTTGAACCATCCTTCGCTGAGATGCTAGTGGATATTAATAAATAGCCACACTAAAGGAGAGGAATCTGTGAAACTCACCCATATGACAGCCTACATTCCACATGTCCTGTGGGTCGTAGTTGGACGACTGCAGCCTCTGGCCTGATGGGTAGATACGTGTCAGCTGTCTGCTGTTGTGCCTCACAAAGAGTTTTCCTGTGCGGAGCAAACACGTGCAGAAATAATAAGAAGAGGACACATAATACAAACAAAAGCTACAATACATTATAGGAAATGTGTTTGATCTGGGAGAGAAAATGTTGGAAGAGACATGCATGCATGGATCAATGACGTATAAAGCGTTTACATTTTTTTATTTATTTAATTTTTTAAAATATTTGAAATTTGGAGTCGCCAATTAACCTATACTGCACGACTTTGGACTGTGGGAAGAAACCGGCTCTTCGTGAAGAGAGCAAAATCGCAGTGCTTTGCTCGACGTGTCCCACCTGACTCCTTAATGAGTTTGAGCGCTTCATTTTCGGAGAAAGACGACATCTCAGAGGGAGGGTTCTGACTGGCTGCCTCAAATCCACTGAATGAAACGCTCTGACAGTACAACACCAGATCGGACAACTCGGGGCTCAGCTTAGAGCTCAGCGGCTACAGACAGAAGGTACACACACATACACACATCTCAGAAATACAGACATGCAGCCTCTGTCTTGGTCTAAATTATTAGTTACCACACGACAGCAAACTTGGTCTGAATCATTACATTTCTGCTATTATTAATACAATCCAGAATAGACAATGGTACACTGTTAACAAAACACAGTTCTAGTGAGCAGAAGACTCACCTTCCCAGCATCCTTCTTGTTGGAGGTGGGGCTCTTAACCCCGCCCACCGTCTCCTCGTCGGAGCTGGATGAGAAGCTGGCCGTGCTGCTCGTCTTTCCCAGCTGGTCAATCAGCTTCTTCCCCTTCACCAGGATCCGGCCCTTCAGCTCCTGTAGGGAAACACGGGGAGTGCGAGAGTCTAACGAGAGATTCGTGAACAGATTCGGAATGTTTGATCCATGTGTGGGACGATGGGGCTCGGCTTCACTTAAGTAAATAATAAAATGCCTCAAATAGCTGTGCTTATTTATCGCAAGAGTTTAATGTGCCTCCGCTGGTTGCTTAAAGGATTCTTCTAAGTGTAATGCTAACAGTAGTGGAGTCTGGAGAAAGAGAGGGAGAGAGAGAGAGAGAGAGAGAGAGAGAGAGAGAGAGTCAAATAGAAAGAACGAGTGTGGGAGCAAGAGACAGCAGAGAGAAAGAGTTAAAGTAAGAGAGAGAGAGAGAGAGAGAGAGAGAGGGAGGGGAGGAGGGAGGGAGGGAGAGAGAGAGAGGGGAGGGAGGGAGGGAGGAGGAGAGAGAGAGAGAGAGGGAGGGAGGGAGGAGGAGGGAGCCGGGGCCGAAAATAACGAGTATGGGGAGCACAGACAGCAGAGAGAAAGAGTTGGGGAAGTAAGAGAGAGAGAGAGAGAGAGGGAGGGGAGGGAGAGAGAGACAGAGAGACAGAGAGAGGAGAGAGAGAGAGAGAGAGAGAGAGAGAGAGACAGAGAGAGACAGAGAGAGGGGAGAGAGGAGAGAGAGAGAGAGAGGGGAGGGAGGGGAGAGAGAGACAGAGAGAGACAGAGAGAGGGAGAGAGAGAGAGAGAGAGAGAGAGAGAGAGAGAGAGAGAGGGAGAGAGAGAGAGAGAGAGAGAAAGAGGAGGAGGGGAGGGAGAGATTCAAATAGAAAGAACGAGTGTGGGAGCAAGAGACAGCAGAGAGAAAGAGTTAAAGTAAGAGAGAGAGAGAAGCAGAATGAGAGAGAGAGAGACAAAAGACAGAGAGAAAGAAGGAACTAAAGTAATAGAAAGAAGCATAAAGAGAGAGAGAAGAATGAAAGAAAGAGTGAATGCAAGAGACAGAAGAAAAAGAGAAAGAAAGAGTAAAAGTAAAAGTAAGAGGAGCATAAAGAGAGAGAGAGAGAACCAATCAAAACTGTCCGTGTGTAAGACCGCACAATGTGGAAACAAAAACAGGAGAAATGCCTGCCTACACTGAGGGTGTGGAAAGAGAGAGAGAGAGAGTGGAGGAGGAAGAGGAGGAAGAGGATGGGCGGGCATGAATTCCGGTGAGGGCAGCTCTGCTGCCCGTTCGCTGAGAGGCCGGCTGAGGAGAGCAGGCTCCAGGATGGAGCGGCTAAGGAGCCATGACTGGCTGCTGCTCCAGCTAACAGTGGCTCTCCAGAGACAAGATCAACGGGTACGGAGACGCCTGCACCGAGACGGAGCGAGGGAGCGGGAGAAAGAGAGGAGAAAAGGAGAAATTATTTTCATAGCTGGCAGTAAGTTGCAAAAATCTAGCTCAGGCTAGAGATGGGCAATTAATCGTGTAATCACTGAGACCAGCTCTCATGCTAAATGTTTCATTTGAAAAAGAAAATTGTCAGCAAGGCGTGACTGTGTCTGTGTGTAGAAGTGTGTGTGTGTGTGTGTGTGTGTGTGTGTGTGTGTGTGTGTGCGTGTGCTCACCTTGAAGGCATACTGAGCGATCGTTTCCAAGACCTCCTTAAAGGGCACTTTGGAGGTCAGTGTGTGTCCGTGGAAGATCATAGGCTCCCCTTTATCACCATCCCAGCAGTCTAACTCAACACAGCGGCAACCTTGATTCAGAGCCCTGAACACACACACACACACACACACACACACACACACACAGTCTCTGTATTACTATCATTGTGAGGGCCTTCCATAGACTCCCATAATGACTAAAGTACATAATTTTACACCTACACCTAATCCTAACCCAAACCTTAACCTCAGCAGGGGTGGAAGCAACGAATTACAACTACTCACGTTACTCACGTTATATTCTTAATTCATAGATTTTTTTGGCATTTGTACTTTATGGAGAGCTAAGTGTAATTTTACTCATACTTGAGTACAACTTACACCACGTGACCACGCCGCCATTTATAAAATCAAAAGTCGCTACTGATTACGCCCACAATTTGAATTAATATTCAAACCTTTCATCTGCATCTTTGCAGCCAATAAGGCTGTGCAATTACGACTGTTTAATGAATCTATGACGTAGGCAAAGAATAAACTCGCTGCAGCAGTGCATAGTGGCCTGGAGGAACTACACAGCGGGAGACAAACTCATTTATAGACTGAAGATTTGGAGACAAAGGCCAAATGGAGCAAACGGCTGGATAAACTCTGTTAATTTAGAAAAAGCAGTTTTGCTGAAACTGAACAAAAGGTTCAGGAAAGTAAAGTATGTTCATTTTATGTCTAAGAGTTTAAGACACTTTACCTGCCTGTTGTTGTTCGCAGTGTATTGGGAAAAGTTTAAAACCATGCATGTTCAAAAACATTTTTGTCATTGTTTTAACAAACAAAATTCCTGCTTTATATCTACATTTATTTACAAAACAAATTGCCTTTCTGTACCTTGTTCATCTGAGAAATGTGCTTTACAACGAGATATTTTATACTGGTGAATCGAATCAATGCCTGCTATTGACTTCCACGCAATAAAACATCCCATCGGTTAAAAAAGTAATTAATAATTTGAGAAAGTTTGAGAAGAGTACTTTGTTTTTACCAAGTATTTTTTTTAACACCAGTACTTTTATCATAATTGAGTACATTTTAACTAATGTAATAGTATTTTGTACTTGAAAGTACAAATTTTCAAAGTACTTTTCCACCTCTGAACCCAGTAACCAAAAAAGCACATTCTTTAATTCTTTTAGTTTCTCAAATACAACAAGCACATTTTTCTATAAAAGCATTATTTTCCTCATGGACCTCTCTGCTGTCCCCACAAACCCAAAAACAGATAAAAGTGATTTAGGAGACAAAGGTCCCTCATAATGCGAGTAAATACATATGTCCTGCACACACACACACACTTAAGACATATGGATTAACTTGGCTGTATTTGTCTCTTTCTTCCATTCCAGAGGTGGTTATTAGGGTTAACTCCACTCCTGCCGCTCTCTATAAAAAGTGGCTTTATTTTATAGTTCATAGTATTTTTAGTGTTACCTTTAGAGCTGCCGCAAATAGTCCACGTAGCCGACAACGTGAACGCTAATAATTTGTTGACATTTGTTTTATTTCACGTTTTTTTTGAGTGCAGCGTACAGACTGACTAGCCTCGAGCTCACAGTTCTTTCACACTTTAGGCAGTTGGTGGCGTAACGGTGGGGTGTTCGCCCCGTGATCAGAAGGTCACAGGTTCCAATCCAGGGCCGTAAAGTTACTACTGAGGTACTCATGAGCAAGGTACCGTCCCCAAGCATTGCCTCGGCGCTGAGAAAAGGTTAGCTGCTCCATCAGTTCTTCATGGATGGGTTAAAAGACTGTGTGTTGTGCTGTGGTGTCTAATATGACAAATAATCACTCACTTTCACACACTCAACACGTAGAAAGGGTGAAAAATAAAAAGTCTTAATCCAATCCTGTTCTGATGTCTGTATCTTTATCATAAACTAAGACAAAATGATTCCTAATTGGTGACAGCATAGCAGCCAATCAAACTGCACCACGAAACAATTGTGTTAAGGTTAAGGTTAATTTACATTGTGATGAATGCAAAAAAGCTACAGAAATATTCCGACAAGTATGGGATTTTTAGGTTATGCCCAAAAAGAGTGGTTTATACACTCTGCAAGGCTCTCTGGCGTATCACAGCAGCACAAGCGGATGCACTTGAAAGATTCGAAAAGGCAAAGCCACCGCCTTTTTTGTCCAGTAAATTAACTAACTTAAAATTTGTTTCAACTAATCGGTTAGTTGATAAATTAAGCTGATAGAGTAATCAAATAAAAAATAGTCGAGAAAATGGAAATGAGATGATGTGATTACATATGATGCACTTTAAAAAAGATATTTTATAATATATTTATGACTCTGCACGACAAAACCAGTCGCTAGTCGCAAATTTTCAAAATTGAAATGTTTTCATAAAAGGCATAAATCAACCTTCAAAAATGAGATAACACCTAGAAGATGAAGATGATTCGAGAAATATTCACGCTTAGTCAACCAGTGATTTACCGTAAATATTGAAGTAGAGCGGCTTCAAACAGAGCACTTTGTACCCTGCTGAATTGAATTCCTCACCCCCAAGAAAGTCACGCTTTTTAGGATGGAGGGTAAGTTTTTCAGCGAAATTTATTCACAACAGTACAGTATAGACCTTCCACTGTTTCAAAACACTAAAACCAAAATCCTAACAAATTTTACTCCCCATTTAACATAAACGCTGCTTTTTCTGAAACGTCCGTTGCGACAAGCGACTGGTTTTGCCGTGCAGAATCACATTTTACAGTTTTGCTTGATAATTAATGAGTTGGTAGTGTAACAGTTAGGGAGTTGGCCCCGTGATCACAGGGTACCTTTACAGGTCTGAGATTCGACCGATGACCTTCTGATCGTGGGGCCAACTCCCTAAACGTGCTGCTACCCACTGCCCCAAGTGCGTGTCTGAGTGTGTACCTGATGTAGGGCTCGGTGCTGCTGTTGCTGGTCACCTGGTCCTTGGTGAGGTAGGTGTTATGTGACGAGGAGATGTAGTAATGCGCCAGCGGTCTGGACATGTCCTGATGCACACGCGTGTGGTCGGGGTTGAACACGTCGTTCTCCTGGAGACACAGCATGTACATGGTGAAGCCGCTCGGCCATGAACTGTTCTTCTGCCAAAGTGACAAGCTGGGCGTAATTTAGCAAGCAAAGAATCTCCTCGCCGGCCGACAGCCCCAATACTGTACTACAGGGAGAGTGTGTGTGCTCGTGTGTGTGTGTATATGTGCTACCCCATTCAAGGAGCTCAGAGGTGAGGATGAGTTTCGGGCATACCGCCCTCGCCTGATCACCCAGGAAATCTCAAGAAGCCCATGGTGCTGAGCACAGCCGCTACTGGAGTAGTGATGGAACACAGCGCTCAACTCCTCGACGCCGTGATCAGCTCGGGCGCACCTCATTCCACTGGTTCAAACGGCCGCCGTGAACGGTCATATTTCTGTGACGGGAGAAAATCGGATTCAGAATCTGATTATTTGTCATTGACCTCAACACGACACAGCACGGAATGAACAACCACCAAATGTGACTTCTGCGTTTGAACATCCATGAAGGCGGCCAGCTTTTTGGTAGCCATGTTCGGAGACGGTAATTTAAGCTTCACGAGTACTTAGTGGTACTCTTTACCACTTCGATTTAAACCATCAACCCCTCTGTTTGATGATCTGTTGAAATATTTTGCTCCAGAAGTTGACAGAACATCATCTGACAGAAAATATAGCAGAGTCTACAATTTGATACTGGGTCCCCTTTATTCTCTCCTAACTGCTGACAGAATGAAAAGAGAGGATTTAAATTCGAGAGAAAAAACAAGAAAAAGAGAGCAGGAACTACGAAAGAGAGAGAGAGAGAGAAAGAAAGTCTGTAATTGAAGACAGACTGAAGAGAAAGATTCCAGCAGTTTCTGAAACCGAACACAAAATAAGAGATTAATGGGGACAACTGAACACACACACCTTAAAAGAGGCAGCGCATGCATTGCCTGCTGCTCAGGTCAATGTTGATCATTTGAGCAGGTGTTTTCTGATCCGCCGTGAGCTCATTTTCCGCCCTGGTTCAGATCGGCGGCCTCAGATAGCTTCGATCCAAGTGTTGCAATTACGAGCAACACACAACGGGTTCATATACACACACCTATACACAAGTGCAACATTAATGTCAATCAGAATCTATAATAATCATCTTAATTTATAACTACGGTTCTTAAAGTCCGATGACAGAGACACAAATCACTCAGTATAAAGCCTACAATTTATTACGCTGCGGGTGAATAAAGCAACACAGATCCAGACCACTTGAATAGTTTCAATTCTTTCGCCAGTAAATAGGATTATTAGAGTAATAACAACCTCTAAAAATGTCTTAAAAAGAGACGCCAGCCATTAGGACATTTTAAGACGAAACAAATTCTGGCAAAAAAAGTTGCAATCTATTTTATATTAGGCATTGAAAATGGATCATACTGGTGGTTTTTAAACCATAATACCGTCACGCCCTGACGATTGCCTTGCTCTTAAGCGCTCCCCGTAACCGGGTTTCTGAGCCTGGGTTTATTTTCACTCTTTCACCTTATTTTGTTGAGTTCATCAGCCGTTATCAGCTACGACTGTCTTGTTTAGTTTGAGCTTCTGCTTGGCTAGCTCATTGATCGATGTGTTTATTGGCTTCGATTGGTTTATTGCTTGTGCTACTTTTCTGTTTTGTGTTTGTTCTGTTGATGTTTTCCCTTTTAGGTTTCTGGCAAACAGTTGCCGCTATCATTTGGCAATGTCGCTGCAAGTTTGCAGCAAGGTCATATTTGCACATGCAAATTACGTTTGTGGCAAACTTGCAGTGGGCTTCTAGCAAACTTCTGTGGAAAACTTATGAACCTGGCAAATTTGTCACCAAAAGTTCACTCCCAAATACATTTACCACTAGTAGCAATTGCAGGTTTGAAATAGATTCCACTGTTTGCAACAAATTTGCTGCAAACATTTTGTTTTGTAAGAGTTTTTGGTTTCTCATTTGGAAATGACTCGTTAATTGCTTTTTAAGTGAATTTTAAGTGAGTGATTTCATTGTGAACACACCACAGCACACAGTGCACCACCACTAAATTTGCACTTATAACCTCTGCATGTGACCCATCTGTGAAGGAGCAGTGGCCAGCTTTTTTGACAGCACCCAGAAGCAGTGCTTTAAGACGGTACCTTTTGCCTATGAGTAATTTCAGTGGTACCTTTACCGGTCCGGGACTTGAACCCGCAACCTTCCAATCATGCCTGTTTTTATTCCGTCATGGTCTTTGAAGGATAACTGATAAGCTTTAAATTCAAAACTTGTCTCCGCTCACAACTTCATAAATCGCTTTTATGAACAATCTACGGTGAGAAAAGGTACATTAGCGGTCAAAACTCTGATCCTCTGTCACGGTCCCGCCTAACTTCGGACGTGGGATCGGTGGCTACCGTGAACCCCAGCTAAGGTTCAGTAAGGTTGTCTCTTTGTCTGCTGGGTTCACTTCTGGTGTGCTGTGTCTGTGGTGTAGTGTGTTTGTTCCTCATGTCTCCTCGGGTTAGCCTTAGCTTTCTGTGTTAGCTTGCTCCTCACTTCCGGGTTTTGAGTCCATACTTCGTGTGCCCTCCCGAGTGGTTCACTCTCTGTTTAGAGCTCACCCTACTTCCTGGTATGTTGTATGCACTGCGTGTTCCTTACCCAGGTTAGGATCTGTAGAACACTTCGCTTATTATTGAGTTCAGCTGTGTCTCTGCTCTGCTTGAGTTTGGGATTGGTGAGAGCACCTCGTTTGTTGAGTTCTGTGCTCTTCATTTTGCCAGTTTAACCCAAGTGTCTCTGAGTCTGTCTCCTCATATTTTGTGTGTGGTTGTTCCTGTGTCAATTGTTTGATTACCCTGGACCCTTCCTGCTCCCTTCTCTCCTCTTGACCTTGACCTTCCTGTTTCTCCTCGTGTTGACATTAGACCTCTTTGATTCCGGCTTGGTTTTTGTTCTTTTTGGATTAATACTCCTTCTGTCTCCTCTCACCACGCCCCTCTCCTGTAGCTTCTCCCGAGGCTCGTGTCTCCCAGTGTGTTTTTCCCCGGCTGGCCAGACGGCCTTGGAGGCTACAGAGTCTGGGCCATTGCTTGTTTGCCTCCCGAGTCTTCAAGCGTGAGGACTACGCTTGTTCAGGTTTACTCGGGGAGGTTCTGCTCCATTACCCCAACGGCCACAACTGGGAGCATGGGCCTCACCATTCTTTTGTTACTTTGTTCTTGGTTTTTGTGTTTTTGGACTGTTTCCTTTTGTAACTCCAATTTGCCCTAATAAACTTTTTCACTTCGCTCAACAGTGTCTCGTTCCTTCCCCTTCTCTCACACCGCAACTGCACGCCCACGGCTAATTCTCTCTAGTTTGGCTTACTTGCTTAACTTCAAGTGTTGTAATGAAGCCACAAAGGTCAAAGGCTATTGTCAGGAACAATTTAAATTAAAAACAAAGGAAAGATGATGGTGATGACATCTATCTGCAGTCATTTGACCTTAATCCCACTGAGCTTCCGTCAAAACTGGACACCTGCTAAGGGTCATTTGTAGTTAGGAAAAAAATACTCAGATTTTTCTAAGAACAGAAGCCAACTTCTGAAGAATGCAGTAAAAAAGTGGAGTTTCATCCATTTCATCAGTCATTTGTAAAATATTTTTTCCTAATTAACTCATATCTGTCGTGATTTACAACACATACACGCATAATGTAGAAAATACTACAAATGAAGAAGACTATTAAAACGAAAAAAGCTTAGCCTTTTTTTGGTTGAGAGGCAAAACGCCTTCAACATTTTTTTGAAGTCCATCGCAACTCTGGAACAGTTGCTTGGATGCTTGAGTCCAAATCCCTACTTGGAAAAACAAATAAAAACAGCAGGTCAGTGACATGTAGAGCTTTCATATCAGCAAGCTTACTCCGGTATGAGAGCTCAAGGCCCGAGGGGAAAAGAGGCCCGCTGCGGTCTGACCGCGATAAAGGATATTGGTCGAAGCCTTCTGGCTCATGTTGGCCACGCCGGGTTCCTGAGTGTTCGATTCCTTGAACCCAGCACCGGCCTCATCCTGCATTTAACAGCACAGGTCCAGACTCTTCCGCCGCCTCGAACACCACGGTGAAGCAGTGAGACTGAACCGAATCGGCCAAACGGCGCAAACACTCTGACTGGCAACCCTCCCGCACACACTCCACCTCCGTCACACAGACTGGGAGAGAGAGAGAGAGAGAGTGAGAGAGAAAGAGTAGGCGAGAGACAGACAGAGAAAAAAGACTGAGTAAGGTAGGTGAGTAGGATTAGGGACCGGCCACAAAATTACACACAACTGTGTTTAAAGAAATCATTTTGAGATGTTATTTTAATAATAAATAATTACATATGCATATGGGTGTGTAATTGTTACATCGATTTAGTTTTACAGAGAAATGCACAACTCATTCATTACAAACTGGTATCAGACCGGTACTCGGGATCGGCCGATACCCAAAGCCCAAGTATCGGCATCGGTATCGGACTGAAAGCGTTGCATAGGTGCCTCCCTAGTGAGGATCAGTCTGAGATGTTTAATATGACATGGATATGATGCATATGATAATATGTGCAAATAATAAAGCATATAATATTATCCCATTTCAATCACTGGACACTGAACTGAATTGAAACAAAATTTAATATTCAATTCAATTCAATTTTATTTATACAGCGCCCTTAGCAACAGTCATCGTCACAAAGCAACCGGCCCAAACCCACAACAAGCAAGGCTGAGGCGACAATAATAATTACGAACCTTAATAACAGACTTTGTGATATCCTCAGATATTGAGTTGAATCCATTGAACTGATATAATTTTGCCTCAATCCTCACAACGCTGACCTGGTTACAAAGTTACAAAACCTCAAGGGACATTTAATGTTGTGTTTGAGTATCTTCCACAGTCTGTGTAGCCTGTAATGCTTTTAGCCGTGATGAAAACACTGGATATGACTCATGTCTTAAATGGTCAAGAAAACAAAGTACACTGACAATGAACTTCTCTGAATAGAAGCTCCAGAAGACACACACACACACACACACACAGCTTCTACCCACTTCTTTGTGTAAGTATGCATGAAATTATGGGCTCGAGACAAAAAGCCAAAATGTAGTTGAGAAAAACCGAGCTCAGAAAGAGAGATTTAAACAAAGAGAGAGATGTTTCAAGTAAATCAAAAAACTGCAAAAAATCAGTGTCAGAAAATAAGAAAAAGAAAAGGATAATAAGAAAAAAGGTTCCAGAATCAAGCAAAATTATCTGCCAATATAGTGAGATAATTTATCTTGTAAGACAAGAAAAAAAATATTTCCATTTTTCCATGTTTTTAGCTTTAATATTCTTAAAATAAGCAAAATTGTCATGAATTTCTTAACTCATAGTGGAGAGCATCAGAACTCGTATCATTTCTCTTAATTAAATTTCTTATTTCATTCTACGAAGTTCTTATAATGAATAATTTTTTCTTAATAAGATAATTGTAGCCAACGTTTCTTAAAATTACATTATTTATCTCACACATACAGGTCTAGTCAAGTCAGTTATTCTTAAAAAAAAAACAAAAAACAAGATCTATTTTGTCTTTTTAAGATTTTCTGGCTTGTTAAGATTTCCCACTTCAATAAGAAGCAGAATTTTTCCTAGTACAAAACTGGAACTGGACTTTTTCTAGTTATTTGCTCAGTTTGCTGAACCTAAATCCCAGCAAGCCTGGCCCTGTTTTAATTACACACAAACTGTGTTTACCGTCAGCATGTGCTTTACTATCGTTCTGGCTTTTTGACGTTCCTAACTAAAAGCATCATTTCCAAATCTAACATTTGTGTCTCCTTTTTGCACAGACCAAACCAATCTGCCTCTCAAAATAAAAAATTCTTTAAAAAATTTAATAAAAGATAGTACAAAATTCAAAAGGTTACACCACAGTTTATTAAAGTCACTGCATAAATTACTTATTATTTTCACCACTGATTTCTATATCCTGTAAAGACTTTATTAAACTTTTAGACTGTTAACCAGCACACGCCATTTTTAGTTCTGTTATATTTATCTCTAGATCCCGACTTATTTTTGTAGTGATGACGACATAGCAAAAGACCTTTGTAACAAGTTATTTTTTAACCTCCCTGAATCAGTAAAACTTCAAATATACGCATCTACTCCTCAAGTGACGGACATTTACAGACATCTCTAGTCTCCCGGAAGTTCTGGGAGTCTCCAGCATATTGATAGCGGCTCCCTTATGCCCGCAAATTGAATAAAATATCTCGGAAACTAGAGCAAGCCAACAAGAGCCTGCACACGAGACAGTATCGTGTGCATCGCGCATATGAGAGAAGCGTGCACACGACAGAGAGAGAGAGAGAGAGAGCGTGCGTATGTGTGGATCACTGTGTGTGTGCCTGTTCATGTAGCTCATACTAGACAAAGAGCATCCTGATTGGTTTACTTAGCAAAATAAGCCAATCAGATTTCTGGGTTACGGTTGTGGTTAGGGTTGGGGGGCCTCTCTGAAATGAGTTTTTGCAGGCTGGGACGTCTGCATTTTACATGTGACCCTCCACGACGAAACCAGTCGCTTGTCGCAACGGAGGTTTCCGAGAAAAACGAGCGTTTATGTTGCGTGGGGTAAAATTTAGGATTTTCTGTTTTTAGTGTTTTGAAACAGTGGTCTATACTGTACTGTTGTGAATACATTTCGCTGAAAAACTTACCCTTTCCATCCTAAAAACCTGACTTTCTTGAGATGAGGAATTCAAGTCCAGCAGAATGTTAAAAGTTTCTGTTTTGACCGCTCTACTTCAATATTTACGGTAAATCCACTGGTTGACTAGCGTGAAGATATTTCTCCGGAATCCATCTTCGTCTCCCGAGTTCAGTTAACCTAACGCAGGTAGGCTATCCGTGTGGCTGTGAATGCAGCGTAGGCTACCGTAAATACAAACGTAGCCGCGACCGCACCAAGCGTCTGTGAGTGCTACGGCGATAGTCAACTTCAAAGGCAGATTTCTCCGTTTCTCACTTGGCGTGACAGGAGAAACCCGACTCCTTTGAATGTTGATATCTCAGTCATATGTCGTCCGATTCATTCGATATAGGTATCGCTTTGAAGCTTGATTTATGCCCGTTCATGAAAACGTAATAACTCAATTTTGAAAATTTGCGACAAGCGACTGGTTTTGCCGTGCAGAGTCAAATATGTTTTGTTTCAACTTGTGGTGGTCCATAAACAAAATAAAATCGGACGGGTTGGTCCGTAATGTGTCCATGATGTGCTGATAAAATAGTGAACCTGTAGCGTGGACAAGGTGTTCTGTCAAAATATGCTACCCCTAAAATTCTGCTACCTAGAGAATCTACGCATGCGCAGTCCCACAATCTTGCGCTGTTTCCACGCCCATAAATCCATGCCACCTTGGTGTTGAGACTTTGGTTGACGAGAAGTAATATATTTTAAATCCTTATTTATTGCACCTTTTACTAGAAAACATTTGAATATCTGCATATACGCTCTAGCATGGCTGCTCAGAGAAGAAATTAAACATAAAGTCGTTGTCTTTACACTAACATAGCTTGCAATAGGTGCGTGTTAACACTTGATGTGGGGGGTTGATGTAGCTGCTGAATCAACATCAGCTGCTGGTGAAATGAATACTGCACTCCTCCAGAACAGCAATGATGAGCATGTGTTACAAATACAGAGACTGGAGTCATTACACACACCGTTAAGGGACGACACAAACACACACACAACCTTGTAATTAGAACATCAGCAGCAGAACACGAAACACACACCGGCCATGCTCACAAGTGTGTGTGTTGTGTTGCCTTTAAGCGGCTCCAGTGTTTTGGCGAGGAGTTGGATGCTATTTACCCAAATCTGCTTCTGGCCCACGCAAGCTGGAGCGTCTGCTGAAAACTGTGAGTCTAGAAACTATAATTAGGGTTGCACAATATGGGAATAACAGACAGATGCTGGAAAATGAGAAAGGCAGAGTTGAGCGTGTAAAGCCAAAATGTTTTGTCACCGTGCGCTCAGAATTTTGCCACAAAAATAACACCATAGCTCTGGCATTTCTAACAGTGCCAAGACTCGAGCGAGTGTGAAACCAGACTCGAGCGACTTTGAGTGCACGCGCAGGACGAGTTGAACGTGTAAAAACGAGAATACTGCGTGCTCAGACTTTTTGGCACAAAATAACACCATACATTTTATGACAGAAGATGCGGGCCGTCTAAAATCCCACCTCGGAGTTTGGACGTGCCTAGCATAAGTCCTACCTTTCCGGCGTACAATAAATGCAGCAACAAATGCTGGCAGGAAATATCGACGTACGGATCCGATGACTTAAGGCGATGATAACTTAAAGGCAATAATCAGCTGATTCCGATACGATTCCGATATTTTGTGCATCTCTAACGATTATCCAGTATAATTTTAACCTTCACATTTTATTATGTTATATACTTTTAAACATTAACTCCACCGCAAGGATTATGTAGTTCTGCAGACTGGGTCACTCCAGACAAGAGAGAGCGTGGCTGTGTGGGTGTGTTTAGCAGAAAGCCGCACATAAACAGAGCAAAAGATAGACTTCATGAAGTTCTGTGTGTGTGTCTGTGTTTCTCTGCCAGTTTTCTCTGAATTTCTCCTTGCCAACTAGAGGAGATCTTATCCGGCTTGCAGCATTCCTCTGCTCCAGTGAGAGGATCAGAAAAGGAATTCAGGTTTTTCCGCTTCCAGAGCAGATTACAGCCTAATTTCATCTCTGGTGACTGTGTGTATGATGCAGATTAACAACCAGATTTCCATGCAGCTCAATTTAAACACGTGGAGTGGAAGTTTCCACAGGAATGTATATTAACCGGGAGTCAGATTCACCCGCTTTCCAATCCAACCCTTCACGTCATTCGGCAAAACAGGTCACACACACTCAAGGAGCACAACATAATCTTGCACATCATAATCTCACATGTCAGCGCCCGTGAAGAGCAAACAAATTTCAAGTGTAGAAGCTGCAGGCTTTGGAGTGAAAACAGACCAGCACAATTTAACAAACACAAAACGAGCTACAAGTTACACTGTGCTGGATTAGGGCTGGACGGTATGACCAGAAATCACTATCACGATTAACGACACTTTAATTCATTCAGAATGAAGTAAATTATCTTGAACTTCCTCCACCTTTTCCTCTTTTCCCTGCATCTCTTACACAGACCTCTCACCTTATTCAAGTCTCTACTTGCAAAATGTGTTTGTTTTAAAGACCAGATGTTGTGATCACAGCTGGGATTAGACGCTGTGTGTTTTCATTCTTCCCTCTGCTGGAGTTTGCTTTGAGTTTCACGTTCAAGCTGTGGTCCTGAGACACGCCCTCCCGATGCCCGGCCCTCGTGTGTGTAAATACACGCGACACGGATTGTGTTTGCTTTTGTTTGTTAACCGCTGTGTTAAAGGCAGTGAATCAGGCTTCCAGGAAAAACCTGCAAAGGCAGATTTTAGTTTCTGCCTTTATTGTTTGTGGAGAGGAGCGTTGCTGTAAAACTGGTTGGAGACTTCATAGTATGTCAGGTTGCTTTCTAAAAACACGTTTAAATCACACCGGTGCCCTTGAGGAATTGACATTTACATCTGTGTGCGTTTCTTTTAGTCCTTTTCAAAGCAAGACACGGCGCTCACAAGATGAGACGAGACGAGACGATACACAATAGTGAGTTGATGAGAACGATACAAGACAAGATTTGAACACTATTTTATAGATGAAACATATGACTGGAATATGGGCATTTATTTGAGTGAAAGACATAAAACGTCAGGTGCAAGTGCAGTGTATTTAGTGCATGAAGTGACTAGACTCTCTCTCGTCTGATTCCTCAAGCATCTCTTCACACCATTACCGTGCATCAGCTTCTAACTTCTAACTGAAGTGTAAATCATCAGATTGTACATTATAAAATCAACATCATCATTAAAACATGTTAGAGACGTAATCCCTGCAGCAGCAACAGATTTAGGAACGTTAACAGATACAATTAGACTAGGATACCGCTGAACACATCACACCCAAAATCATCCCCGTTCCTATTCACTACATGAAAGAGAGTGAGTGATTATTTGTCACTGTGAACACACCACAGCACAGCACACCACAACGAAATGTGACCTCTGCATATCACCCATCCGTGAAAGAGCAGTGGGCAGCTAACAAGCGCCCGGGGAGCAGTGCTTGGGGACAGTACCTTGCTAATGAGTACTTCAGGCCCTCGATTCGAACCTGCGACCTTCTGATCACGGGGCGAACGCCCTACCGTTACACCACCAGCTGCTCCATGAAAAACTTGAACTTATATGAACTTGGAACCCTAAAAGACACCTGACTGGAGACTAAATCAGCCAGTTAGCTTTCTCCAATATATATACATACAATATATAACATGATATAACAGTATACTGTAATATATTTCATTTCTGCTTGGGTACCTCCAAAGTTTGTAAGACGTGTGTGTGTGTGTGTGTGGACTCACAGCTCTGGCGTCTCTTGGCTTTTTGGGACGTCTTGCTGGACTGGCACCACACCGTCACGCAGTCCTCCAGCAGTCTGAAAGCTCGGTTCTTCTGCCAGCGCTGAGAGCGAACCTTCACCATGTTGGAACCCTGCAGCATCACACGCACGTCTTGGTCGTCCAACACACCTGCATACACACAGAAAAGACAACACTGAAAACAAATCACATGCTAAATCAATTCCAAACGCCTCTTTTATTATTCTGGGACCAAACGGCTCGAAGTCATAAAAGCATAAAAGCTGACTTCAACGTTAACCATGCGTGTGCCAAGTCACTGCTCGTATAAAAGAACCACAGAAAGGTGTGGCGGCGGAATATTGGGACAGGGCTGGGCTGATACGACCTCAAATCAATATCATGATTAATTAACCCTTACCATTAATGAATGATTATTATGGTTTTAAAATAATGCAAGGAAACACACTCCTGGTGTGGTGGTACGTTTTTGAAGGGACGGTGCATGAACACACACTGGGCAAAATATTCCCAGAATTATTATTATGGGACTGCGATCCGATTTTTATTCCACACACATTTTCTGATCGCTCGTCCTCCTACAGTTTCTGTGCTAGAAACTGTGATCCATCTCTAAAACCTGCAACTTATAGCGATGTGGGGTGCTTATATACACATTTTTGATACGCGCACTCGTTTGCGAGTTCTTCCCATTTTCTCGTCCGTTTTTTTCCCCATAGACGCTAAAATTTCGACACTTTACTGTGCTGCGATGGTTTTTCACAAAGCCACCAAACCTGACGCCAATCGAGGAACCTTGAGCCACTTCGCATATCTGTAACCCGTCATGACCCGCGCTCATCTTTTTCATTCTTTCTTTGGTCATTTATTTTTCCTAATTCATTTTCTGCCGTTAAGAAAACACGGGATTTGGGACTCAAAAGCATTCCTCGACCTGTTGTCACACGACAGTCAATCCGGCTCTTAAACCACCTCAGACCATCTCACTGAACACACATCTCAATCTGTTTTGACCTGCGCTTGTCTTTTTCTTTTTTTATCATCCTTCGTTCCATATTCACGTCAATGCACTTTAATCAAAATCTTTCTACTCGGCCAGCTTTCATGTCACAGCTACTAAACGAGCAGTCACACTGGTGTTTTCTTGCAGAAATGCATCTCCAGTTTATTAACAGAATTTGAAAAATAATCCAAATCATCTGAAAGGGAAATGTTACGTCGATTAGAAGCTCTGAATGTTTGTTTCGATTAACTGCCCAGCCCTAGTTTGGTATAAGGTAAAATATATAATTACTCAGAAAAAATAAATGCTCGCAACCGCAGTACCTTGAGTAAACATGTGTTGTGTTCCTAATGATGGGAGTCACAGGCTTCAGCTTGAGATCTGTATTCAGCACACCTGCTACGTGTTATAAATCTTCTACGACAATACCATCACATGCCAGGAACTAATATAGCAACACACACACACACACACACTCAGTTATGATTTTCCCAGTCCCGAGTCACACACTATTACCTCATACACAGGCTTTTCTTCAAGCCATAATTATTTTGTAATGAGCACGTTACTCACACTTTTCTCAAAACACATGCACACGCCAAAAAGCATTGACAGGTCAGTGCGCGTTCAGGAAGACTGAGGTCACTGGTATGGACAGGGTCAGGCTACGGCGTGTCACAGTCCCAGAAAATGAAATGCGTAAGACGATGAGCAAAGATGAGCTTATGGCAATGAGATGTCTAACTGCCAAGAGGTGTGAAATATTATTCCTTGACTGAAGCACTGAGAAAACAGCAGTGTGTGTGTGAGTAGATGTGTGTGGAGCTTTTACGCAATCCATGAAGGAAATTAATATTCATGCCAGGACTTAATATTCAATATTTAAAAAGAAAACATTAACAGTCACTGTCAAGAAGAGTGAAAACTCCCGTTCGTTTTCAGATCACTGAGAAGTTGATGGGAATCTGGTGACTTTTTTTATAGAGTTGTCAGCACAAAAGTCTCTGAAAACTTCAGTTAATTGCCAAAAAAAAGGCTCTAATCTATGAATGCGGGCGGCACGGTGGCGCAGTGGTTAGCGCTGTCGCCTCACAGCTAGAAGGTCCTGGGCTCGAACCCCGGGGACAGCCGTGGGGTCTTTCTGTGTGCAGTTTGCGCGCTCTCCCCGTGTTCGCGTGGGTCTACTCCGGGTGCTCCGGTTTCCTCCCACAGTCTAAAGGCACGTAATGTAGGTTAATTGGTGACTCTAAATTGGCCCTGTAATGTGTGAATGTGAGTGTGATTGTGTGAGTGTGTGTGCCCTGTGGTGTGTTGGCGCCTGCCCAGGGTTAGTCCCCACCTCGCGCCCGTCAGTTCCCGGGATAGGCTCCGGTCCCTTCGCGACCCCAGTTGGGATGGAGCGGTTCGGAAAATGAATGAATGAATAATCTATGAATGCACGATATGAGAATTACTGGCCGATGCCGATATCCGTAGTTTTCACGCTCAAAAATGACTTCAAATGCATGTTTTTTAAAAACGCCCTCCAAAGTTAAGATATTTGAAAAAGCTGGATTCTGTGGATACGTGTAAACAAAAGACCCAAATGTATTTTAAAAAATGTGTTTATAAAAATATCTCAATATGTGTAAACTGGCCCTTAATCAGCTGAATAACCAAACAGACATGACTAAATTCTGGGAAAATTGAGGGAACATTCCTTTGACTATGCAAGTATTAATAGAATTTGAAAAATAATCAAAACATCACATGTGGTAGTTTGTTTTTAAGGGGACAGTACATCAACACTGGGGCTAGTGTTCAAAAAATGTCAAAAATATTAATAATCATCATGAGCCATATGACGCTGATTCGAGATTCTGAATGTGGGTTTCGATTAATTTTTAATTTATTGCCCAGTCCTGTTCTATATCAACCTGAATTCCATTCATCATACATAATAAAAATCATTACTCTATTCATTTCCAATCAAAAGGTCCGTGTTCTCGGCGGCTGCCGCCCAACTAATGGAATGAGCTTTATTGAGATTGAGTTTTATTGTAAATCTCATTGATAAAAGCTAGGTCACATGCGCATAATCCTCAGTCCCGATGCGACAATCTTGCATAGTGATAAAAGGCAGGTCAGAGGAGAAATGCAGGTCATGGAACTTGGGAAAACAGCACGTTTCCTGTTTTGCCATTCTTCCGACTTCTGGAAATTCAGGTTTAGGTTGTTGTTGGGGAATTACCGTATGTTCTATGAATCATTACCACATACGGCTGCAGGGGAAATTTTTGAATTAATCAAAAACGGCCCCACCTGTAAACTTGATGGTGGTGGCTTTTACTTAATTTAATATGTATCTATTTGTCATTGTAAAATCAGAGCAATCATCAACAAACTGGAAGTCTGAACAAGAACAATTATCACTTCAGTGCATTTTAATCAAGGTCTTTCTACTCGGCCAGCTTTCATGTCACAGCTACAAAACAAAAGAGCAATAACAGTGGCTTTTTCTTGTGGAAATGCATCTTTAGTTTTTTAATTATTAACATATTTAAAAACATAATAAAAAAATCGGTAAGGACAACATCATGCTGGTTAGAAGCCTTGAATTTCAGTTTTGATGACTTGACCAGCCCTCGTTTGGGAACGTGAACAATCACACTGGCATTTTCTTGTGGAAACGCAGCTCTAATTAAAATTTTGATGCTATTAGTCTGTGTTGCGAGAGTTGCTATTTTTGGTAAATTTAAGTAGAAAAATCCAAAGCGTGAGTCTGTCACTGTCTTGTCGTTTAGAGCAAAAAAATCTCTCGTTAGTCCGTATGTGGTGAATGTCAGCATCTGAAATCTCGATTACTTCTCCTGTCCATAGCAAAGTTAAAAACAATGGTTAAAAACAATGGCAGAAAAGAAGGAAATTTAGTGAAGAAAAGCTGGAAAAGGGAAGGAATAACGGGAGACGAAAAGCAAAAAGGGGCCTGAGAGAGTGGAGAGAGAAAGAAGGGGGGCACATATACAACAAAGAATGTAGGATGGATTGAGGCACTCTGCAGGATCTGCTGGAAAGCAGCCAAAAAGCACTTTGGTGGAAAAGAAGCTCACCACAGCAACCAGAGAATCAACTCCGGCCACTGATAACACTTCTCTCATACAAACCAGACCACTTACAAACGCACAAATGGTTACTTACACAAATAGAGACTCTGGTGGTGCTGCGCGATATGACGAAATATATCAGGTAACAAAATGAGAAGGTCTATGGTTTCATATTATACTCTATGTCACAAAATACGCTGTTAACAGCAACATTTGTTGATGGTTTGGATGAGGGTTTGCAGTTGTCACCACGGCACTACGTAGGTGTAGCCACAGAGAATATTACGGTGTTATACTTGTGCCTTAATTCTGAGCATGCAGCGGAACTTTCACAAGCCAAATCTGGTGTCCGTGTGCGCTCAACTCTGCATACGCACACGCTTGAAACACTCCACGTGCCTGTGCTCCGATATATGGAACACCATTCAAATGTGCCACAATTCACCTTAAGGCCTTGTCCACACGTTCGAAATGAATGCCCTCTGAACGTCATATGCGTTTTTGCTGCATTTTGTTGCTGTGTTCGATTGGCGTTTCACTGCCGTTTGCAATAGCGTTTCACTGGCGTTCGCAATAGCGTCGTTTTCCTCGCGTTCGTCGGGATTTCTACACCAAGAAAGCGTTGCATGCAGCGTTTATTTGACGCCACCCGAATGCGCAGCAGGCCGAACGCCGGTGGTGAACGCCCGTGTGGACGCTCTGATTTGCTCCAGCGAGCAGAAAAAACGGTCGGCGTTCAGTCGGCGCAGAAAAACGCCTGGTTCACACGTGCGTGTGAACGAGGCCTAAAGCCACCTTACTAGAGCACCACAAAGAGTGCCGCCTTTTACAGCCATTTTACTGTGTATAAAGCAGCCTTTGACCACAGGTCACACCGCGTTTCTATGGTGTTTTATTCATTAAAACGTTTTTTGTGCCGTGCTGTACTATACCAGCACTTTTTACGCAGTAGAAGACTTTTTGTGGCGTTCTAGTGACATAAGGTCAAACACTGCTTTTTATGCCGTAAAACGGCTTAAAACAGGTGTTGTTTTTTTTATTTACAGCATTCTAGTAAAGAGCCTTTAAGGTGAAGTTCGGCACCTTTGGTGTTCCACAGATCTGAGCGTGAGGCGGCGGAGTGTTTGGAGTGAGCATGTAGGCAGAGTTGAGTGCGCACAAACGCCATATTTTGTGAAAGTTCAGAATTAAGGCACAAATATAACACCATAGTATTCTACTGATGTGTCTACATTCACATGGCGCCTTGGTGACTACTGCAAACCCTCATCCAAACGGTCAACAAATATTGCCGTAAACAGTGTGACACCACGAGATAAACGATAGAGTATAATATAAAACTATAGACGTTTTAATTTTGTCACCTGATATGTCGTCGTATCGCACAGCCCTAGAGTAAGCTATTTGATTCAGTGTCGGATTGGTATTTGATTTCAGTATGGGATCGGTGCAGCCCTACTTGAAACGCTAGGCCAACTTTTCTCTTGCAGCAAGAGGGCAGGAGAATGACTAATGAGAGGGTTTCGTGAGAGACTGTGGTGCTTTTGGAGAGGAAAAGAAAGAGAGAGAGAGAGCAGCTAACAACCTCACCAACGCAACTGTCAGAATTAGTGAAACCATGCAGGCAACACACACACACACCAAATGGCTCTTCACGCCTTTTTTAGTGTGGACACGACTCTCTCTCTCTGCATCAGTGGAAAGCTTCAGGCAGTCCTTCCTGGAGTACCACATGTTGGTGTACTAACGTCACATCACCTCTCCAAAAAGGTCCACTAATATAAACACGAACACCACTTAACGCCAGCACACGCTCGGCCACTTCTAAACACTGAAAAAGACAGAATAGAGCCGGACTCCCACTGTACGTGAACTCAAACCACCAACACCAACATGTAGCAGCGCTGAGCGATGTGGAAAACTGCTGAAGTCAAGCAACAGAAAGAGTGGAGAAAATGAGAGAAAGCATCGCTCGGTTCTAGTCGAGGCGAGTCGGCGGCTCATGCCCAGTGTGCGCTGGGGTTATGCAGGACGGCATGAAATATTTAATAGAAGTTGATGGTGGGATTTAACAATTGAACACACACCACAATAAATCCACCGACCAAAGGCCTGCTGGAACTTCCTTTAGTTCAGATGGCCAAACATGATAGAGTTAAACACAACAGTAACACAACAGGAGCTAAGGAAAGCTATTGTGAAACTTGAATTTTGTGTATTTAATCTGTGGCTTTGGGAATGTGGTCTCCTGTAACAGCTTAATCACATTACGCTCAGTTAGTGGACTTCAATGACGTAGCTGCCCAGGAGAATAGACCCGTGATATCAGGTTTGGCACAGCGGTGAGGCCACGAAACTGGCGACTTCAGGAGGTACTGTAGCGTGGAAAAAGTCCAGACATTGTTCTTAATGGTCACTGGATTTTAATGGCCATTAAAGATTAGTTTAAAATCTATTTTGAAGAATTAAGATTTCTGGTAGCACCTATTTTTAATACATATCCTATGAGCTTCAGCGTTCAGAACGCTAAGTGCTAAAAAAATGCAAGATGAGACGGGTTTTTACTACAGCGTTCAGAGCGCTTCAAGCTGAAATCCGTTCAACCTTTAGAACAGCGCTGGGCTCATTAAAGTCACTTCCACGTTGCTAGCCAATCGAAATCGGGAAGGGGCGGAACATATAAGTCGGTGGAACTCTCCCAGCTGTTTTCTTCCACGTTTTTTCTCATGCACCCAATCTCTACGTCTCGAAGACATGTCGGTATCTAGTTTAAATGCTGCCGCTAACGCCAAGATGCATTTTCTCTCCACTGTAAAGATAATCTCTTTTATGTCAGCTAAACTACCGTTCCCAAAGGAACATGTGACAATGTTTACAAGAAACAGGAACGAATGTGGAAGTGCCCGATGACGCGTTCCGTAACTTAGCAACAACAAGATCAGAGAAAGCGGCAAAAAAGCGCTCTGGAAGTAAGTTTTTGATCACTCTCAGTGCAAAAAACGCTAATATACGTATATCAGCAGCAGTAATAGCCCTCTTAGCGGACGTTACAATATGTCGATGTCTGATCGATGTTCTCATTTTGGATCGATGTTATGGTATCGCTGATGAGTGAATCGACATATTAATCGACATATTAATGTCGATCGATGATGTAATGTTACAGCCCTAAGTGCTAGAGGTAGAATACTGCGGGACTTGAGCCCAGTGTCAGAACATTTATGAATTGAAATGCACATGCAATAAGATTAAGGGCTTAAGATTAAATACAAGATAAACAGCATGTGCCAGAATAGACCCGAAATCACCTGCAAAGCCACAGCGTGTTCCTGTCAATTACCTCATTGACGTCACTATGTCATCCAATTTCATAAATCCATTCATTCAGCAGATGCCACTTTGATATTTTTAAAAGAACTGGGTTAATCTCCTATAAGAGTGGGGTGTTACACTATAACAGCTACAAAAGAGAAAAAGACAAGATTTATACCAATAATTATAATTAGGAAACAGCAAGAACACGTTGAATAGGTAAAGTTGGGAGTCCGCAGCTTCAAAATTGACTCGACACAGTTCTAGAACTTAAAGGACCCATATTCTACAATTTTTCAACAAGTTAAAATAGGTCTATGAGCTCCACTAAACATGTCTCTAAAGTAGTTTGTTAAAGCACCTCTCAGATTACGCATTTTCGCCTGCTTTTTACCGCGCTGTTTCGGTCCCTTTCAGAACAGGTTGTTTCTCATTGGTATTCCTGAATGCAAATGAGCCCACTCCGGAACTGGGGTGTAGACAGCATGGCGAGAGTTCACCTCACATGAAAATAATCGACATGGCTGCTGCCAACAGACCATCCATACAGCCATACATGTTCAACACAACACTCGGCCAGTAGACTTCTTCACTGTGACTCCTACGCTAGCGCTTGTGGGAAAACATGGCGAATCAGGAAGCGCTAGCAGTTCTACCTGGTGAGCGGAGCTTCTCAGATAGGAGGGTGGAGTTGTTCAGAAGTAGGGGAGAAATATATGCACAAGATTTCTGACATTCGTAAATTAATACTAACATAATTGACCATTAAAAAAAATCGAACTTACAATGTGAGTAAAGGCAGTACAGAGAAGAGTATTTTTACTTAAGTACCTTATTATGCTATCCCTACTGCTCCCCTTTAAAATGATCTATTTTAATTTTATTCTATTTTTAATTTAATTTTTCTATTCTATTTTCTGCTTTTTACCCATTTTTGTTTAAATTTCTTTTTATTTGTATCTTATTTGTACATTTTATTTACTTCCATTATTTCTTTTTTATCTGTGTTGTTGGTTAATGAAATAAAAATATATGTGATTTATTGGAAAGATCTCCAGTCATTTACATTCAATATTCTTTTTTTTGTTTTACTTGTATTATGTGCTTGGAATCGTGAGTGGAGTAATTTGATGTCTTGAAACAACTCCCAAAACTCCAAAAAACAGTATCTGAATCAACCCTGAAACAGAACTAAGACGAAAGCAGGAGGCGTTAATGTGTGTTTTAGGTTAATCAGTGAGTGGGAGGTGTTGAGAGTTTGGAGGAGAGTCAGAAGTTCATCCTTCAATAGGGATGCAGTGATCCAGCTTTTTTTAGTTCTGATACCGATACTTGGGCTTTGGGTATGGGCTGATCCCGAGTACCGATCCAATACCAGTTTTTAACGAATAAGTTGTGTATTTCTCTGTGAGGAAGAGATTACTCTGTTATGCTTAAGGAAATACTTGACTTAAATACTGTTTTCATAACTAAAACAATATAATAATTATATGCTAATTTATTTAATATTAAAATAACATCTCAAAAATTATTTGACAGTTGTGTAATTTTGTAAAGGTCCCTAATCCCTAAAACCAAGAGGAACCCAGATATCGCGAGTGAGAGTTGTTGCTGTTAAGGAAATAAAACAGTATAATCACGTGATCTGCTTTTGGGGTTGTAGTGAACAGATTGGCTCCATAGATCGTCCCAGTGCCACCAATTCCCGATCCAGCTATTTGAGTCGTTATCGGGATTGATAATCCATTCACCTATCAGATCGGTGCATCCCTATCCTCCAATGAGTCAAACTTTCAATCAACAGAAAGGGACAATGGAGAGGTGATAAGAGTAGGCTGTTGAAGTGAGAGAGGCAGAGTGGGAGGAGAGGTGAATGAGAGTGTAAATTAATGAATAAAGCGATGTAAAGGAGGAGTGATGTGGGGGATGTAGGTGTTACTCGGGTGTGACTAAATGTGGGTCAGAACAAGCAGAATGACCACATGGAATGAGTACATGCGGATAAAGGAAATATGATCAGAAAATGGTTAACCACAGGTCAAAGTTTTTGGTTCAGATCATTTTTACATACACACACACTAGACGGTGGTGTGAGTTTCGGACTGTGGTGGTTATGATTCCTCTCTTTAAACACACGCAAACACACTCTATAGTACACATATTATATTACATAATACAATAATGCATATTTGCTCTGCTATTCAGTGAAGTAATTGCGTGAAATCTGAAGTCTGCTCAACACAATATACTGCCCAGTGTGAATTTCTTTTAGTATTTAGTGAGCTTGTCCAGCTTTTAGACCAATGTTCTACATCATGATGGCTGTGTAAGAAGAGGTGTTGTACCAATTTTTAAAAGTCTTGGTCTTGTCTCGGACTCTGCCGTATTTGTACGTATCGGTCTTGTCATGGTTTTGGACAAAGAGGACTCAAGATTTTATTTCTAGACCAGCTGAGACTACAACAATAGAATATAACTATTAGAACTCTTTGAGACGGATGCAGGCATTTTGTGTTTATTACTTTGTGTTTTAAGAACTCAGACTCCCTTTCACTTACAGAAACCACATGCATGTAAAATGTAGTTCTCTTCCAGAAAGGCCAAAAGCAGCTCATTTTATAGGTCAAAATGAGTCCAAATGGAGCCTCAAAATTGCCCAAAATTTTAGTGTTGCTTCATTTTCAACTGAGCAGAATATATTATTTATTTAAATATCTTTATTATGTTAGACAGTGATCAAGAGGATATATATATATATGCTCTGGTCCAAGTAATAGCTTGCTGGTCTGCATTTCATGTGCTAGAATATAACTTGTGTATCTGGAATATCAATATAGCAAGCACATTCCACACTGTTAAAGTCTGCGCCACTTCGTGACAGCTGGCAGGGTTTGGCACAGACTTTAAAATTGTGATATGTCAACATTATTAAATTATTATTATATTAAACTGCTGTAGAACTTATGCATATTTAATGCACAAATGTACATTCCATTATTGTAATTGTAGTTTTTCTCCACTTGACTGCTGTTGCAATATTTGCACATATTATTAATTTCTCATATTTCATGGACTTTATATTTTATAGTTTATTTATATATGTGTACTCTATGTGCCTTCATTGTACTCTGTAGAAACTGGAGCCACATTGTCTTGTCTCCCTGTACACAGATAACTATGATGTGAATAGCTGTTGTACTGAGCTCAACTCGCCCATGTGACCTAAATCACGGTCCTGCACTTAAGTCCGGGGTGTGAGCTGAGCCTAAGCCAAAATGTTAACATGATTCCGACATCAAACGTCATTTTTTGCTCCCTTTAAAGGTAACTGAGTGAAATTTGGAGATTTTTTAACCATAGTATTCGACAAGCAGATCCAGTTCCACCCCCATTTCGCCTTGCTTCGTTACTGTGCCAAACATGTATGAATCATATATATTTTTAATGTGAATAGCTGTTGGACTGAATGCATTTATTTATATATTTATACATTTATAATTATTTTTATGCCTTTTATTGTAAAATTGAGTGCTAAAATACTAAACAGCTGGCCACAAGACTGGAATGATCTTAAATTATCATTTATACAAAACACAACCATAAGTAATAATGTGTTATGAAGTGCAGACACTCTAAACTCTTTTACTCTACACAGTGACAAAATGAATTTATACATTTTTAAACGATATTAATAATTTAATTGTAAACTAATAAAGTTCGTTTAGATTAACGACGTTTAAAAATGACTGTCTATATATGTACTGTATATAATTTACTCTGTGTGTGTGTTGCATATATGAATGCAATAAATTGTGCATGGAAAAATGTAAAATTTTTCTAAAAAGTATGAAAAATGAAAAGTTTGAGTCGGTAAGGGCGCTATTAAAGACGTTTTGCTTATGTTTATAGGGAGTCTAGATCGCCTTTTTAGGATTTTTAGGGGATTTATTCACGGGAACGACGTAAGGCGAGGTATGACTTGTAAAAGTAAACGTCCTGGTGAAAGTTGGCTGAAAGTAAGTACCTAGTCTCCGGAGCGGGTCGTGGGTCTTATGCTCGTGTCCGCGGCTCTCGCTGTCGCTCCGCGGGGACGCGCTCTTCTTTTTCCTGCCCAACATGTCAGCGACTCTGCTGCTCCTCTCTGGGTCCTCTCTGGGTCCTTTCTATTCCTCCAGATCCTGCTTCTGATTCTGCTTTATCCACTCGGTCGAAGCTGCTTTGCTCGGCACCTCTTCTGCGCGTCGCTCTCGAGTTTGTGCGCCAAGTGAATCTGCGCGCCGTGACGCCAAAGACTCGTAATTCGCGTGCCAGAGTCGATTCATGGAGCCGGTTCTTTTAAATCGATGATAGGAGCCGTTTGCGTGTGTGAAGGAGTTTATTATTATTCAAGATTAAGATCCTTTATTAGTCACATACATAGTTATACGAGTGTAACATGTAGTGAATATATATATATTTATAATTCTTTGCCTAAACTGCACAGTCAAAAGAGCGGATCAGCATACATTTCACTGCATGTTGTGAATCTTAAATAACAAAATAATAATAATAAAATAATAATAAAGAATCTTGAAATCTACCCTGAACGATAGAATTCAAAAATATAATTTAGAACTTTAAAAGTTTACAGGTTAAGAATCTTACAATAAACTGAAATGTAAGCATAAAATATATACATTTTATTTACTACATTTAGTAGACGCTCTTATCTAGAGCGACTTGAATTTTTCCTAATTTCAGGGACAGTCTTCTTGAGGGCGACTTGGGGTTAAGGGGCTTGCTCAGGGACCCAGTGATATGGTAGCGCTGAAGGCAAGATTCAAACCTATGACCTCTTGGTTCAGAGGTGAGTGTCCTAAACACTAGACCACCACCATTTCCGTATACATAAAACATACATGTAAAATGTACAATATAATTAAATGCAATATCTACTTTAGTAATATATTTGGTCATTCATACCTTGTAAAATGTAGCCTTTTCTAAATCTTCATCTCGTTTACTTGTTTTTAACTTCTCTTTAAAAAGAGGCAATTAATTAATAATAATATATTGTCTTTTATACACTTTGCCTCTTATTTTGTTACTTGAAAAGTTTTACAGTCTCATTTCTTTGGTCTGTTTTTTTGTGTATTTGTAACGAGCAATCAGTCAATACAGTTTATCTGATTCATACTATGTGTAGAGTCTTGAGTCAATCAGAAAAGCGCTGTGTCGCTCGGTGTTCAAATGAGTCGGTTCTTTTTTTGTGTGTTGTGCCAAAAGAAAATGACTCACTAAAATGACTCGGAATGTGAGTCGGCCCGGAGCTTCTTAATGCGCAGCGTAACTCGAAACTTGACTCCAGCCGAGCTCAACTCGCCCGTGTGACCTAAATCACGGTCCTGCGCTTACGTCCGGGGCCTGAGCCGAGCCTAAGCCAAAATGTCGACATGATCAAACAACATTTTTACTCCCTTTAAAGGTAACTGAGTGAAATTCGGAGATTTTCTGAACCGTAGTATCGACCAGTTCCAACCCCATTTCGCCTTGCTTCGATACTGTGCCAAACATGTATGAATCATAAACATTTTTACTGTGTTTATGTGAATCGCACGTTAAGCTTCGAAACGTTAGAAATGTGAGAAGACGTTGAAAAATATGCACTCAAAATGCTATACCAAGAGTTTGCGTGAGTAGTAAGAAGTTTTTCCATCTCATGCCCTCTATTGGCCACATAGAGAATTGCATCAGTCGACTTCTTTATCAGATACGACATTTAGTGATGATTTGTCACTGTGAACGCAGCACAGCAACAGTGCACTACAACAAAATATGACCTCTGCCTTTGACTGATCCATGAAGGCGCAGAGGGCAGCTCATGTCAGTGGTGCCTTTACAAGTCCAGGACTTCAACCAGTGACTCAGATAACTGCCTAACCATTACACTACCAACTGCTATTACGCCACCTATTTTGTGACCACTCTTATCTCTTGATAAATCTTTTTGTCGCGTCAGAGGGCGAAAGATACATTTTTGAGTAATAAAAACGTAACCATTTATTACAATGAATTGCTCCTTCATAAAACCGTATACTTTTCATGCCTGTGTAGTTCATACCACGGTAAGAGATTAATGAGGATTTAAAACTCATTCATGCTCACAGTTGTCTATTCCTGCTGCATGCATGCCACTTTTTTAATAAACCACCCTTGTAAACATGGATCAAAGGCTTGCATGTGGTTGTGGTCTGCAGCTGATGAATATTGTTCTTGTGTTGCAGGGAAGAGGTTTAATGGGCTTTTTATAATAGCTTAGGTGGAGTGGTTGAGAACATGTAGAACTTCTTATGATAGATCTTATGTTCTTATAACAGATCATGTTGTGTCAACGTTGTGTAATTATTCTTTGTTGTGAGACGTCTCTGCAGTCAGAATATATCCATATACAATGTATTAGACTATGTACGGTATATCCTCCGTATATGATGTATTAAACTTTACAGTTTTGCAAGTGAAGAGGGAGAATCAACGGCAATATAATTTCTCTGTTAATATAAGCTATACAATATAAGCTGTTAATATGAGACCTAAAGTGTTTGAGGTGGGAGAAAAAAAAACTGATTCAAATAAATGTGTTGCTTGCATTTTAGTAAGACAAATCTGCATGACTCACAAACAAAATGACTAAAATATTGTCCATGTCAAGCCACCTGGAAGGACATATTCTGTAAAATTAGGGATGTACGATGATATCGGAATCAGCCGATTATTGTATTTTTTTTTAAGTCATCAGCATTGAACTGATACTTAGATTTGACCAAAATTTTCAGTCGATATTTTATGATGCATTTATTGTTATGTCATCGGCCAGTAATTCCCATATCGTACATCCCTATGTAAAATATAAGTTAACATCTCAATTACACACCTTTAACAAACCAAGATCCACAAGATCCAGCCGTTAGGAATTTATTATAGCGTTGTGACAGACTGTTTGACAGACACTTGCAGGTAAAAGTTCTTCTCTTTGCACTGAGGTGTAGATATTTTTCTGCATAGTATTTGTAAATCACAGAGAAAAGGCCATTTATGAGGAAGATAAGAAAAGTCTTAATGGAGTTTAGTTCTCTTGTTTAAAACAGATACACTCCAAATAAAAGTACTTATCATATTCATACAAAATATATATACACGGTAGATATTTAATATACTGTATACAAAAACAAAAGAATTAAGGAAAAACATTTCAAGTAACATCTTGAAGGAAATTATCGTGCACCCAAGCGCACTTTTGTAAACCATATAAAAACTGAACAAAAGTAAAAAAACAAATATGATATTATGTGTGTATTTACAAGGTTAACTTAGCAAAGCTTTACACAAATCTTACAAAATAGTTCAACACACGTACATTTTACACTTTAAACAGTTTCCGGCTCTCTCCAAGTTATGCCACGAGTTGTCAGCTACGTAAGGGCCAAGAGTCGACGCTCTTTAGCCTCAATACTTTGCCTGTCAGCAAACACTGCCTCATTAATACTGTGTAAGTACGAGGTGTAAGTGTGTGTGCATATATAAGTGTGTGTGTACCCTTGTTCTTGACTCGCTGAGACGGTCGTACAGGCAGAAACATCCCGAATTAGTCTGGGCTGAAAAGAGTCGGGGAGGTTTAAACTGCCTAAAAGTCAGGGGCTATGTTACGTACCCGTTTTATTATGTTTTTAGAGATAAAATGGAGTTCATGTGGCAAGAGTCTTGGCAAATGAAGGAGATAAAAACACTAAAGTAGATGAAAAACTTTGGCAATTTTTATAAAATGAAGTTCATAAGCAATGCAGGGAAACTGCTAAAAGACAAAGAGGGACAAAGACGTAAGTCAACGCAGACCAGACGCGAGTGTGTTTTCTGAAACACAATCACATTCAGATCCCACAATCTCACATCAGATGTAAAAACCAGTGTTGGGGAAGCAACGTTTAAATGGTAACTTCTTAAGCTGCAAATTACTTCTGATCAAAAGTAGCTAAAGTGCAGCCAAACGACTGTTTTAATGCAGTAGTTAGCTACACTACTAGAAGTTAGAGAGAAAAAGCAGCTAACTAGCACCACAACTGTACTACATCCTCGAGTCCATCTCGCAGCTGCCAAAAGCGAGCTGCGATGTAATTAGCGTGTGTTACGGTGCGGGCCAATCGGAAGCCACTTCTGCCAATTCAACACCAATCAGAAAACACCTAGTAGTTTAAAATACCTATCGTTTCAAAGATTTCGTTCAAATATTTTGTAACGAAGTCGCGTTTTGCCACATTACATTGTAACTTGTTAATAAAAAGTAGCTACAGTTGTGCCTCGTTCTCGAACAGGTAAGTCTACAAACATTTTGGAATACGAATCATTTTTTGGACAAAGTATGAACACGCCATGTCATGTTTTATATGGGAAATTGCAAAATACCACTAAGCGCGATATCCCGAACCAAATCGAAAAATGTTACTCAAACAGTATTTTTGATCATAAAATTTGATCAGAATTCCAGTATTTATTTTGTACTTTGACCCGGCGTCAAATGACCTTGATGACAAGAACCATCAATTGATTGGCGTCTCTATCTGGCCTTCACAAAACTGCTTTGTCATTTCACAAACAACGTATCGTATTTGTCTAGAAAATTGTGCACTATTTCCAACAAAATGGAACAATTCAGCACCTTGTTTATGATCAGAATTATCAGAATTAAATCATTCATTTTGTACTTAGACCAGCCAAGAAAATAAACCTTTCATACATAGAAACATCAAATTGTTGGTGTATTTTGCGGGATTGGGAATGGATTACTTTTATTTACTTTGATTTTTATGCAGAAAATTAATATGGAACTTAATTTTTTTGGTATTAGAACTGCCTTCTAGAACAGATTAAGTTCGAGTACCGAGGTACCACTGCATTTTTACAGCGTTTTAAAAGTTGCTTCGTCACCAACAAGCTACTGAAAAGTGTGGTCGCGTGAGTAGCGTCGCTGATTTTAGTTAGCTACTCCCCAACACTGGCAAAAACACACTCATGTCTGCAGCTGATACAGAACCGTTTGTCCATCTCTTTCTCATCCTCTTCTATCACAAGCATTCATGGAAGCGGGAGGTAGGCGGAGCGCGGAGCACGGCGGGGGCGTTGGCTGCTGAGATTTGGGTAAGAGTTTGCCCCCCGACGAGACATATGGGAGCCGAAGGTTTCGGGGGCGGAGGTGGAGGCTTGTTGTTATTGTTGTGGGTGGAAACGTGAGGCGGAAGCTTCTTTTCGGCAGTGGCGGCGGCGGTGGGCGACACCACCACCGTGTGCCTCCTCCACGCCCGCCTCTTCCTTCTGGTCTCGGGCGACAGCGGCTTCCTAAGGTTCCTCACGGTCCTTAAGTCCTCGGCGGAACCCAGTAGTCGCGCTCGCACCTGCTCGGCCAGCGAGGGCTGACCCGAAATGGAGGTCGCGCCAAACGTCGCGCCAAACGTCGTGGAGGTGTGCTCCTTGACGTCGCTCGTTTTGGTCGGTCTGCTTTTCGGAAGCTGGGAGGAGCACGAGGGTTCGGGGTTCGGGGATTGGGGTTTGGTCAGCACCAGACAGGTGTCGCTAGGAAGTTCGGGAAGGTCGAGAGACCGAGATTTGCCCTTTTCCGATTTGAGTCGACGACGGGCCAAAGTGTCGCACTGGATGAGACGGTGGGAGTTGAAAGAAGGCCGGTTGTGAAGACGCTGCTGGGAGGTGGAAGACGACGAGGTAGAAGGGGTGGAGGAGCGCGCCGTCGCCTCGGTTACCCTTTCCGTCGTCTCGACGGTGGGATGTTTGGGAGGTGCCGGATCAGGTTTGGGGTTGGCGCCAGGGTTGGGGGACGTGGACACGGTGGTCGGAGTAGGCGCGGGAGGTTTGTAGTGTGTGTAGAGGAAGCTACGTGGTGCGGTCGGTGCTGGCGAGACGTGTTTCTGCGGAGGAGACGCTTTGTCCTTCTCGGGACGTTCTTGTGTCAGAGATCGAGAAGCGAAGCCGCTCTCGTTGTCCGTCTCGCTCACCAGTTCGCTCTGTTCGTCGTCGGCGTCTTCGCCCCTCCCTTCCGACGCCAAGCTGCGCCCCAGCGTGGAGAGGGTGGAGTATCCGGAAACAATGGAGCGAGCGTCTTCCCCTCGTCCTTTCGCCTCCGACTTCTGGTCCTCCTCCTCGCTCAGAAGCACCAACGTTGCCTCCACCTCCTCCTCTTCCTCGTTTTCGACAGGTTTAGCTTCGCCTTTCTGCCCTTCTCTCTCCGTCTCGTCCTCGTCTTCCTCCTCCTCTTCCTCGTCTTCATCCTCCTCGGCTTCCGCTCGAGGGGCGGTGTCGCGTCCGTCGCTCCCCGCCTCCTCCTTCGCCTCCTCGGACTCCGAGGCGAGGCCGGGTCTGATTGGCTCCTGTTCCGAGTCGTCGTCGGTGCTGCTGCAGGGGACGGGAACGCTGGGACGCTTCCTGCGCTTCCGAGTCACGGCCGACATGATGGACAGCGTGGTCAGGAAGTCCCTGGCCGTGAGGTCACGTTTTGAACCCCCTGACCCCTGGCAAACGATAGAGGTCAGAAGGTCAATTTACAGTAGGGACAAATCAATTGATTGCATAACATCAAACGTAGAGCTGCATGCGCAGGATTAAGGCTCATTCATACTGGACATAATGCAGTCTCTTAACTTTTGAAAGTGAAACGTCTCCTACACGTGTCAAATCTGCAAATGTAGTTTACATTTTTCTGTAGGTAGGAAATTTTGCCGCTCTTCTCGGTAGATGACCGTGCGGACCAAAAATCACCTTTTATAAGCTTTTCTTTCCTCAAATATCAACACGATCCCCTAATTTTTGATCGCTTCACGAGCACAGAACACATGCAGACAGCCTAACATTTACATTTACAGCTAGGGCTGTGTGATATGACCAAAATCTCATATCTCGATAACGATATATATCACAATGTAGTAAATTTTCTCTAAGTTCAGTCAAACTTTTGTGAGCAAAAATTGGTGTCTTGTGCCCTCAATTGGTGTCTTGTGCCTGAACCCCTCCGTGCACACTCATATGGAACACCAAAGGTGCCAAAATGTGCCTATATTTTCACACAATTCACCATTATTTTCATGTTGTTTTATTAGTTAAAAACGCTGCTCTAATATATTATTGCTTTTTAACGCTGTTTTCATACCAGTGAAAACAGGCTTTTTGTGGCTCTCTAGTAGGGTGCCTTTAAAGCAAATTTTGGCACCTTTGGCGTTCCATATATCTGAGCTCAAGGGCAGGGCACAGACGCCAGATTTTGCTTGCAAAAGTTCCACCATGCGCTCAGAAATAAAGTACAAATAAAACATCATCATAACAAACAAATGTGAATCTCTGCATCCATGAAAGAGCAGTGCGTAGCTTTTTGGCAGCGCCTCAGTGGTAGCTGTACCGGTCCGGGACCTGAACCAACTTCCTAAGCGTTACACTACCAACTGACGTGAAGTTCAGGGTCTTGCTCGGAGGGTCAATGGTGGTATTGTTTGAACCTATGATCTGGTTGGTCAGCAGATCAGTGACCTACCACTAGGTTTGGGGTTAGGATTAGCCATATCCCCGTAAGACATTTATGCAGTCAAAATGTGGGTGTCAAGTATGAATCGGCCTTAAAGGACTAATCACATGCTGTTTTTCAAATCAAATCAAAAAGTCACGATGCATTGGTTGGCAGAGCAAGCTTGCGCACTTGGATTACGTTTTTCACTCCAAGCCTCTCACATGGAATTCACAGGCTATGTTACATAGACCAAAAATGTACTAAATTAGCAACTAAAGTAAGCAAAGTAATAGCTACGTGATTAAGAAAGCAGCAGGATTTAGAGAATGAAAATACACTCATTTCTAGGGATGCACGATATCGGAATTGTGGCCTGTGTCCACCAAACGCGTTTTTTTATGCTGGCTGTGCCTATTTTTAATACAAATCCTATGAGTTTCAACATTCAGAGCGCTAAGCACCTTCAACTAAAAAAAAAACGTTGGTGGAGATGGTTTCTTTTTTTGTCGCAGCGCTCAGAGCACTTCAAGTTGAAATCCGTTCAACTTTTAGAACAGCGCTGTGCTCATCAATGTCGCTTCTCTCTTGCTAGCCGATCAAAATCAAGGAAGGGGCGGGACATACACTGTCAAGAACTCACTACAAGTGGCGGCGTAGCTGGAGCGGCTGGAGAAGATTTCATGCACCCAATATTGTCTCGAAGATATGAGAAGATGTGATTTCTGTCCACCTTGTTGGCCAAACTAGCGATCGCAAAGAAACACAATGAAATAGGAACGAACGCGGAAGTGGCCGATGGTGATTTTCGTAACTTAGCAACAACAAGCGCTGACGGAAAGCGCCGAGAAAGCGCTCTGGAAGTGAGGTTTTGACCGCTGTCAGTGGAAAAAAAGGGTTTTGGTGGACACAGGCCCTAAAGAGACCAGAATAAGAGGCCGGAATGCTACCTCCAAAACCTGACCTGCCCCCCACTAGTTCATTTATGGGGGAAAAATTTTCAAGCAAACAGATTTCAGATGAATTTTGATTTTATGCAAAAAAGGATGGCAAAAATATTAATATCAAGCAGTGATGGAAAGCTGGAATAAGACCCCGGGTCAGTGTTTTTACCTTCGATTTGGCCGAATCACTGTTGGTTGAGTCTGCAAAGTTAAAAAAGACAAAAGAGCGAGACAAAAGAAGGAGGGAGGGGAAGAGAGAAAGATGGAGGGGTGAATATCTTGGTATAGTGGGTCTGTTCTAAAGAAATGAGAGGCGCGGAGGCGACTGTGGTGGTGGTGGTGGTGGACACAAATTTTCGGACCGTCAATACGTCCAAAACAAGTTCATCGCCTCTGCGCCTGTCATTCATTATGAAGCGCTTCCACACGGAGACACTGTTCATACCCGCGGCGTCGTGACGACGACAAACCGTCACTGGGGATGTGAACAGGGTCTTCGAAAGGAAGCCAAGCTGACCAAATTTACAGCATTAAAAGGGAAGAACCGCACACACTGATGACATCACGTCACACACCGATGACATCGACCCAAAAAATAAGCTGAGTGAGAAGCGAGACAGAGTGGGAAACGGCAGGAAAGACGATTTCAGTGAGCCGGAAAAAGGGAGGAAAAAACGTCAGCATGGACACACACATATATACATACGCACACAAATATTCACTCACACCCCACACACACCTGCACCAACTCCATCCCTGCTAAAAGAATGTGCCTGCAGAGATTTTAAGCTGGTCAAATTTCCAAAAAATGAGCGCAAGCAGGTTTAGAATGGTGCACTTTTTTTTTTTCCAGAACACAGTTTTAAGTAAATTGTACATTTTTGGACCAAATTAAGAATTTTTCTAGCTTGTTTTATTATGTTTTATAGTAGGGATGGATTCAAATAGTCACTCAACCACCCACACACACACACTCCCATCTCCCACTTACACAACCCTGAATGTACCAGCAAAATGTTTTGCCTGGTTTTAGGCTGGCTTAAATTTCCAAAAAGCAGGATTGTCAAGATGGATTGACACAAAAATGGTCCTGAAAGGTTTCAAGACACAGCTTAAGTGTGTCTTGGACCAGCTTAAGATTTAAAACCGGCCCAGGTTTTAAGGTTTAAAACTAGGGATGCACGATGATATCATAATCGTATCAGAATCGTGTGTGTTTGTGTATTTGTACATGGGCTGTGTCCCGAACCGTGTACTACCTCACTTAATAGTATGGTGGGTAAAGCTCTCATCATATTTTTCTATGTGGTAGTATGCATCTCAGGAAGTAGCCGTGGCTGTAGCTTAACGGCTCTCCACGCACTAAGTAATGCACATGGAGAGTCTCACTTGGTATTTGACTTGGTACACTACATAGGGCGGGAAGTGACTTTTCTTAAAATGTTGTGCACTACACTGGAAATGCTCCGCCCTCGCTCCACTCTGCTTTCACGCTCGCTTGACTTGGCGCTGTGTTAGAAATTACAGAATTACGGCGTGAATTTTGTGGCAAATTTCTGAGCATGCAGTGGAACTTTGGAGAGCAGAATATCTCATCTTTACGCGCCCGACTCTGCCTTCCTAGTTTAACGGCATCAGCAGATATAAGCATGAAAATCATCAGATATCGGCGTCGGCCAATAATTCCCACATCGTGCATCCCTATTTAAAACCTGTCCAAATGGTTTTCCATCACATTCTCATATGAGCACACATACACTCCAAACATTCACTCAAATCTGTGTTCCAAAAGCTTTCACACACACACACACACACACAGACTGACGGGCTTTGAGGGAATGGCAGGTGAAACCCATCCTACCGCAGTGTCTGCTCCACCGGCTCAGCTAAGAGAGGGATGCAGAAATGTCCAGAGAGAGAGAGAAAAGTGGAGAATGAATTCACGAGAGAAGAGTAGGAAAAGTGGAAAGCACTCAACATGCAGGAAAACTTCAAGAACCTACTTTAAAGACGTGCCAAAGTCTACATGCACTTTTAGAACCAGAAATACAGTAAGAGCTGCTGATGTTAGAGACAGAACGCAACTAGTTTCTACTCAGAGTCATGCTGCAGTAAACATCAATCCTTTAAAAAGGGAACTGCATTACAAACGTTCTTCCAAATCAGAAGAACCCTCGAATGCAGCGTTAGTCCCCTTCAGAAACGACTCATCGCTCATTACTGACTTCTTTGTGCTCTGCCCCGTTCTTCTTTGACCGCATTCTCACCTGAAGCCTCTCCGAGCAGACAGGCTCTGCCGATGTTGGATAAAAGGTGGTCTATGTTGGGGGCCGGTTGAACGTCCTCGGTGTCCACTGGAGTCTAAGAGAGTAGACAAACTTACATTTTTAATTTTTTTGTGAATGCGAACCTCAAGAACAAGTACTAGCTTGACCTTATGAGAGCTTTGGCACTCTTCTAGCTCTTTATTTATTGACTTAAATTACTGGAATATAATCTGTCTAGTAGACACTGAGTAAGTTCTCTAGATATCAGCATCATGCGTCTCATGTATGTGAGGTATTTCTTTACGAGGTTATAAGGAATGCAAAAATTCATGCAGTTTGGTTACATTAAACTTGTCTAAACTAGTTATTTTTACCTTTTCGTCTTTGTCATGTTCCTCGCTGAAGAACCAGGTACACTGCAGGAAGACCAAGACAAAACGAAATGCAGAAGGTGAGTAAAAAGGGGGGAATTTGGATGTTGTGTTTTGTGAAATTAAAATGTTGAGATTAGGGCTGTGCGATGATGATACACGTCACAATATGGTACATTTTCCGTAAATTCAGTGGAACTTTCGCAAGAAAAATCTTATGTCTGTATGCGCTCTTATGGAATACCAAATGACACATTTCACCTATATTTTTATGCAACTGACAGTAAAACACCAGTTTTTACGCTGTTTTATTCGTTAAAACAATTGTTTTGGGGGTTGCTTTAATAAACCGCAGCTTTTGCGGAGCTCTAGTGACCTTGAGGTCAAGCTCTCTGTTTTACACTGGAAAATGACTCTAAAAGACGGTGCTTTTTACAGCACTCTAGTAAGGAGCCTTTAAGGTGAATTTTGGCAACTTTGGCCTTCCATAGATCTGAGTGTGAGGGCGTGGAATGTTTTGAGCATGCGTGTTGGCAGAGTTGAGAGATTTTGCTTGAGAAAGTTCCAGTGCATGCTCAGAATTAAGGCACAAATGTAACACCATAGTATTCTCTGTGTCTACATCCACGTGGCGCCGTGGTAACTACTGCAAACCCTCATCCAAACCATCAACAAATACTGCGGTAAACAGTGTATTTTGCCACACCACAAATTTAAACGACAGAGTATAATACCAAAATATAGACGCTTTATTCTCATCATCCGATATATTTCGGGATATTGCACAGCCCTAGTTCTGATTGGCTGCAGTGTTTGGGACAGGGGTGGGCAAACTACAGCTCGCGGGCCACATACGGACCTCTAGGCTGTAAAGACCACATTCGTTTCACCACCTGCCATCTGCAGTACCTGCAGGAATCCACTAGATGGGGCACACAGCATGTCGCCCCGGCCTGGCCCGCCTGCCAAATTTGAAACCCTAGAGCCAAAAGGTTTGCCCACCCCGGTTTAGAGTGACGTCGGGCCTTACGTGTTGAATAAGAGTCTCGACGATCTTGTAGCGGTCCGGCATGTGAGTGACCATGTCCGTCATGTTGTCCTCAGACGTTCTCACAAGAGTCGGACCAAATACCAGCGCCAGGTTCCGTGGCTCCATCTGATCACACACACACACACACACACGATTCATATATGAGGTCTCATAGAGTAGAAACTGTACAGTAAGACTAAAGACCTCATAAAGGGAACAAAGGGAAGAACACTGCCACCCAACTGTAATTCTACTGGTGTTTTAACGGTAATAACATGTTAACAAACAGTTGATGAAGTCAACATTTTAACAATCTGCCTGAGACGAAGGGACGAGACGAAATCTGAGATCTTGCCAAATAGTGAGCCTACATCGATGTTATAACAGTCATAACAGTTGCCATACATTGATGCAGGCTCACTATTTGGCAAGATCTCAGATCTGCTTATTAATGATTTAACAACAACCCAATAAACAGCCTGATTATAAACCACTTTATAAGGGTAATATAATGATATAAAATGGTAAAAAGTAAAAAGCAACAGGTGTGTAACTGTACCTTGTTTTTCTCAGAATGGTCAGCTACAGTCTTCAGGTGACCAATCAGAAACTTCAGAGTGTGGAAATAGTGATCAGGCAAATCATGGATCTGGAGAAGGGGAGAGAGATGTAAGTATAAAGAATGGAGGTGGAAAGCAATTATGTGAGATTATTAGCAGAAATAACTAATATGCATGTGTGTAAATGTATTTTTTCAAATTAAAATCAAGAACTAAAAAAAAAACCCAAAATAATTTTATTTTCATTGTTTGTATCCAAAGACAAATGTTCAAAACCTATAACAAGTCATTTTCGGATATACCATTTTGGTTTTGAATCGAATGAAAGTTTTTTATTGAATAAAAGCACGACCTGGAAGGGTCCAAAACACATGTTTTTTGGGTTCCGGTTTTTGGTTTTATTTTAAGAAGCAAATTCTACTCAGGTTTCATGTGTTTCTGACCGAGACTTATTTTGGAGACAAATTTCAGATCGAACCCCCACTTTAAATGGTGCTTTTTTATTCTCTTTTGTATAAAAACAAATGTAAGGAAACTATAAAAGAGCGGGAAACTTTCATTTTCATTATTGAGGTTCTAGTTAGGGTCAGTAAGTAAAAAATTATATCTGTATATCTGTGGAATGTTCCTGAAAGTATAGTGACGTAAACCTGTGTAGCAAAAAAAACGCCATAATCATACCAATTTCTTTAAAGTCTTCAGCCTGTCGCTTGCGTTCTCCATACGATTGGCTTCAATAAAGTCATTGTATTTGTCTATCGGAAGAAAGATCAGAAAAGTAGACACTAAAACACCACGTATCTGAATTCAACACACATCAAAAATAACATTTTCACCAACATATTTGCTAAAAAAGTTGAAACATTGCTTGGCTGCATTTCTAAATATCTCACCGTCTGTAAAGAGTGGCTCCGGAAGCTTCCGGAAGAAAGACTTCAGCAAACTACTGACCACGTTTAGGTCCTGCCACCGCTGGTCCAGACAGAAAATATTTATTAAAGACTTTGGAGAGTCAAAATGCTATCGGATATCACATGCACAGCTCATTCAATATGGCAAAGCTTTTCAGTAGCTGAATAATTTTATGAGCAGTTATGAGATTCTGGACATTTCACTGGTCAATACGAGATATGTTTTTAAACCAAAGTGTGTGTAAGGGTGAGCGTGCGCTCTGTGTGTGTCTCACCTCCTCTGCCGTGTTGATGTCAGTGCCCTTGTTAAGCTGATCCTGGAGGCTGGAAACGACAGCGTTGTTGCCAGGAACCCTGTAGATGCCCGTGTACTCCAAACCCATGCCCTCCACCAGGTCACAGCAGGTCTCCACGATGAGGGGAATGAACTACACACACACACACACCATTAAGTTGGATAATGCTGACACCATAACGGTTAGGGCCCGGGCAGCAGTGTTTGGTGACGGTACACTTCTCACGACTACATCAATGGTACCTTCCGATCACGGAGCCAAATCCCTCAACGTTATGCTGCCACTGCCCCCTACGTACACCGGATTAGCAGGTGTGGTGTAAATGTTAGAAAATTCTGGAAAATTCCGCACCTTGTTAGCGACTCCAGGTTGGCAGTCCTCCAGTCGAACCCCGAACGCTTTAGGTCCCTCCTTTCTTCCTACTTTCTTCATGAAGCTGATCGCCCACGGAGACTTTGGCGGACTGCTCTCCTCTGAGAGAGATTATGAGTCAGATTATGGAGAGAGTAAGGGTGTTTTCACACTTGGTCCGTTTCAGCCCTCAAAGCGAACTCAGATGGATTAGTCAGCATTTTTTACGTATATGTGAACACGCCAAACGAACTCAGACTCCTCTGAAACGAACCGAACTGAGACCACCTCGGGAGGTGGTCTCAGTCCGGTTCGCTTTCAGTCCGCGGCACGGTTCGCTTAACTCGCGCCTTATGAACACAAACCGCTCCTGTGTGAAAAGTCAAAGTGAACTTTGTCATCTCTGCTATATACTGTACAGATACATAAGAGAGACGAGACACGCTCAGACATACAGTAAGTAGGATTATGGAGAGTGATTAGGATCCTTTCTTCATTTTTCAAAGAGATCACGTGCAGTAGCATCTCTACACCACAGCTCTATACCTCTTAACAACGGCTCTTTGACCAAAATCATTTTAATGAGCAAAAATGACTTAATTTAATTAATGCAATTTATTAAAAGTGTGTGACAGCATTAGCCAAAAATTAAGGTGTGTGTTGAATTCTGACCTTTGCCCTCGTGTTTGGGGGAGCGTGGGGGCGCGCTGCTGTTGTCAGTTTTGGGGAGTAAGAACTGCATGCGCGATACTCGAGGGGACGAGTCCGGCTTACTGCCTGTGGGACTGCAGGGGGCGACAGAGAGATAAACAACAAAATGTCAGACGCAACAAGATGTAATTCATGTTTGCTAACGTCAAATCTGTTTATTCACCTACAGTTAGCAGACCCAAATTTTGCCTGAATTAATGTAGAAAAGTTACAACTTACAACTCCAAACAATAACAATAAAAGTATTTAAATAAATGTTCATTTCTGACCCTCCACAGCAAAACCAGTCGCTTGTTGCAACGGAGGTTTCCGAGGAAAACAAGCGTTTATGTTGCGTGGGGTAAAATTTTGGATTTTTTGTTTGTAGTGTTTTGAAACAGTGGAAGGTCTATACTGTACTGTTGTGAATAACTGAAAAACTTTCCATCCTAAAAATGTGACTTTCTTGAGGTGAGGAATTCAATTCCAGCAGAATGTTAAAAGTTTCTTGCTCTGGACCGCCTACTCCAATATTTACGGTAACCAATTGGTTGACTAGCGTGAAGATATTTCCAATCCATCTTGTCTCCTGAGTCTAGTTAACCTAACGAGGTAGGCTATCCGTAGTTCAGGAATGCAGCGAGGCTACCGTGAATATAAATGTAGCCACATCACACTAAGCGCTCAGAGGAAGATGCGAGGTCAACTTCCAAAGGCAGATTTCTCCGCTTCTACTTACGTGACAGGAGAAAAACCCGACTTTGAATGTTGATATCTCAGTCATATGTCGTCCGGATTAATTCGACATAGGTATTGTTTCTTGAAGCTTGATTTGTGCCTCGAAAACATAACTCAAAAACATAATATAACTCAATTTTTGAAAATTTGCGACAAGCGACTGGTTTTGCCGTGCAGAGTCACATATACTATACAGCTGCTGAATTTAAAAACACCCAAAAAGCACAAACAGGCATGCTATAAAATTTACATTCAAGTGCCTTTCTACTGTTTGTAGACTTTTCTTACCTAAGAACAACCAGATGAGAAAAAAACATTGGTCAATGTCAGAGTCTTTGTGAAAAATGTAATGAATGGTTAGTGAACTGAGACCATTATGAAAAGTTCTCAGAATTAAACATACGCAAAAAAAATGTATTTAAATGAAGTTATTTGTTATACACCAATTTTCATATGTCAGTCATATATGTGTCTGCCACCAGTTTTTTGGTTTCTTTGATTAGTAATGATCAGTATCAATATCGGCCCTAAAACAACATATCAGTCAACCCTGCTCATATCTCAACTAGCTGATCTCACCGGCCAGACTCTCAATTTGTTTCCTGTAGTCATTCAGTTTCTATTGATGAGAGCTGACGGGAGAAGCCCAGCTTCTACACCACACACACACACACACACACACAAACAGAACAGAACGTAGGTCACATATCCTTCTTTTATTTCACCTCAACTTTGGTAGTGTAACGGTTAGGCAGTTTGGCCAATGATCGGAGGCTCGATGGTTCAAGTAAAGGTACCACTGAGGTACTTATGAACAAGACCCATCCATGAAGGACCAGCGGGCAACTTTTGGCAGTGCTTGGGGACACTACCTTGTTCATAAATACGTCAACGGTACCTGTCCAGGACTTGAACCGGCGACCTTCTGGTCACAGGGCCAACTTCCTAACAGTTACATCTTCCATCAAGCCCCAGCTGACAACACACCCGTATGCGCTTGGAGACCAGATTATCCATCAGTACCATGGTACCAAGGCTATTGGTCCATGATTCAACCTCGACAACCTCGACCACAGGGCCAACTCTCAATGTTACACTACCAACTGCCGCAACTACATCTCACACAGGATTCTGACTCTCTCACCACTGTCAATTTTGGCGTTTTCCGATCACGCTTGATCCAGTCCAGATCTCATCCCCTGTCCTCGGCCTGCAGCAGATACCTGCAGGAAGTCCTATGGCTGGGCCGAGCGCTGCTCTACGCTGGTCTCGCCAGGCGGCGTCCACCAGGCAGCCCCGGATGCTGATTGTCTGCTCGTCCTCGGACCCGCCTCCCAGGGCGGAGCCTTTCAGCAGGGCCTCTTGTCTTTGTAGAGGTAGAGCGACTGGCAGCGGAGCACCGAAAACACTCGCCTCCACGGACGCATGGCGCTGCCCACCTTCTGAGTACGCAAGAAAACATGGAGAAAAATACTATTTTTTGAGATTGTCGTTTCAAAATGTCTGGCTTCCGCAGCTTTCAAAAATTGCAAAGTTGCTGCTTAGGTGTTTTGTTGTAATAAAGTTGTGGAAAAAGTTGGATTTTTTCCCCCTCTATAATTTTTCTTCGAGAATGAATTAAAATGACGGGAACAAAACCACTAATATTTTTGTTAACCATTCAGTTATTTTTGAAGGTCAATCTGAGGCGTTTTTATCACATTTTCTGAGTCGTCCAAACGTATTGGGGCGATATGAGTTGGCTGACGCCTGGTTCAATGTTTTGTGGAAATTATTTACGATTGGTCAAATCGCACAATCGCGGGCGTAATTTCCACATATATATATGAATATATGTATAACTTCAAAAAAGTAATATTTAGGATGTGTTAATTTACAAAATATTACTGCATTTTATCGATTTATTTCATTTAATTCTAACATTTTTAATCCTATTTAACTGCTACAATCAAAATGTTATTATTTCAATTATTACATATATTATCTCAAATTAAAATGAGCAGTTTTGTTGGTGCTGGTGCCATCCTACAGTAACAGAATTGAGCTGATATGAATTTGGAATTATGTGATGATATCCTGCTCTGTTATTAATGACACTTTGTTTTATTACACGCCTTGTTACTGTGTGTGTGTGTGTGTGTTTCTCACCTTGCCCTTCTCGGTGTGTATTTGTTTGTAGTGAAGCCAACCATCTTTCCGAATATCGGTGTAGCTGACGCTGCCCAGCTCTGAGGCCGAGTGACGTTTGCAACGAGCCCTTCAGCTGGAGCCAAACTCCAGAGACTAAACGCATATAAAAATACACATCCTAAAGCATTATTCAAATCCAACAGAAAATGTAGAATAATATTTTAGGAGTGCATTCCACGCGGCAAGTGCCCTTCACCTCATCTCCAAAGAAGTGAATCTTATTGGCAACCCCTGTGAGCAACACACACTAAATAGCCATCAGAACATCATCAAACAATCACATGATCACTCCATCCTCCTGCCCACACATGCCATTAATATATATACATATATATATATACATATATATATATATATATATATATATATATATATATATATATATATATACAAGTATATATTATGTTATAGTGCAATATGATGTAATTAAGAATTACATAATTAATACATTGACTAATCCTCAATTTAAAGAGCCTATTAGATGATTTGTTTATTATTATTAATTAGAGCCATATACTCATATATAATTAAGAATTAAATTCTATTATATTATTAGATTTCAGTGTATTAATTCTCAATTACATTATATATTCATTCATCTATTCATTCATTCATTCATTCATTTTCCTCTAAACTGCTAATCAACTGGAGTCATGGGGACCCTAAGCCTATCCCAACTTTCTGGCGAGATGGGACCAGCTCCTGGGCAGGTGCCAACACACCAAGAGGGACACACACACACAGTCAAGACACACATTCACACCCTAAGGGCCAATTTAGAGTCATCAATTAACCTATAGCCTGCATGCCTTTGGACTGTGGGAGGAAACCAGAGCACCCGAGGAAACCCATAACACGGGAGAGCGGTAAACTCCACACAGAGGCCCTACGCCAGCCTCCCCGGGGTTCTTAACCTTCCTATTGTGAGGCAGCAGCCTAACCATCATGTATCAGTATGCCTTTACATTGCATATATAATAAGAATTATTATATTTTTAGCAATTAATATCAATACATTGAGTACTCCTCCATTTAAAGGGTATGTCGAATTTGTGTGTATTTATTCTGAATTATGTTGTAATAAAGAATGAACTATAGTACATATATTTCATCACATTATAGTATATTGCAGAATTAATACATTTACACATTAATATTATTATGCATTATTACGCATTATGAATTATATTATTATATACTTGAATATATTAAATTTCTTTAATTATATTAATTATTATATAATGTAATTATATATAAGAATGAATACACTCTCATTCTTAATTTATATTATTGATATATTATCTAAAATGATTTATCATTTTAACTGTGTCACTTCCAAACCAGTTAAACGGTCAGCTTCTGTTCTGACTCTAATAATAATGTAAATCTTATATTAAAAATAACCGATTAATAGATTATTCTTATTTTTACAGTTTGAATTTTATAACAGTTACTCACGAGAAAGCCCGTGCATCGTCCCGGAAGGTGTTGAGGCCCTCGTCACATGATTTCCCAGAGCGCTTCCAGTGATGCCTGCAGGTAGGAGGAGCGACGACTGACTTAATGCCGTTTACCCGAGAGAGAGAGAGAGAGAGAGAGAGAACAACAGCATTAACGACAAGAAACATCGTTACAAGAACGTCTTCCGGAGCTGAGGTGAGGCACAGGGAGGAGCATTAGGAGCAGCAGTTAGCTGGGTAAGAGACAGAAAGGGGAGGATGAGGATGAGAAAGAGAGGTCAGGACAGTGAGCACGGAACAGGACGGGACGAAGGGTCTCCGGGACGAACGTCACTCCGAATATCTGGCGAGGGTTTGTGCTGTATTCGAGTTGCCAGACGGGGACAGTAAAGTACTTGACGCATCATGCAGTGACTTACATGCAGACGCGGGCGCTATATAAACTGGTTTCTGATTAGGGCTGGGCGATATATCGAGCGTCACAATATGCACGATATTTTTAATGCACTGTTGGAAAATAAAATTATCGCGATATATTACTATAAAGGGTTCTGTTTAAAGCAGCTGGTAGTGTGTCGTTTCTGCAGACGGCTTGTTTAAAGCCAGAAACTATTTTGGACGCTAAATCTTTAAATATGCTAAAAGTATTGGCTCGATGCATTTATGTTTCTATATGCTTCATGAGATTTATCAGAGCCTCTATGGCGAAGTTGTTTCGTTGTTTCTTGTATTTATAATTTAATATAAGAATTTGAAAGTTGTATTAGACAGGATAAAAACCACACATATTCCATATCCTGTCCAATATTACATTTTTGCTCTTATATTAAATTATTAGGATCTAATTTTATCGGTTTGCATTAACAAGACTAATAACAATAACAAAACTAATATAAAATTAAATATTTAATACATCATTTAATACGATCTTACAGTGACAACAGCGACATGACAAAATTGTAAAAATATGTTTTGGCGTTTATGCGGTGATACGTTGTCGGGATGTCTTACTCTCGCCAGTGATTGGCATTTCTGCCGTAATTCAGGGGCTAATTGTATAATCTTGAAGTGAAAGGTAAGAATTTTTCCAAAAAGTATGAAACAAGTTTCATAACTGAATGACTTCTTGTATTTCTATGTGACAGCACTATTAAAGATATATTAAAGGTTACCTTTTTAGGGGATTTATTCGAGTTAAGACATTTTTCTGGAACCAATTAACAACGCATTGTGAGGTATTACTGTATATAATATGAGAGCAAAAATGAACATTAAAATTGAATGAGTAAAACTGTACAGGATCAAATAATGACGCTTCGTCATATCGTCCAGCCCTGACTCGACTGTGCCATCTACTGCATGCAGCATTCTCCCGGAGGTTTTGGGGTGGGGTATAAAACGCTAACGTGCAGACGAGGTGGGGGAGAGATTCCATTCCGGGCTCTATTTGATGCGCGGTGTGTTCATATGGCGCTCTCTTCGCCGCTTCGTGGGGACTCACTGCAGTCGTGGGAGAAGATGCGACTGAGGGGGAAAGTGAAGGTTGGGGAGGCGGGGCTCGGGGCCACAGGAGGGGCCGATTTTAAGCCCCCGGACGACACCACGGACGAGGCGGGAACGATACCAAGGTCTGGCGCTGACCGGTCGGCCTATCATCTATGGGAGGAGCAAAAGGAGGGGGGCGAAGGTGAGGAGGTAAGGGGTGAGAAAAGGAGTAAGAGAAAGGGACAGAAGGAAAAGGAGTTGAAAGAAAGGGAGAGGGAGTGGTTAGGAGCATAAAAAAGCGTGTTGCCGGGTTACGTTGAATTGGACTTGGAGATTTAACAAATTTTGTCCAGCTTTTACACATCGGATACAGAAATATGTCCATACACTCACATACTCACAACTGAACATGGCACGATACCACTTTTTAAATGTCCGATACCGATATTGTACATTTGCGACCCTCCACGGCAAAACCAGTCGCTTGTAATTTTCAAAATTGAGTTATTATGGTTTGAAAATTGTTATTATAAAACGGCATAAATCAAGCTTCAAAACGATACCTATATCAAATGAATCGGACGATATGACTGAGATATCAACATTCAAAGGAGTCGGGTTTCTCCTGTTACGCCAATGTGAGAAACGGAGAAATCTGCCTTTGAAGTTGACTATCGCCGTAGCACTCACAGACGCTTTGCGCGCGGCCGCGTTAATGCTTTTGCATTTCACGTAGCCCATTCACAGCCACACGGATAGCCTACCTGCGTTAGGTTAACTGAACTCGGGAGACGAAGATGGATTCCGGAGAAATATCTTCACGCTAGTCAACCAGTGGATTTACCGTAAATATTGGAGTAGAGCGGTCAAAACAGAAACTTTTAACATTCTGCTGGAATTGAATTCCTCACCTCAAGAAAGTCACGTTTTTAGGATGGAAAAGGTAAGTTTTCTAGCGAAATTTATTCACAACAGTACAGTATAGACCTTCCACTGTTTCAAAACACTACAAACAAAAAATCCAAAATTTTACCCCACGCAACATAAACAGTCATTTTTCTCGGAAACCTCTGTTGCGACAAGCGTCTGGTTTTGTCGTGGAGGGTCACATATGATACAAATCCCAAACAGTCATTTTTATACAGAAAACAGAAAATAATGCTTTAAAACCAGCTTTACCGCAGTAACACTTTTCATGCAGAACCAACTGAGCGTGTGCACATTTACAGATCGGCTCCATAGATCGGCCCAATGCCACCGAAACCCGATCCAGCTATTTGAGTCATGATCGGACCGATATCCCATCCACGTATCAGATCGGTGCCATCTTTACTGACAACGACGCACAAATACGCAGTTCAAAAGCTCCATCTTTCATTTCAAATATCTCCAATCCGTCACACTGTACACACAACCTCATGGACACAGGGAACAAAAACCTAAAGCATGAAGGTGAAAGTGAGATTCGTACTGCGATGAAACCCCCAAGGTGACTGCAGTCAAACGAACGTGACAATTTCCCGACATCCAAAGTATAAAATCAGCCATCGTGAGGAATGTGAAGTCAAAATAATTCGAGAGAAATCGTACCTGAGTCTTCACCCTCCATGAGTAGCATGCCTTATGTGGAAATGAGATGTGAGCTCTCTTTGTAATAGCATGAGGTTTCAGTTCTTTTCTGTAGGCAGGAATAGGAGTGTGTGTGTGTGTGTTTGTGTGTGTATGTGTGTGAACGCTCTGCTCTTTCTCCAGCTACGTATCAGCATGTGTTTAGCAGTAACGCCTTTCTAACATTCTTATTCCTAGTTACAGGGTCAGGAACAACTTGGGGGTCAAGGCTCATGCTCAGGGGCCTAATAGTGGTAGATGTAAACTGATGAGAATATAAATGTTGGACATGTGATCATCTTAAACTGTTTTCTAGAACCTTCCACACTATTAGGCCCCTGAGCAAGACCCCGAATTGCTCAAGTGAGACTAAGCCTTACTTAGGGGCCTGACTGTTGTTCTTGGGATTCGAACCCCTCCCCAAACCTATGATCACCAACACAAGGTTTCAGTCACTTAAGCCACTTAGACCAGCATTTCTCAATCCCAGTCCTCACGGACCACCGCTCTGCACAGATTCGACTTTCCCGACCCACAGCACAGCTGATGCTACTGATTAGCTAATTAGCAACATAGGACCAGTGTGCGACAGTGCAGGAAATACCGAATATGTGCAGAGCGGTGGGCCGTGAGCACTGGGATTGAGAAACACTGACTTAGACCACTGCAGCAGCTCACACTGGTCATCTGTTTGTTGTTATGGTTTTGAAGCTGGTGAACCTGGTCTTGAGGGACCAAAACTCCAAACTTAAGAAGATATGGAAAGTTGATTTGGTGCATAAATCAATCCATTTTCCTTATTACAGGGACAGTCTCCCTGGAGTAATTTGGGTTGAGGGTCTTCCTCAGGGGCCCAAAAGTCGTTCTTGGGATTTAAACCCCCAATCCTATGATCACCAACAAAGAGTTTCAGTCAGTTAGACCACTGTGCTGGTTTATGCTGGTCGTCTACTTGTTATTATGCTTTTGAAGCTGGAAAAATTGGTCAAAAGTTTAAAACACACAAATTAAGAGGGTCTGGATCTGAACCCTATCGGCTTGGATGGTTCTAGAACACAATTTAAGATGGATCTGAATTTGCTGAACACTTTAGGGTTATCATCAGCTAAAACAAGCTTTTCGGACTGGATTATGTTTAAGTGGGGAAACAATGTACAGGTACAACAAGAGTGGTGGTCGCCTACAGAGCAAACAGAGGTTGTGGGTTCAAATCCCACCTTAATTGTGATGTATTAGTCTCTACGTAGCACCTGCACCGTCAAGAGAGGCAACTGAAATCAAACACAACACAACAAAGTAACGTGGTGGTGTTCTCGCCTACAGATCAATTGGTAATGGGTTCAAATCCCACATTAATTGTGATGTATTAGTCGAAACGCAGCACGTGCAACGTCAAAAATGGCAACTGAAATAAAACACAACACAACAAAGTAATGTTGTAGTGGTAGTGTTCTCAGGGTAGGATATCCATCTACAGACCGGCTGTGGGTTCTAATCCAGCTCTATCCTTCCTCCAGCACTACTACCACAGGGTCACTGAGCACCTCCAGGGAGACTGTCCCTGAAATTAGGAAATGGAAGTCGCTCTGAACAAGAGCATCTGATAAATACCTTAAATGTAAATGTAAAAACACAAAAAGGACAAGTTCATGTTGCGTTGCCAATTTGGCCGACAATCAGCTCTGTATCCCACACTGACAATACCCTCTCACATCTCCTCACACACTTCTGCTTTCACTTCCCCCAGGAGCCTCTACAGCAGGAAAAACGAGCTCTTTCAGAGCACGGTCATGCACGTAATCTGTCATTACATACCCGTTTTATCATGAAATGTCACAGTGGGAAAATACGGGGAAACACAAGTCCATTCCCAGCCTCCAGGAGGCAGCGGTGTGTTATACTTAGAGAAGAGAAGGTGGGCGGCGTTACTAGAACACTGGGCGTTTTCTCAACTTTTCTCTCGTTTCTCTGCTCGTTCTGAACATCAGGGGTTTGTCTCTTCAAACTCTTCAAATGCCTGGTCTCTCCTGACCAGTTATTCATCCTGTTGGTCCTAATTCCCACTTTTTATCACCACTTCAGCTCATGTCCTATGACTATTTTTTCTGTCCTTCTTTTCTATATTCACTCATTTTCCTCTTGTTAAATGGAGACAGACACCAGCAAACTATGTATATATATATCTTTCTCTGAAGGTGAAGGAGCCAAAGCAATAGGTTAAATATTCACACAAACACACACACACACATACACACAAACACAAACACACACACACACACACAGTCTCTGTATTACTATCTTTGTGAGGTCTTTCCATAGACTCCCATAATGACTAAAGTACGTAATTTTACACCTAATCCTAACCTTAACCTCAGTAACCAAAAGCACATCTTTTACCTCTTTTAGTTTCTCAAATAAAACAAGCACATTTTCTATAAAGTCATTTCTCCTCATGGGGACCTCTCAAATGTCCCCACAAAGCCCAAAAAACAGATAAAAGTGATTTTAGGGGACAAAAGGTCCCCACAATGCGATAAATACATGGCCGCACACACACACACACACACACACCTCTAAGCGCAGGAGTGGAAACATTCCCAATCTGGGATGTAGAATCTGGACCGACTCTGTTTTCCAGCCACTGGCAGAAATAGCTGCTCTGTGGGTTTAACAAAGGCCCTTATTACTGCAGCCTCTCACACACACACACACACACACACACCAAAGCCTGCAACGTTAACATACTGTACACATGGGCTTTTCAAGAACACTCCCAGTCTTTACTACTTTGGGATCAGTTGAGATTTATCCTGCGTTCCATTTGCCATTGGATCCGAGATTGGGTTAACGAGATTCCGTCACATTCGCTAAAAAAAATAGTGAGAACCGAATTGGATGCATTCCATTTGCCCCAGGAGAGTTGAACTCAGATTGAAGATTTTTATAACTTTTCTCAAGTCTCAAGTTACTGATCCTGTTCAGCTTTCTGTTCGGTGCAGGTGGTCCGTGACATGCAATACAGTTTTACTACTGAAATCCCTTTATAAAAAATATAATTTTTTTCATTTTTATAAACATTTCCAGGTGATTTGGGCATCCTCATGAATAATGAATTTAATGCAAATATCAAAAAAATAATACAAAAAAAACACCCTCCCGCAGCCAGACTGGTTAGTGTGAGTGGTGGTCCCTGGCACAAAAGCAGTTGAAAAACCCTAAATTATATCATAATGATATTGCTTGGTGATTTTCTGGCTACAGCATAAAAATTGACGCAATGTAGAAAAATTGATAGGATGCATCGAGATATCGTATTGAATTTGTTGGAGCCATTTTGTGTGCATGAATGTACAAATATTTGGAATTAATATTTCATAACTACTTGCAATAGAAAGTAGAGATATAATGTTTCTTTCCATAACTTTCCATGTAGAGTGTTACGTAATAGAATTATATTAATACGTATACACGTTAAATGTACTGTGTAACAATAGAAGTAACACGTGCCTTACGTGTCGTAATCTGATTGGATCCTGAAATATATATTTGTGACCCGATCTGCCGTAATGAGTCGGAAGCTGGCGTTCTATTTATTTAGATACGGGCCGATTATGTTGACAAACATCAAAAATATCGATTTTTCTTTTTTGGTCTTATATGAAAGAAAAGGTCTTCAAAATTAATCTGGTCTCCAAAAAAGAAAAATCGCTATTTTTGTGATGTTTTTCAACATAATCGTCCCGTATCTAAATAAATAGAACGCCGACGTCCGACTCATTACGGCAGATCGGGTCACATATATAACACGCAAGAAGGTATAGAACTAGAACTGTATTAAAGCTGAGAACTCAGGAGCGTTACAGTCTTTTGACTGTCGTAAAGTATCTTGTAGTCTTAAGGATTCATCTCTTGCCTGTAAAACTTTGATTGTAGTAAAGAAAAGACGACGAAAGACACTCAGGACTCAAGACTCTTTTTTGGATACGTGTCGCGTGCAAAGAAAGTTCTGAGTTCGCAGCAAATGAGACGGCGTGAGCTGCTCTCACAGAATTTGAATAGTTGACCTAATAATTGTGACTGAATCGAATCGAGAGACCAGTGAAGGTTCACACCTCTAGCGTGGCGTAAGTATTAACAATTATTAAAAATTGAATTTTAAAAGTATTCAAAATAATCATGAGCAAGACGATATCAATGTCGGTTTCAATCTTAATTTGATTAATTGTCCGACTCTAGTTAAACCTCTTTCTCTAACGGAGTGCTAAAACCCCAAGATGGTCAGTGGGAAAGGGACAGTGAGACAGGAAACACACACGAACAAAGAGGCATCACAGCTTTTAGAGGGACAACGGTCACAACTCCTTCATTTCTGTGTGTGTGAGGAAACGCTGGAATTTCTGTGCATGTGTGTGATATGTGTGTGTGTGTGTGTGTGTATATGTATGTATGAAGACCACCCTCTTCTTTCAAGCATCACACAATGACACTATTGTAGACAGAAAGAGCTGAGTGTGCTGATTGTCTCCTGTGTGTGTGTGCTTGTGTGTGTGTGCTCGTGCTCATCACCTCAAATATTCCCCACGCCACTTCACCAGACTGTTCGGATTAATCAGCTTCCGGCCAATCACACTCAACATGTCTCAGCATAAATTAGTTCTTCAATTACTCTGTCTCTATATACACTACATCTTAAAAATATGCAGCGGTGCCTCGGTTCTCGAACCGCTTAAACTACGAACATTTTGTGGAACGAAAGATTTTTTGGGCCATATTTGAGCTTGGATTACGAATGAACCGAGTGCCGCGTCATGTTTTATACAGTAAACTGCAAAATTGCACTGAGCACAATATTTCCAACCAAGTCGAACAGTTCATCACTCAAACAGTATTCCTGTTCATAAAAGTCAGAATTTGATCATTTAGTTTGTACGTCGACCCGACGCGAAATGAACTTGTATGACAAGAACCATCAACTGATTAGTGTCTCTTTGTCATTTCATGCATCTGTTTTGTTTTTACATAAAGAATTACATGGAACGCACTATTTCCAACAATAATCTAAATAATCAATGTTTAAATCAAATATTAAATGATCAAAATGTTCAGTATCTATCCTAAAAATCCTCTTTCAGATGTGCTCTTATATAGAATCCATTGTGAGACAGGATAGAAAACTGACAAAAATATATTTCTCATTTCTAATGCAATATTTTATTAGTGTTATAAACTGCATAATCTATATATAACAAACCTGCTTTGCTCCAACCACGTCTAACGACGAACAATTTTTAATTCAGCACGCATAGCGCCGCCTAATAAAGTTAGGTATTAATACACGATTACAGAGCCATTACTGATTTATTGTGGTTCTCAAAAATGCTTGAAATGTGGCTGCGGGTTTAAGGGGGTTTTAGGCCTCATTGATGTCAGCAGACACTGTAATCCTGTTTACTGTAACAGGCCTGATGGAGCCTAACATGAGGGCGAGGTCAGGAGTTCCGCGCTCTTCTCCTCTCTTAGTCATCTAGAATTTTAATAAATCAAACTTGCAGACAGATAAGATGTGGAGAGCATGAACGTGGCGCGTTACGAGCGCGATGCAAAACAGTTTTCCAGCCGAGCTCACCAGATTTGCAAAAACTGCTTTGCATCACACTGGCATTGAGACTAGAGCTAAAAAAAAGAATGAAAGTGAATGGTTTTAAATGACGATTAACTAGGAGTGCACCGATCCAACTCTTTCACTTCCGATACCGATACCCGTGCTTTGCATTTGGGCCGATCCTGAGTATGGATCTGATATTAGTGTTTAATTAATAATGTGTATATTTCTCTGAGAGGAGGAGACTGAGGAGAGTCTGTATAATGGATTTGTTTTAACACAGGTGTCGTTTTGTGATGCTCCCTAACACACCAGCACTAAAACCATCAGGAACACTGAGATCTCCAGCAGGTGCTGGTGTAGTTAAGCACATTAAACAGTAGAATGGTGTGATTTGATCAACTCTGGGGCTTGCTTGTTCTTCTCACCGTCCTATCGACAGTATACGTTGGAATTTGTAGCGCCAATATCAAAACAATGTGAAACATTAAACCATCTTTATCATGGTGGCGCTGCCCTCGCAGAACCAAAAATACTTCATTGTCATGAACCAGCTTTACTACAGTAAAGATTAGTAAAGGTATTACCAAGTGCTAGCGTCTAGAAAAATCTAGAAACATCTCAAATCTAGAAACACTCAACTTAATGAATGAATGAAGATTTGCCCAGTGTTAGAGTTGAGTTACTTTCTCTAAATATAAGCGTGAAAGTAGGACATTGTCATACATTCATTTTCCGAACCGCTTCATCCCAACTGGAGTCGCGGGGGGACCGGAGCCTATCCCGGAAACCAACGGGCGCAAGGCGGGGACCAACCCTGGGCAGGCGCCAACACAGCGCAGGGCACACACACCCATACAATCACACTCACATTCTGTCCACGCGAACACGGGGAGAGCACGCAAACTCCACACAGAAAGGCCCTACGGCCGTCCGAACCCAGGATCTTCTCGCTGTGAGGCAGCAGCACTAACCACTGCGCCACCGTGCCGCCCGTTGTAAAATGTGCTAAAATGTGGTTTACTGCAGTTCATACTACATCCAGTGGAGGGCGATGTGGTGCAGCATAATGACTGTAGCCGTACCCTCTGTAGGAAATAGCTCTTTCACTTGCACCATTTTTCTCTTGTGCCAAAGGTCTGGTGGTAACGAGTATAATATTACTGAAATTTTATTAGTAATGCCTTCCGTAACTGTGTTAAAGCATAACGTTATACCGTACTGTCATTGTATTACTTTAGTGAAGTCAGTCCCTCCAAGATTTCTCACTTTTTTTAGATCGTTGTGACCTAAAATGCCTGATTTTGTGGCAGTTGGTGAAAAAGTTGCGATTTTGTCACCCTACCATTTGTAATGATTCTTTAACAATTAATTAAAATGAAGGGAACAAAAACCACTATGATTTTTATTAACCATTAATCAGTTATTTTTGAAGGTAAATGTGAGGCGTTTTATCACGCGTTTTCTGCGTCTTCTAAACGTAACAAGGAAGTGAGTTCACTGACGTATGGCTCAACGACAACGATTGCTCAAAAATTGTGGAAAAGTTGCGGTTATTGGTCAAAATTGCACGGTAATAATGAATCCCCGGGGATTGGCTGAATTTGCGTTAATAGCTGCGATCCCAACATTGCGAAACCCTGGAGGTTCTGTAAAGCGTTACTCCCAACGCTGGATATTAACCACATTCGCCTTAAGGGACGGAGCATTTCTTTAAACGTCTTTCACCAACAAACACAAACACACACGTGTCTTTCTTCCAAGCAAATGCCGGTAAAACGCCCCAAGCAGGGTTAAAGACGACTGATTTGGCATGAGATCAGGTGTGTGTGTGTTTTCTGTTTCTTCATTCTCAGTGTCCCAACGTGTCCTGACGTGCCGACGTGAATACTGCTGGATGTTTCTATATTATCTACACACTCACACAAACACACAGTTAGAATCACCAATCAACCTACAGCGCAAGATTTTGGACTGTAGGAGGAAACCGAGAAAACCCACAGCAACTCCACACAGAAAGACCCCACGACCTCTGGGATTGAACCCAGAACCTTCTCAACAGGGAGAAGTGACAGCTCTAACCACCGAGCCATCGTCACCCAAAAGGGTTGAACAATAAGGTAAGATGCAGGCAGATGAGCGGCTTCACGGTCGAGCACAGTCTCGAATCAAAAACCTGAACAAATCCTGTTAGCAGGTTATCTGTTCTTATCTCACACATTCATGGCATTGCTGTCTTCCGGAAAGAGATTTTTTAATCTGGCTTTTGGTCCAAGAGTGTGTTGGTTAAGGTGTGTGTGTGTGTGTGTGTGTGTTTATAAACCTCCCAAAGTGGGGTCCTTTGACCTGATTTTACACCAACAAGATGGGGACCTGTGTCATTGTCCCCACAATGTTAATCACTGCAACATAGCCATTTCTTCAGGCTTAACCTCCTTAAAAATGTGTGTGTGTTTGTATAACCTCCTAATGGGGACTTTGACCTGATTGTACACCCACAAGGTGGGGACCTGTGTCATTGTGGGGACATAGTCAAACTGTGTCCCACATAGTTAATGATGGCAACATAGCTATTTTGTCATGCTTAACCTCCCCTTTTAAAAATAATAAGTCCCCATCATGGTCATATCGTTAAAAGTGTGTGTGTGTGTGTTTGTAAAACCTCCTGATGGGGGCTTTGACCTGATTGCACACTGATAAAGTGGGGACATGTGTCATTATGGTGACATAAAATCCACGGGTTTTATTCAAGCTGAACCTCACCCTTTAAATTCTCAGTCCCCATAATGTTGATATTCTTAAAGAAGTGTGTGTAAGGGTGTGTGAGTGTGTGTGTGTGTGTGTGTGTGTGCGTGTGTGTCTATCAGCTCCTTGTTTTGAGTGCTTTACATTTTGTCTGTGCTTTTATTTCTAAATATCTCTGTTCGCTCTCGTGCTTGTCCTTAGAAGCAGACAAGCTGGGACACGACGGCAGCAGGGTAAAGGCTAAAGCGCACACACACACACACACAAACACACACACACACAAACACGTACACACACGCATCTGGCTATGAAAGCATTTTTCCTGATGAGGACCGGTTCTCACATACCAAAACATCCTACAAAGAGACCAAAATCTCAAGACAGCTGTCGTTAGGGTTACAATCGGTTCCTCATTAATCACTGAAAAATGACCACAAACACACACGCATGCATGCATACACACACTACCTTTCCAGTTTTTCATAGTGGTTAGTGTGCATGATGAGTCCACACCTTTACACACACAGACTACTTAGCTTCCACACCCACACCCACACACACACACACTGCTCATATGTCTATGTTGATCAGCCGGTTGAATGGAGAACAGGTAAACAGCATGGAGAGATCTCACGAGTTTCTCACGAGACAGCAAGAGAGAGAGAGAGAGAGAGAGAGAGAGAGAGGGTGAGATGGAGAGAGCAAGAAAGAGGGGAGGGAAAGAAGGGGTGTGAGAGAGATGAAATAGAGGGAGGGAGACAGATGGACAGAGGAGGAGAGAAAGACAGCAAGAGAGAAAAAGATGGAGAGTGAGAAGGGAGGGAGACAGCAGGTGAGACAAAGAACGAGAGAGGGAGTGGGAGAGGGAGAGAGAGAGAGAGAGAGAGAGATGGGCAGAGACAGTAGGCGAGACAGAAAGATGGAGGGGGCAGTGAGAGTGAGTGGGAGAGGGAGGAGGGAGAGAGATGGAGAGAGCAGGTGTGACAAAAAAGCGAGAGGACGAATGAGAGTGAGTGGAAGAGAGAAAGAGAGGGAAGAAAGTGAGCAAGGAAGAAGAGGTGGAAAAGAAAGGGAGGGAGCAGGAGAGGAGGACATCGAGAGAGACGGAAAAGAGAAAGAGAGCAAGAGAGAGGGACGCAAAAGAGAAATGGATGGAGAGTGGAGTGGGGAGGGAGAGAGCAGACAAAGAAATAGTGTGAGAGAGAAGAAAACGAGCGTGAAAGGGATGGAAGAGAGAGGAATGGAGAGAAGGACATCGAGAGAGCGATGGAGAGAGCAGGGAAGAAAGGGAGAGAGAGACGGAGAGAGAGAAGTGAGAGCTCTTTGCTGCTGCCAAAATCGCTGTCCACTGCTGGTTGCCACGTTTGGTTGTGGTGCACTGTGTGCTGTGCTGCGTTCACAATGACAAATCATTACTCACTTAAACTGAAACGTGAGTAGTTCTGGGGCTGGTTCCTTGCTCAGGGATTAAGCCTAGTCTTGGACTAAGTTAGTAATAATGGAGATTTACCGTTAAAACTCAAAGCTAGTCTAGGGCCAGGCTTAATACTCGACTGGAAAATTGGCCCCTAAAGTTCTAAAGTGTTTGGACACTGCCTTCATGATACCACAAATGTGTAGCGCAGAAACACACACACACACACACACACAGGTCTCCGACTTATCAGGATGCCAACTTTGTTCCAACACAAAAAAATGAATGCAAACAAACAGCCCAGAAACGCAAACAGCTGCACGGAAGAGACAGATAGCGGTGGAAAAATAAAGGATGGAGGAAACATTCAGAGAGCTGAGATAAAACCAACACGGACGGATGGAGGGATGTGAAGAGAAATGAAAGATCAAGAGATACAGAGGAGTGGAGTGGCAGCGGTGGAAAACTTCAGAATGTAAAAGTTCACTCAAAGGCACGAATCTCTCAAAGATGCTGGAATTATCAGTGAAGATTAACGGGGACCTGATTTAGCCGCATGAGCATCACTGGACAGTCCGTCACTAAAACAAGCTCAGCAACGTCCTAGTAGTTGGAACAGAAGAAATATCTGCGTTACTGTGATTTCCTAAAGTGATACATTTTTCTAAGAAAATTTCTTTAGCATTCAGTAAGGGTTTGGCGAGATTGTGTCAAAATTTTTCGTCAAGGTGAAAAGCGATCACACAAAAGAGCATGGCGGTATTTTGTGCCAAAATTCAAACTTTCACCAGCAGAATTTGGAATCTCAGCATGCTCAACTCTACCTTCACGCTCGCTCCACTTGCTACTTGCTGCTGTGTTTTAAATGTGGCCAAAAACAGAAAGCTGATTGGCTGATTTGGTCTCCAGTCAGGTGACTAATATGTTTCCAGGTTCATATAGTGAAATGCTACATACATTTTCCAGAGTTGTAGGTTATTTGAAGATTTTGGTTGTCATTTTTTCTTTAAAATACTTTTACATTTTTTTCCTTTAAAATATTTCGTCTTGTCTCGTTCTCATCACACCCCTAAAGGCTATGTTTTAAAACGTTTTTGACTCACAGTGTGGATTATTTTAAGCATTAGAAGCGTTAGACGTAGGATGAAAAAATAGTCGAAAATCTCAAAATTTTAAGAAGCTGAACCAGAAGTTTAAACTAAATCCTCTCAACATTGAGATTTAGTTTGTTGCTGCATGACTACGCTTTTACTTTCTGTAGCCGGATGTCTCATCACCATGTCCAGATGTGCAGTACGGTGCGAATAAAAGGGTATTTAGCAAAACAGAGCAAAAAGAAACAAGTAAAATTAAAAATAAATGGAGGATGACTGAGAGCAAGAAAGGCAAAGTTATAGAGCTCTCCATTTTTTGACTAAAAACTACAGGTAATAAGGAGTAAAATAGGGTTAATATTATTAGAGATGAATAATTAAGAAAATTACAAAATTGGTAAATTTAAAAATGTGGATTATTTTAAGCTTTGTTTTCTTAAACTGATCATTTCAATTAATTACTTAAATAACATGTGTAGCATGTGTAAAAATATGATGAATAAGTAATACGTAAAGAAGAATATTTAAGAAAATTTTAACAAACTGAACTTCAAGTTTAATCTAAATCTTTTCAATACTGAGATTTGCTTTAAAATATTTTGATCATCTTTATTAAATATTTTAAATGGAGGATGAACTCGGAGAGCAAGAAAGTCAAGGAAAGCATGAAAGTGAAGAAGCAGCTCACCGATGAAGGGGATAGAAGCCAGAGAGTCATCCTCCACCGAGAGCGGTGCTAGGTTACCGTTGGCACGGCGCTGGCAGATGGACGCCGTTTCCCCGAGATCGGGGACGAACAGGAGTGGGTCGCTGCCGTCGAAGGCCAGGGCGTAGTGCGGGTGACGGTTGGCGTTGTTGCCGCGGCGACCGGTGGGCGGCTTCTGCCTCAGCACCACCTCCTGCACCTGGGCTTGGAGTTCCTGCGCTTCCGCTTCTCCGGCCCCACCTCTCTCGTGGTTGGTGGGTCGGAGGTTCACGTCCTGGCTTTCAGCGGGCGTCGGCGTGGCGGGCGTTGGGGGCGTGGCAGATTCTGTACCGGCGGGGGCAGGCGCGGAGGCAGGAGATGGAGCCGTGCCCTCCGGGGGGCTGGTTTTGGGGGTGGGAGTCCAGCTGAAGTGGGGGCCGGAGTACGACGGATCACGGAAGGAGTGGGCTTGCTGCAAGATGCGTCCCGTTTTACGGTTAAAGGAAGGGCTGTAGCTGCGATAGCCGATGGGCTGCTCGTCCAAACTCTGACACGAGGGCAAGCGGCGGGTTTGGGGCATGGCTTGCTGTGGCTGAGCGGCCTGTTGGGGTGCAGGTTGTTGTTTTTGGTGAGGGGTTGGTGCTTGTTGGTGTGGATGTGGTTGGGGTTGAGCTCGGTGTGGCTCAAACTGGCGAGACTGCACCTGGCGGCCGCTAGCAGGCGTCTGTGCCTGGCTGTAATGGGCGCCGTGTCTTAAGTAGGCCTCGTTCCTGGAAGTTGGTGGCTGCTGGATCCAGGCTGGTCTCTCCAGCACTGGAGAAAATGAACCGACGATCCGGTCTAGAGCTTCCAGCGAGCGGCCAGAGTGTCCGTACCGGTTCCGGAGAAGGTTTTCCGTATGTGTGCGGCCGTAAGCCGAGGCGGCACTGGCATAGACGTGCGGTCCAGGTCCAGGTCCGACATGCTGCTGAGGGTGCAGCAGAGTGTCCTGGGAGGCACTGTGTGGAAAATCGGATCGCTGTGCCCGCCTGGCTCTGCTCAGCTCTCCAAGACGGTCCTGTGAGAAGCTGCGGTGCCGCGGGTGCAGGGAGCGGGAGGAGGGACGTTCCCGGTCCCGGTCGGGCACTTGGCTGTAGTACCATTCGGTGAGGGCTTGTTGGGTGCGTTCACTTCGGCTGGATGGCGCCGTCGTCACTGGAGGAGCGGGCGGACGCTGGAGGACGGCGTCCTTCCTAGCGGCGACATTGACGTAGCGTGGGACGTTGCATAACATCCCCGTTGAGGAAGAGGAAGACGAGTATGAGCGCCCTCTCATCTGCCCCATCGCCTGCTGAGCAGCCGAAGCTCTCTCGGTCATCCCGAACCGAATCTCCTCAGTGCGGTGGGCCGGGCTGCTGTGGACGCCACCCCCTTGTTCAGAACTGCACCCCTCCGAAGCCCAGATGGAACTGGTGCCGCTGACGGAGGGGGTGCGGTTGTCCAGAGGAGGGGACGGACCGGAGCCGGAGCCGGAACCAGAGCCGGAGTAGGAGCCGGGCCAGCGGCTCCAGTTATCCAGCTGGTTCTGGCCCATGTGGGCCCGCGAGGGGGCGGGGCAGGGGGCGTGGTTTGAGGGAGCCTGGGACGTTGAACGGGGCGGGTAGCACAGGGGAGGAGGCGGGGGAAGGTTCTCGGCCCCTCCGGAAAATGGCTCGTTCCCTCTTAGGTAGGCATCGTGGGAGTACGCCTGCGGAAGAGAGAAAGAGAGCGGAAAACTGGATAAAGGACAAAATGATGATTGATACAACGTTGATACGACTTGATATCAGCAAAATCTTTCCTCTTAGTTCCCTGAGAGAGCGTCTGCACGTCACCCAAAAGCGACAGCACGACCAGGAACTTCCTAGCCGTAACGCAAAGTTACCAAACCTGAAAGCAACCGGTTTCTTTGCCTCAACTATACTGCTCCTGTCGCTGGAGAACGTACACCGTCATACGTGGAATACATAAACAACAAGAAGGAAAAAAGATCAATTTCTTCGGATGTTACAACTCCGATCTGAGGAGAAGTTCACACTGTCCTTAAACACAACTTCTCTCTGAAGCTCCAAACATCGTCATAAGTCCGACTTCACTCTTCAAAGGATGAGCACAAATCTTTAACACGTGACCAAAGAATTAACTCTAACAAAACGCATCAGAAAAGATATAATCCGAGTTAACGCCGTCCCTCAACGCTCGTCTACGAAGGAGCAAAACTGAAGCGTCACCACGTTCAACAACAGCACACACAACTGCAGGATTCGGCTTGAAGTGCATCACTTATACAACAAAAACTGCAACAAAGATGTAAAATGCATGAGGCAAAATCCAAATACGAGGAAAGCAGGACCACTGCATACACACACACACACACACACACACATAACCATGCACACACACTCACACTCTCAAACAGCCAGGGGTGTAAACAGAGCGAACGGAAACTCACTCTGTCAGAAGAAGCATTCCATAAGATACTCTTAGTTTACTGAGAGCACGTCCCTCTCTGCCTTTCTTTCTTTCGTCCTCTATGCCAGCCGTTTTGGCCTCTATTCGTCCTTTCGCGGTGTCATTTCCCCAGTCTTCTGTTCCTTCTCTCTGATCATTTCTGCCCTCCTTCTTTATGATAATTCTCTCTCTCTCTCTCTCTCTCTCTCTCTCTCTTCCAGTTTGATCAGCCTGCCACACTCAACTCCCTCCTCCCTCCGCATTCCCTCCCTCTCTCTCTCTCTCTCTCTCTCCATTCCTCCCTCTTTCCCCACCCTGTGATGATGTCATCGCTGGAATGCAGCCAGTGTGGGTGTGTGAAAAGACGAGTGCAGGAGAGAACGAGAGACGAGAGCGACACGAAAAGAGGGAAAGAGCCCAAAAGGAGAGACAGAGCATGAGAGAGAGGGAGAGAGAGAGAGAGAGAGAGAGAGAGACAGAGGGCAATTCAAACAGAAAGGAAAGAGCCCAAAGGAGAGAGAGAGAGGTTGAGAGAGAGAAAGAAAGAGAGGAGGGGGGGAGGTTCAAAAACAAGGAAGGAGCCCAAGAGGGAGAAAGAGAGGGAGAGAGAGCGACAAAGTGAAAAATACAGAAAGCAAGAATGAGAGGAAGAGAAAAAGAGGGGAATCTAATTCACTGAGTGAATGAGAGAGACATCAGTGGGGAAGAAGAACAGATGAGAGAGAGAGAGAGAGAATAGCTAGAAAGAGTGGGGAGAGAGAGAACTAAGAGAGAGAAAGAAAGAGTGAGAGAGAGAGGGAGGAAGAGAAAGTGAACTAATAGCAAGAGAGAGAAAGAGAGAGAGAATGAGAGAGAGAGACGGGGGAGACAAAGTGAACTAATAGCAAGAGAGAGAAAGAGAGAGAAGAGCAGATATAAAGGAGTGAGAGAGAAAGAGTGATAGATGCAGAGTGAGTGAGTGAGTGAGTAAGTATAGAGTGTGTGAGTGTGGAAACAGCAGGAGTAAATATGGCTGACGTGCCCAGCTTGTGGCCTGCTCCACGATCTCTTCTTGAGTGTGTGTGTGTTTTTCTCCTTTTTCCTTGAGCACTTTTGCATGTCTGATCATGTGAGCAGGAGGGTAATTTGCAGACCAATGTGAATGTGGGAGTGTTGCTGAGCGAGTGTGTGTGTGTGTGTGTGTGTGTGTGTGAGGGTGTTGTTTCACAGGAATGTGTTTCTGTGTGTGTGTGTGTGTGTGTGTGTATGTTTATCATGTGATGGCATTGTCATAACCATAAACACAGACAACTCTCAGTGTGTCGAGCTGCTGCTAAAAGCTGTGTTGAGTCACTGGACGATGTGTGTGTGAGATCAGCCAATCTGACATTCTGCACTTCTATGAGGCTGTTCTTCTACATCTGTCAAGGGGTGTGACGAGATCCGGAGATATTAAAACATTACGAGGTGAAAAGCCGTCTCACCGAATAGTACGGCGTTATTTTTGTTACTTTCACTCCAGTTCCACTTGCTGCTGTGTTTTAAATGTGGCCAAAAAGAGAAAGCTGATTGGCTAATTTGGTCTCCAGTCAGGGGTCTAATATGGTTCCAGGTTGATACAGCGACTAGCAACACACATTTTTCCAGTACGACGCCAAATGCAGCAACAAGAAGACGAGTGGTGGGATATTTGAAGATTTTGGGTGCGAGAGATTTCAGCCAGAATCCCTCTCTAATTTAGGGATGCACCGATCCGATACGTGGATCGGATATCCGTCCGATAACGACTCAAACAGCTGGACCGGGTATCGGTGCCATTGGGCCAGTCTGTAAATGTGCGCATCCTCAGTTGGTTCTGCATGGGAAGTGTTACTGCGGTGAAGCTGGTTTATTGTTCGACATTCACACTAATTCCTACATATTGACATGACAATGAGCAGAACAAGTAACAACACACTACAACCCCAAAAGCACATCACACCACTATGCTGTTTAATTTCCTTAACAACACCAGCTCTCATTCACGATCTCTGCGTTCCTGATGGTTTTAGTGCCGCAGGATTAGGGAGCGTCACTAAATTACACAACTGTGTTTAAAGGAGTAATGTTTGAGATGTTATTTTAATAATAAATAATTTAGCACATACATATGGGTGTGGAATTATTACATTGTTTTAGTAGGAAAACAGTATTTATGTCAAATATTTCCTTAATCTCAGCCGTCTCCTCACAGAGAACTTATTCATTAAAAAACTGGTATCGGATCAGTACTCGGGATCGGCCGATACCTAAACCCAAGTATCGGCATTGGAACTGAAAAAGTTAGACTGGTGCATCCCTAGTCTAACTGTATCTGTTAATGTTCCTAAATCTGTTGCTGCTGCAGGGATTACGCCTCTAACGTGTTTTAATGACGATGTCGATTTTATAATGTACAATCTGATGATTTAATGAGATGATATACACTTCAGTTAGAAGTTAGAAGCTGATGCACAGTGATGGTGTGAAGAGATGCATGAGGAGTCAGACAAGAGAGAGTCCAGTCACTTGATGCACTAAATACACTGCACTTGTAGTCGACTTTATGTCAAATAAAAGACCAGTTCCAGTCATATAAAATAGTGTTCAAATCTCATCTCGTCTCATTCTCATCAACCCAGTCTCGTGTATCGTCTCGTCTCATGAGCTAAGTGTCTCATCACACCCTTAAAGGCTATATTTTAAAACGTTCTTCACTCACAGTGTGGCATATTTAAAGCATTACAAGCATTAGACACAGGATTTTAAAAATGGAGGAAAAGCTGAACTTCAAGTTTAACTTAAATCTTTTCAACACTGAGACTTTTCTTGTTGCATGAAGCCAGACGTCTTACCGCCTCGTCCAGATGTGCAGTACGGAGTGAAAAACAAGCAAAAAGAAACAGGTAAAATGAAAAATAAATGGAGGATGACTGAGAGCAAGAAGGGCCAAGTTATGGGTGAAGTTATAGAGCTTGTGTATCGTTTGGTCTCGTGAGCGGAGTGTCTGGTCACACCCCACAAATCTAACTATAATAATCTATATGTTACAGAAATAAATGTGTGTGTGTGTGTGTGTGTGTGTGCGCGCGCAGGAAACAAGGCCCTTAGCCACATGCATGGGAAGTTTTGTTACTAGTGTGGGTGGGTGGGTGTGTCTGTGTATGTGTGTGTGTGGTGTGAACTTGTGTGTGCAATGGTGGGGAGAAGTAGCGTCTGGGAGTGAGTGTTTAAGTGTGTGTGTGTGTGTGATTATGTTTGTGTAATGTACAAGGTGGGGCATAAATGCTCACACTCACCAGCTGCAGCACGTCTTCGTCCTTCGGCATGATAGAGAGTTCCAGCACACTCTCGCTGAGGGAGAGACAGAAGACGACGAAGAGAAAGACAGCACTTAATTACAATTACATTCCCAGAATTAATCAGAAACATTTCCGTTTTCTCATTATAACAGCTACAGTCTCCCTGGGGCAACTTGGGGTTAAAGGTCCTGTTTAGGGACCTAGTGGTGGTAGCGCTGGAGGCAGGAAGAGTACCACAGAGCAATCTGCAAGTTTTCATTAGCAAAACATTTACTAATTGGGGGTTCATCAAGTCTACAGTTTTATAAAATATTATATTATTTAAAAGTTGACTTTCTTAACAACAAATTAGTGATTAAAAAAAAGTGAGTGATTATCTGTCATTGTGAACACAGCACAGCACGAAATGTGACCTCTGCATTTGACCTATTCATGAAGAAGCGGTGGGCAGCTTTTTTGGCAGCGCCCAGGGAGCAGTGCTTGAGGACGATACCTTGCTCGTGAGTACCTCAGTGGTCTGGGACTTGGCAACCCTCCGATCACGGGGCAAACTCCCTAACCGTTACCTTTACCGACTGCCCCACAGGTTGCCGAAATACCGTCAAACTTTTAAATATCAATTCAACTTGTAGACTTTACTTGGTCATGAAATGTCATTTCAAAAGTAGTGGAGTACTTACTATAATTAGAAGCCAAGTACCCAAGTAAAGTACAGACTTGAAAAATATGCGCATGAAAGCACAAGTACTAGACATGGCACGAGTCTTTTTTAAAACAGAAATTAATGCTTTAAAAATGTCTGAATACATGACTGAGATCATTCTGTTGTGCTTAAGGAAATACTTGACTTAAATACTGTTTTCCAACTGAAACAATGTAGTAACTACACACCCATATGTATATGCAAAATGATTTATTATTAAAATAACATCTCAAACATTATTGGTTTAAACACAGTTGTGTAATTTAGTGACGGTCCCTAATCCTGCGGCGCTAAAACCATCAGGAACACAGAGATCGTGAGTGAGAGCTGGTGTTGCTGAGGAAATTAAACAGTATAATGGTGTGATGTGCTTTTGGGGTTGTAGTGTGTTACGCTGCTTGTTCTGCTCATTGTCATATCAATATGTAGGAATTAGCGTGAATGTTGAACAAACCAGCTTCACCGCAGTGACACTTCCCATGCAGAACCAGTTGAGCGTACGCACATTTACAGAACGGCCCAGTGGCATCGATACCCGGTCCAGCCGTTTGAGTTGTTATCGGGCCGATATCTGATCCATGCATCGAATCAGTGCCATCTCTAACAAGTACACTAAAAAATGACTTAATAAAATTGAACATTTTTCATTTTCTACTTCTAGTTTTGAGTTTATATTTTACAGTTTGCTTATGTATGTATACTCTATGTGCCTTCTTAGTACACTAAAAACTGGAGCCACGTCATCTCGTCTCTCTGCACACCCTCTCTGTATATAGTTGAGATGGTGATAAATTTTACTTTGACTCTGACTAGTTAAACTTTGTTATTTCCACCTCCGTGTAGAGCTTCCCCTTGACCCGTTAACTTGCTGACCTTTTCCAGTCTTATTCAATACTGATCATCTGTAGTGGGAAGTGAGTTTATGTGAGGTAAACGTCAAAAAGTTTTATCTTTACACAGCATAAAAAGCCTAACGTTGCATGAGTGTGTAGCGTAACCAAAGGAACGAGTGTGTAATTATGACTCACCTGTTCTGAATGAGAGCTATCACCTGGGAGTACGTCTTACCCAACACACTCTCTCCATTTACCTTCACCAGCCGGTCCCCTGTCAAACACACACACACACAAACAAGGATTGAACAAAATTATGTAACTATTTACAAAAATGCCTGTCTCTCTGACTCACTGCAGCGTCCCATTCTTTCTCAGACTCTTACGCAAGTTTTATATCAGAAAACATTACAGCAACAGAGATCCTGGCGTCTGACAAGCGCTCACACTGATAGAAACACACACACACGGTACGAACACGCCGGTTCAGAGCCGACCGGTGACGGTAAACATCGCTTTCCACGCGATGTGCCCATGAGTACCTCAGTGATACCTTTATCGGTCCGGGACTTGAACCAGCAACCCTCCGATCAGGGGGCCAACTTCCTAACCTTAACGCTAGCAACTGCCTGAGAATGTGACCTCTGCTTTTGACTGATCCGTGAAGGAGCAGTGGGCAGCTGAAGAGCAGTGATTGGAGCCGGTACTCTGCTTCTGAGTACCTCAGTGGTACCTTTACTGGTCCGGGACTTGAACCGGCAACCCTCTGATCACGCTGCCAACTACCCATTTAAGCTATGCGTGCCAAAATTCACCAGAGCCTCCATCGCACACAATTATCGCACATCGTATTCCCTCCCATGCCACGCGAGGATACACTGATTCGCTTTTGATTACAAAGCCCCGCGTCAAAATAAGGGCAAAATGATAGTGTGAGTTATGTCTGACTTTTATCCACATCATCTCGTACGCTGAGGTGATTATACAACCAGAGTAAAACACAATTAACAGAAACCAGTCAGAACAACACAACATACAAGTATGCATAGAGTGTCTGCCCCCATTACCACAAACACGCACACACTTACACCTTGTTATCTGTTGTTAATAGTATGTTAATAACGCTACAGTCTTGGGTGAATCCCGTTTCAACCGTTAGCCCTACCCCTTGGCCCTAGGCCGTTGCCATGAAGCGGTAATGGGCAGGGGTTGAAAGCTACCTCTACGAAATGGGAAACCCCTTCAAGAACGTCATGCGTCATCATTAGTCTCCGGTAAACATGGAACCACATGATATCTTTTTTTTTTTATGTCTGAGCCCGTAGATCACCGGGATAGGCTCCGGTCACCATGACCCTGATCAGGATTAAGTGGTTCAGATGATGACTGACAAAACCACTATTATTTATGTTAACCTTTAACCGTTTAGTTATTTTTGAAGATAAATCTGAGGCGTCTTTATCACACGTTTCCTGCATGGTCGTAACAAGGAAGTGAGTTCGCTGACCTGTGGCTCAGCGTTTTGTGGAAAAAACGACAA
>JAVGVS010000358.1:326166-437638 GCA_032718565.1 Distichodus sexfasciatus | reverse complement strand
AAATTACATATATGTACACATACATATACATATATAAAAAGATGATTCTGACACATTTGCTGTAGCTCTTATACACAGCCCTGTATACAGAACAGATGTCGGGTTAGACTGCATTGCTTAAAAGTCACAAAATTCATAGCTAATGTCTTCATTAGTTTGATTTAGTGTTGTTGAATGATGGAAAAAAAACTCATTTACGGAGGCCGGTTAGTCAAAAATCCATGCAGAACTGTCTGATTATGCCTAACAAGCTTTTCTTTGACATTTGAATTATAGAACTTGTATGTGCAACAGAAACCAATTAATACACTACTATTCGTGTAAATGGATATGTGGTGTTGGTATTTGTTTTCTGTTGAACAAATGGGCATAAAGCAATTGTATTTTGTTCAGGTAAAACCAACATTGAAGTCTAAGGCTGAGTTTACGCTATATATACTGTGTGTGTGTGTGTGTGCACTTTTGACTATCGCAAAAAAGACCAGAGCCGACTTAACCGAGTTAAATATCGTGTAGTGTAAACTTGAACAACTTGATTATAAGCGAAATGTGTCAGTTATACAATGACAGCACAATACAGAAATGAGCACATCTTCTGTAAGATCAGCAATATAAGGGTGACATGAGGCGTAACGACTGTAAAATATTTAATGGACTGTTCCCGTGGGGTTATCGCTCACGTGGGCGTTAGCTCGTGCTCACCGTGAACGTGACCCGATCCTCGCGCAGGCGTCAACAGCGCAGCCGAATGGTTATTTTTTGCGCTGCAGTATTTTTAACGCATCATTCTAAATTGGACATCAGTGTTTAACGCTGTTTACTTACCAACCTGCCCGCAACTAAACAGCCGAACATGTTAACCGTGTGAGCTGTGACAGCTAATTCAGCACCGTAGACCAGCTCGTAAAATGGCTCTTTCGGTTCTCTGAGATAACGTAAATATCTCCTGAGCGTCTAAACATTGTTTTATGGCCGTTTGTTTGGCCACTATTAAACCAACACTCCAGGTGATGTTTTGATGCTACTAGAAAGTTCCAAGAGTCGCCAATTCGAAGGAAAATGCTGATAGGCTGAAAACCCCTCGCCATGGTCCTTTGAACCCGGAAACAAAACAGAAGGGCCGTGTTCGCAAAGCCTGGCTTGTTGCCTTCACTCGATTCCTACACTAGTCCACTCGTTTTTTATCATCTTTATAATCTGTTCTATTTTATATATAAAATAGGTATAAAACGTATGGGGAGTAGTTTAATGTACACAATAATATGCATACAAATGGGGAGTCGTTATTAGTAAATCAGTATATTTTAGTATAACTATGGCAAGAAGTATACGTAAAGACATTTATATTATATATTATTATAGTAATATATTATTAGGCAAATGAAGAGCAATTTTGTAGTAGCTTAGTATTATAGTAAAATATAACTGCAAGCAGTGATTACGGGGGCCATGCAGTTTGCAGCTTTATCAGTTTTTAACAAATCAAAGTGGACAGATGTTGAAATATGACACATTTCATCCTTTTATCTAGGGTGCTACGGTTCAAAACTTATTAGGCAAAACGCAAAATAGCTTATTATAGAGCCACCAACTGGCATAGTGGTGCAATTTGTTTTGCCTGAGTAGTGGGAGGGGTGCCAGACCTACCGGCCAAATTTCTAAGCTGTAGCCAACCCTGAGCCGGATTTCTATGACACTCAGTGTGTGGCACTGCAGTCCTATGCCAAGCCCACCATATTTATTTGTATATTACAGCCAAATGAAGACCCACATTAAAAATGTGCTTGAAAGTAATTAAAGAAGAATGTCTTGGGGTTCAAATGATACCAGTTGCATGTAGATTGGATAAAAATCCAGGGACGAGTTCGAAAAAGATGAGTTTTCATTTTATGCAAATTAGCGAAAAATCAAATATGGCAGAAATAGATGCGGGGGTCTAAAAAAATTGTCTTAACCCAAGGAATAAGATGGTATATGATTTTTGAGAATGGGAACTAAGATTCGAATTTTATTAGACAAAATGCAATTTTTTTTGGAAAAAATAGCTTATTTTGGTGCAAATTTTTTGCCTGAGTAGTGGGTGGGGTACCAGACCTACCTGCAAAATTTCAAAGCTGTAGGTCTTACCATTTTTTCTCCACAACGTTTTAAGGCAGGAAAAAAAAAATTGGCACAAAAACAATAGGGTACCACGCAGTGTTCCACTGCATGGCCCCCTAATAAGTACATATTAGTACACACTAAGGATGCAACAGTACAGTGTGTCCAAGTTTGGTACGAATCGCGGGTTTTGGGCCACGTTAACGGTACGGTTTCGGTACATAAATGTTATCCTAGCCCTTTGCCTTTTCTACTTCTAGGGCTGCAACGATTATACGAATAACTCAAATAATTCAATTACAAAAAAAATCGTCGAGGCACTTTTTCTGATATCTAAGCTTCCTTTAATTCATTTCACTGGCTGGAGCACGTTCCGCTTGTGTTTCATACGGACGCTTATTAGTGACGCACAACGTTTTCAGCAGCACGATCAAGGCAAGGCCTGATCTCTCTGTAGGTGAAAGTATTTGTAAGATATTCCATGCACAATAACAGAAGTAAATGCATAAAAAACATTTTTGCGATGTGACAGCTAATGTGATTAGGGAGACGGGTGGGAGGGTACTTGGTGTGTCATCTGGTAGGAGTAAAGTATATAAGGTGACTTGGTGGTGGAACGAAAAAGACCAGGAGCATGTACAGAGAAAGAAGTTAGCTAAGAAGAAGTGGGACACAGAGAGGACTGAGGAGAGTAGACTGGAGTAGAAGGAGATGCAGCGTATGGTGAAGGTAGAGGTGGCAAAGGCCAAACAAAGGGCGTATGATGACCTGTAAGCTAGGTTGGACAGTAAGGAGGGAGAGAATGATTTGTACAGGTTGGCGAGGCAGAGAGATAGAGATGGAAAGGATGTGCAGCAGGTTAGGGTGATTAAGGATAGGGATGGAAATGTACTGACAGGTGCCAATTGCGTGATGGGAAGATGGAAAGAGTACTTTGAAGAGCTGATGAATGAGGAAAATGAGAGAGAATGTAGAGTAGAAGAGGTGACTGTTGTGGATCAGGAAGTAGCAGAGATTAGTAAGGATGAAGCTTTGAAGAGGATGAAGAGGGGAAAGGCAGTTGGCCCTGATGACATACCTGTGGAGGTATGGAAGTGTCAGTCGCAGGAAGAGTTTTTGACTAGGTTGTTCAACAAGATCTTGACGAGTGAGAAGATGCCTGAGGAATGGAGGAAGTGTGTTCTCGTGCCGATTTTTAAGAACAAGGGAGACGTACAGAATTGTGGCAACTACAGGGGAATAAAGCTAATGAGTCATACAATGAAGCTTTGGGAAAGAGTGGTGGAAGCTAGGCTTAGGTCAGAAGTGAGCATCTGTGAGCAGCAGTACGGTTTCATGCCAAGAAAGAGTATTACAGATGCTATTTTTGCTTTAAGGATGCTGATGGAGAAGGACAGAGAAGGTCAGAGGGAGCTGCATTGTGTCTTTGTAGATTTAGAAAAAAGCATATGACAGGGTGCCGAGAGAGGAGCTGTGGTATTGCATGAGATCTGGAGTGGCAGAAAAGTATGTTAGAGTGGTGCAGAACATGTACGAGAGCTGTGAGACAGCAGTGAGGTGTGCTGTAGGAGTGACAGAGGAGTTCAAGGTGGATGTGGGACTGCATCAAGGATTGGCTCTAAGTCCCTTGTTGTTTGCTCTGGTGATGGACAGGCTGACAGATGATGTTAGACAGGAATCTCCATGGACTATGATGTTTGCAGATGACATTGTGATCTGCAGTGAGAGCAGGGCGCAGGTAGAGGAAAGGCTAGAGAGGTGGACATATGTACTGGAGAAGAGAGGAATGAAGATTAGTCGCAGCAAGACAGAATACTAATGAGAGGGGCACAAGTGGAACAGTGATGTTACAGGGAGAAGATGTAAAGAAGGTAGAGGACTTCAAGTACTTAGGGTCCAAAGCAACGGAGAGAGTGGAAAAGAGGTGAAGAAGTGTGTGCAAGCAGGTTGGAATGGGTGGAGAAAAGTGTCAGGTGTGATGTGTGATAAAAGGGTTTCAGCAAGAATGAAAGGAAAGGTGTACAAGACAGTAGTGAGACCAGCCATGTTGTATGGTTTGGAGACAGTGCCAATGAGGAAAAGACAGGAGGCAGAACTGAAGGTTGCAGAGCTCAAGATGTCGAGGTTCTCTTTGGGAGTGACGAGGATGGATAGGATCAGGAATGAGTTCATCAGAGGGACAGCTCATGTTAGATGTTTTGGAGATAAAGTCAGAGAGGCCAGACTGAGATGGTTTGGACATGTCCAGAGGAGAGACAATGATTACATAGGTAGAAGGATGCTGCGGTTGGAGCCACCAGGCAGGAGGCTGAGGGGAAGACCAAAAAGGAGATTTATGGATGCGGTGAAAGAGGACATGAAGTTAGTTGGTGTGAGGGTAGAGGATGCAGAAGATAGGACTAAATGGAGACAGATGATTCGCTGTGGCGACCCCTGAAGGGAAAAGCCGAAAGAGAAAGAACATTTATTTGAGCGCGACAGAGAGCATCATTACTCGTTAAAATTCTACAGTTCAATCAAATCTCCCCCTTTTACAGACTAAACTCTTATTTTAGCCTATAACTAACCACAACCTGCGTTCTACTCAAAATACAGCCATTTATAGAGATTTTCAGCGTTCATTCCATAACGTTTGCCCGTCGCTTTATTGTGACGCGGCTATGGATTGTGGGAAATATAGTCATCGCCCATAAATGCCGATTATAGACCAAAATGAGCCCGACTTGGTTCGAAATGACTCAAATCTTAATTTTACAAGTAGTTTTAAGGTAATCTGGACTCGTTTTGGGCTATAAAATGAGCTGCTTTTGGCATTTCGGGGCGAGAACTACATTTCCCGCAACGCCCCGCACAATTTAGCACGACGTCACAATAATGCGACAGACGCACTTCCAGAATAAACACTACAAAATATCCATAAATGTATTGTGAGTATAACGCTGGTTGTTATTTAATATTATTTCATATTTAATATTAAATGTGTGTATATTTGTTTACACATGGGATATACTTTAACATAATGGGAAATAAGACAATCCTAGAATACATATGTTGAGTACTTTCCACAGGAAAATATTAATGTACATATGAGCATTAGTTCTCATAGTAATATAATATTAAATGGGTATATATTAGTTTACACATGGGAAGTAAATATATAGTAAATAATAGTATAATCATAGGAAGTTGTTAAGTAGTTAATAGGTATATTAACTTTAACACTAATAGTATGGTTAATATTACTTTACATATGGGAATGTCAGTATTTCCATGTCAAGAGCTCAGACAGGAATGAACACATTAATAATAGCTAAAAACGTAAATGCTATACTCAGCAAACCCCTGAAAAAATAACTACCTTCTGTAGAAATTCTCAGATACAATCAACATCACTTAAAAAGGTTTTCAATTAATGTTGAACCAGTTAAACATTGAACATTTGTACTTACCACTATGTCCAAAAGTCAGCAATCTAAAACATAAGAAGGTATACAAGTAGGAATAATATGTTGTATTTTGGTAAAAAATAGGTTTTTATTAAAGACAGAAAAGGTGACAAAAAGAGACGAAAAACAAAAAAGCAGAGGAGCAACATCTGAGGTAAGCAACTTCCACAGTCTAAGCAATTTGGACCTAAAGGGTTTCCATTTGTCCAGGTTCCACCACCACCACATGGAGCTCCGGTCTAGAATGTTCCTTCACAGCAGTCTGTGGAGCGAGCGGGTGGTCAGCGGAGTCTGTCCCAGCGCCAGATGGAGGCATCGTCACACACAGCAATCAGAATGCTGCTGTCCCTGCTGAAACTGGTCTGCCTGATGGCCGAGGTACATTTGGGGATGGTGAGGGTGGTACACCTAAAGAGATAAAAAGGGACAAGTGGACCCATAAGTCACTAGTTAAAAGGGTCTTACCATAAAGATACACTGTTGATACAAGAGGGAAGTCTAACAGCAGGACACAAGTTCATAGGTAGGGGTGTGACTGTTAAAAGAATAAGTTATAACAGAATAATCCCAGTCTCTTTCACACAGTGTGACGTTCAACTTGTAAGTAAAACACTGCTCTCTGATCAGTACCCGGTATCGGTCTGACCCCCAAAGCCCAAGGACCTTTATTAGCATCAGAACTGAAATCGCATCCCCAGTTTACACACAAAAAACAGGAAAGCGTTCTCTTACTTTGCTTTGTGAGGATCTTCTACCTCCAGGTCCCAGACATACAGCTTTCCCACCTGATTTCCCAGAGCCAACATCTGCAACAAGAAGGGTACGTTTACATGTAATAAACTGTTAATATAATAGCCATGTGGTCGCTTCTAGAGATGCACAATGATATCAGAATCATATTGGAATCAGATGATAATTGCTTTTTATAGGTCATCGGCATTGGACCGATGCTTAGATTTGCCCAGTGTTTTCAGCCGATATTTGATGATGGAAAGGTAGCGCTTGTACCTGGCATGTCCAAAGTCCGAGGTGGGATTTTATACAACCTTCTGTCTTAAAATGTATGGCGCTACTTTGTGCCAAATTTCTAAAAACTAAATTGCGTGTTTTCAGCACTTAGTGAATGTGAGCTCACACATGGGCTGCTTCCCGAACTGCGTACTGCCGCACTTAATAGTATGGTAGGTAAGGCACTCCTATCATATATGTGGTAGTATGCATCTCAGGAATTAGCCGGGGTGGTAGCTTAACAGCTGTCTACACACTAGGTAGTGCACATGGAGAGTCACAACTCGCACTCGACTCTGCCTTCTTCATTTATCAGCATTAGCATCGGCAGATACAAGCATGAAAAACATCGGACACTGGCATCGGCCAATAATTCCGTTATCGTGCATCTCTAGTCCCTGCCATGTATGTAAAGTTGTGTGCGGTTGTTAGACTGTGAGGTTATGTCATGAGCACCTTCTGCCAGAAGTCCATGGAGAAGCGCATGTACCAGATGTCACACTGGCTGTAGTCAAAGCGGCCCAGGATGGTCACATTAGACTCATTGGGCTTGATGTGGTCAATATCGTCCTCCATCTTCCCAGGTTTCCAACACACAATAGCGTTTTCACAAGACTGAAACAGGAATGAAAAGAACTGTGATTAAAACTGAATATTCAAGTGAAAAAGTACACACAATGTTAGATAATGATGGTAGGGCTGGGAGACATGCCCTCGGCATCAGTATCAGGATGAATTGAACATTTTTGATTATAATTTTGATTTGGGTTTTTGTTTGTTTTTTTTCCTCTAAAAATTCACAGACAAGTTTTGCCCTGTAAATATGCTCAACTATTAAAGCTGTGGGTTTTTTCTAATGAAACACCTCTTGCATATCTTATCATTTTGGTCTCTCTTCCTTTTCGATTAAGTGCCCAGTCATATGCCTAATATCACACTATGTAGAAAAGACTTTTTCATTCCTTTATTTTAAGAGTCGGGAGCTACAGCTGATCAGAACTGAGATCAGACACTTGATTGGATAGAGATCGACTCTCGTTTATTTGGTGGAGTCTCAAAACATACAGTTTACGGCAATATTTGTTCATGGTTTGGATGAGGGCTTGCAGTAATCGCCACAGCGCAACATGGATGAAGACACAGAATACTGAATTCTGAGCGTGCAGTGGAACTTTGGCAAGCAAAATCTGGTGTCTGTGCGCGCTCAACTCTGCCTACACACATGCTTGAAAACACTCCGCGCCCTCACGCTCACATCTGCCTGCCCTCACTCTCAGATCTACAGAAAGCCAAAGCTGCCACAATTCGCCTTAAAGGCATCTTAATAGAGGGCTGTAAAAAGCGCCGCCCAAGTCACTACAGCACAGCACAAAGCTTCAACGGTGTACAAAGGGTCTTTATATTAGAGTGCGGCAAAAAACACTTTTTTGAATAAACTGACGTAAAAAAAAACTGAATACTGTCAATTGTGTAAAAATCTAAGCAAACTGTGGCACCTCTGGCCTCCCATATGAGCGTGCGTGTAGGCAGAGTTGAGCGCACAAACATGAGATTTTGCTTACGAAAGTTTCAAAGAATTTACAGAAAATGTACTATACTGTAACACATATCCTTCATTCATTCATTATCCGAGCCGCTTAATCCTCAGCGGGGTCGAGGGGACCGGAGACTATCGGGCACAAGGCGGGGACCAACACTGAGCAGGCGCCAACACACCGCAGGGCGTACACTTACACAATCACACTCTCATTCACATCTTACGGGGTCCATTTAGATTTGCCAATTAACCTACACTGCATGCTTTTGGACTGTGGGAGAGCTTCTGAAACCCACGCAAACACGGAGAGAGCATGCAAACTCCACAGAGAAAGGGCTCTATGGGGATCGAACCCAGAGCCTTCTCGCTGTGAGGAGGCAGCACTATCTACTGCTCTACCGCATCGCCCTGTTATATATATTGTTATCGGGAGATGAATTAACTTATATAGGGATATGAGATATCGCACAGCCAACACCAAACCCTGGAAAGTTGCTTTAAAAGGGTTGTGACATGCAGTGGTTAAGAGTGGAAAGGGAAGGGACAGAAAGATGAAGGAAGTGGGAATCACACAAGTGATTATCCAGAAGCTGTGACTTGCACTAAATGTACACATCTTCAGACCGAGATAACTAAAGATGAATGGCAAGAAGCTTGTTTCTCAAACCAACTCCATTAATACAAGATGTAAACTACTACAGTACAAGTGGCTTATGAGAACTTGCATAACGCCAGTTAAATTGCATAGATTTAATCCCAGTATACCAGATACATGCACAAAGTGTAATGAAGTTGCTGGCACCCTCTTTCATTGTATGTGGCAATGCAAGGAACTTCAAGTATTTTGGAAGGATGTGCTCCAACTGATCTCAGAATTAGTTGAGGAAAGCATCCCTTTGGATCCCAAAATATTTTATCTGCATATTTACCCTGCTAACCTTAATGTAAGGGCGGGAAAACGCAAAATAATTGATTTTGGTGTGTTGCAAGCCAAACAGGTGATAGTGCTTAAATAGAGGGATGTGGGAAGACCAACATCTGATTTATGGGTCAAGGAGATGTTAGTTAACCTTGCAATAGAAAAGCTGACATATATAATAAGAGGGAAAATCAAAGAGTTTTTTGATGTATGGAGGCGATTTCTACAATTTGTGTCTGTGTGATCTGATGTTACAATGGTTCTGTGGAAACAGAGGGGAAGAATGATGTCTTTGGAGGGACGAAATTGTTTCAATGCTCTTCTGCTTCAGTTGTGTAATAAATGTTAATGCCAGAGGTTTTTTGTTTTTGTTTTCCCTCTATACTATTTTATTTATTTATTTAGCTACCTATTTTCAATCGGGATGGGTGGGATTGTTGGTGTTCTTGGTTGTAGTGTGTTTTTGTTTCTGCTCACGTACCATTGGAAAACATTAATAAAAATGTACACATCTAACTGATGTGACGAAGGTCAGCTCACACCAACAATTCAGGCGTACCGGCACTGTTTTCAGTCGCACACAATTAATTTGTGTTCATTTGTGTTACTTGTGTCAAAAACAGCTCATGCCACTTATTTAAAGTATCTTACCTTGGAGAGTATTAAATCCCCAAGCCAGCGAACACAATCTACATAGTTTCTGTGAATGTCTCTCGTGGAGAAGTCTGGGAAGTGGATCTTCTGAGACACAAAAGGCCTGAAAGGTGCAACCACAATATAAAACATTAACATTAGGTCTACTACAGAAGAGGCATCCAGAAGGAAAGCAACTCACACTGCCAATCTGAGATCAGGTCAGAAATGTCATGGAGAGACACAAACTAGGTATTAAGTGCTCTCTTACTGATCTTTACTCATTACTGTAATGTGTGCATATAAAGGCATGTGTATTATTACTATCATTATCAATTTTTGGGTTGGATACGCTGTCAAAGGGAGGGGAAAAGATCTGAAAATCCTTCAAGCTTGTACAATTTCATCATCTGTCTTGTTCATCAGTGAAGTGTTGAAGCAAAAATAACGCCATGATGGAGAACCTGTCAGACAGCAGCACTTCTCTCTACCTGGCTCGTACCTGTTGGTTTTGCTGGGGTTGTACTCGTAAGAGCCTCGTATTGCTTTCTGCATTCGCTCAGAGTTGATTCTCCACAGCTTCAGAGAGTGGTCCATTCCGCAGGACATTATCTTCTCACCAAGGAGGTCAAAGTCCTACAAACAAAACAAACTTCATAACTTCAAAAATTAAAAAAATCATCCAGAAAACTTCAGGAAGCATACAGCTGCTAACTGATAAAAATGACACTGCAACACTTTTTTCCTAACATATATATTTTCAGCAACTGAATTAAACAGCTCTAGAATAATCATTCTAGAATAATTTGGCTGATTTATGTCTATATTTAAAAAGAAACTTTACAATTATGAAATGCACCAAACACAAATGTAGGAGAGCATCATGACACTTCTGAAGAAATCTGAGGAGAAAATTAGATTATCTGATTTGTTTTTAGATATGTTTTAATATTTAAAGTAATCCATTTGCTTATTTTTATTTATTTAAAATAAAATGTCATGGTCTCAGAAGTGAAACAGGCTTACATTTCACTACATGATGTACCCTTGTAAATAGGTTTTCTTTTTAAGGGGAGAGGTGATACATGCAAGTTATTATTACTATTATTATTAATTAGGTGTGCATCTCGGCATAGACTGAAAACTGCGAAGACAAACAAATGATTTGCAATATTTTTGCTAACTCTCAAGCCGTGTAGCCTATCAGGTTGTTGAAATTAATCACGTAATCGATGCATCGCAATACAGATGTGGACGATTCTGCATCGATGCAGTGGCAGACCATAATGCATTACTGTTTATCGTGGCAGTCTGCCGCCCCCGAGTGGTCCACGGCAGCATTGCAGGTGGTCCGTGACATGCAATCCAGTTTCACTACTGAAATCACTTTTTAAAAATTATTTCTTTTTCCAAAATATTTCCAGATAATTTGAACATCTTTATTAATAATGAATTTAATGCAAATATCTAAAAAGCTGAAGGGTTGCATCAAGAGATCATATCGAATCGAAGAGCTAATAATCGAATCAAATCGAGATTTTGAGCTAATTTTAACTTCTGACTCACTGATGCCTTTCTTCGTCACTTACTGCATCAGCTGTTTTTGGGCTGCTTTTTGCGACTTTTGCTTGGCCCCTGCTTGTTCCCACTTGCGGCTACATTTTATACATATATATCAATATCTATATTCTTCCCATTTACAATACTTACCGCACTCAAGACTTCATCTCTATGGCCCTCGACGCCACCAAATATGGCTACTAGAGTGTCTGTCTGGATGTTCCACAGACGCAGTGCATGGTCTACAGAACAAAACTGGAATTAGATTTGCATGAAGTTGCCATTTCTTCAGAGCCAGGTGTAGTTGAGGCGTCTTTACCTTTACTGACTGACAGCAGGAGGTTGGGGTCTCTGGGATGAAATTTGAGCTCGTTGATTGCGTTTCCATGACCCACGTAATGCTGCGGATGAAAAAACACACACAAAACCACAAGATTTCCATTAACAATCTTGCAATCAAATTCACAATCGGTCTCCACCTTTTACTGCCATCTGCATTTGCTATTTATCCTGAATATTTCTTCCGTTTACATTTGCCAACCGTTCTGCTCCTACGCGTTGAGATTTTTGCCAAAACCTTCCTCCCACACTCATGTTTTTACTATCTAACCATTTGCTTCTCTCAATTTCTTCCCTTTTCATATTCATTTTCCACACAGACTCACATGAGAGAATTCTCTAGATAAAACCTCTACAACTGCTATAAATTGTTATGGTTGAATTCTCTTAAATACTTAACCACCTTCTTTATGATTTCTTCATCCCTCATTCACATCTATATTGATCACTTCATTACTGTAATTTTCTAGGCAGGGCCATTAACCTGTTTATACAGAGTATAAGAACGAACGATGCACAATAATATCAAAATCTTTTGATATTTTTTCTAAGTCATCTGCATCTGACCGATGCTTAGATTTGCATGTTATTTTCTGCCGATACTTTAATAGTAGGGTAGGTAAGACATTCTTATCATATCTTTCTATGTGGTAGTATGCATCTCAGGAAATAGCCAGGGTTGTAGCCTAACGGCTCTCTACGCATTGGGTAGTGCATATGGAGTGTCACACGCCCTATTTGACTTGGTTCACCAGGAAGTTACTTTTTCTTAAAATGTTGTGAACTACGTTCAAAACGCTGGTGCTGTGTCAGAAATGTCAGTTATGCCGTTATTTTTGTGCCAAAATACTGAGCACGCAGTGGACCTTTGGCAAGCAAAAGATCTCATTTTTTTTAAGCCCAACTCTTCCAGATATCAGCATCGGCCAATAATTCCCTCATCATGCAATGAGAACTGATGACCATCATTTCCATCAGATATATAACTGAACATGCGTCTGTCCATCCTGTTGTAAAAATCCCCATCATTTTGCTACTCCTACAATACAGAACTACTAGTGTATAAATATAAGACAGTACAAAACACCACAAACATGGCACACCGCATGTAACGCACTTTGACACATTGCATAGTGATGTGGTTGATGATGCGGATGATGCCGCGGGAACCTGCCACTGCTAGCAGCGGGTGACTGGTGCTGGTGTCGTAAGTCCAAGCGCAGGTGTAGAAGTTTTCATCTGCCTGCTCGTGCGACGGTTAAGGAGTACAAAACCTGATGCGTTTCTATATAAAGAAACTGGACAGGAGGCTCTCAATATGTGTAGTGCAACGGACAATATAAATCCAACTCAGTTTTCACTCTCTTTGGTATAAATATAGCATTTGAGAAACTGCAATGGAGAACATATAATCTGAATGATAATGAGAATAGAATTTTAGAAATGAACAGTTAAAGAAATCATACAACTAAAAATATGATCCTAAATAATTACTAAATTCAATCTGAACTGCACATAAATGAGAAAAGATTGTATTGTTACACCTTTTTAACATGAAGCAGTTCATAAGGACTGAATGCAAAATGAGGATACATCCGCGTCTACGTACGACTGCAGGAGCCGGATCTCTCCTTGGGAATGACACTCATATAAAGTAACCTGGAGAGTTCAGAACGGACAATTAAACAAGGCCATTTCATCCAACAAATATGAACATAATAAAAAACAAGAATTAGAACCAACAAACTTCATGTACAGACTGAACTGGTGAAGAATGCTGAAGAAGTGTTCTGCCTTTCAAATTCATGGCATCATGTACCAATTTTCATGTAGGATTATCATGATAGCTTGATGTTGATTGCACTCATATGTGTTTATTCTATTTTTTCATTCATCCTTCCATCCTCCCAAAGAAATCCACTCCCATTATTTTCTGCTGAACAAATTAGCTTTTCTGTTTTTCCTCAGCAAAATTACTATTAACATGTGCTCAATTTAACATATTCTTAATGAAGAATATTCACACCCTCATGTCACTGCTGGGTTTTAGAATAAGGCTTTAGTTACTCACTCTATTGCTTCCAACGGTTGCAAAGACAAGCGGGTCGCCCTCCTTACTGTGCCAGTTAAACTGGACGCCAAACAGAGGCTGGCCATGATCTTCCTAATAAAAAATTAGTATAACCAAATCAATAGCATCGCATAAAGACATCATTAGTTGTGTAGCTGCTTAATAACACAAATCATTTTCAACAAAGCAGATTTCAGGTCAGCTGACCAACAGCAGTTCAGACTGCTTCCTTACCCTCAGACTGTTGACACACTTGAAGGAGTATTTACATTTCTTTGACTTCCACTTGCCCTTGCCCCAGCTCTTTCGGCCTGGGGCATTTGCAGTGTTGGTGGGGGTGTCGGGCCGCTCGGCGTTCGTTCCACTCTCAATACTGACAGCATCGTCCTGCAACAGAGACATCAGATGTTCAGATACTCATTCGTTTTAGTTCAGCATCCATCAGCCAATGCCGAGTCATTACTATCAGATGATCTAGATGGAAGTCGTGATTTTGGCTATGAAATAGATTGGAAACCAATGTGCTACAATCAATTCGGTTTGTTCTTGTATTTAACAGTACTACTGACATGCTTTTTGGCACATCATTTGTACAGTATAATAGGTCTCTTATCCAGCTCTAGTCTGTAAGCGAGTATCTTTCCCCTGAGCCACCCACAACCCTGTTACAACTATAACTACAGCTGCAAGAAATTGGGAAAAATGGCAACATTTTGAGCATTATACATCTTGAATAGCATTTTATACTGCAATATATTTGGGGGAAATAACCACTATAGAAAGACTTGTGACCTTTAAATTGCATTGTATTGTATTATCAGACAAACCTGTGTAACAGTCTTGGAAAAAGGCTAGTTTTGCTTTAGTATTAAACAGCAAAAAAAGGTTGCAGTATGACGTGTTGGATTCAGTTTGCCTTTCCCCCCTATTTACATCGCTCGTATTAGTGTCTAACGAGCATGCGCGATATACTGTGCTGCCCAAATATACGCATATGAATATGTAAATTTGAGTTGAATAGTATAGAAAAGTTAGGATCAAATTGTGTTCACTTTTATAATTCTGACTGTAAAAGATCCACCAGGATATTAAGGGAGAAGTCGAACCTGGATGAGGGAGTTTGTATAAAGCCCACACAAAAAGTGACATTTACACGAGTCGAAGTAAGACCGTTTGTATGCAGCTAGCGTTAGCAAGCTAACATCAACCCTCATTCCGCAAACACAACATATCAACAGGAGGCTCTTAAAACAAAAGCGAACTGGCGAGTGAGAACTCGCTGCTGACTAAATGGGCTAAATTAATACTTCGATACACTTTTTCCTCCCAAAAGATAACGGCAACTTTCAACTTCGACAAGAGCCACATCAACAATGGGACGCCAGAAAGGCGAGAAACGCGGCAGCACCGTTACAACCTCAACGCCGCGCCATTCTAACATTCCAAGCTCGCCTACGTTTTCGTCCCCGGACAGGTCTGGGTTGCTGTTTTCGTCGCTGCTCATTTTCTGCTTTTTCGCCGGCATTTCGTTTCCCGCCTCGGCGTGAGCCTCAGACATCTTCCCCCTCATCTTCTTCCTCGGGTGAAAGCGGCGAGCCACACTGCCGGAAAGCGGGCCCCGGAGCGCAACCATGCCACACTGCCGTAAAGCAGGGAGCTTGCGCTCCCGATGCCACGCTGCTGCAAAAATTAATTTGAGAACGGTCGTGTTGGAGAATGTCGACCACCAGATGGGGCCACCTTACATTGAAAAAAGTTTCACCCTTTTTAGGTTAAAAAAAAAAAACATTTTTACACGCTAAAAATAAACAACAAATGTTCTAAGTCCAGGATATTATTATCACAGTATTTCTGGCTTAAAAGAGAAACTCCCAGCATTGCTTCACGTGATTTCATGGTCACTAATTTAGTGTCAAACTTAAATTAAGTGACTTTTTGTGCCTAAATGGAAAGTTAAAGTGCATAAATTTCTGCTAGAATCTGTATCTGTTCGTTTTCAGGCCATGATTAAACCTAGCTGTGGTGCTTGTTCTTGTTGCTAAAGTTAATTATCATATATGGGTATAAGGAAGTATACCGGTTAGGCTGGTAAATCACTTGGCAACAAGTAAAGCCTGCTGTGGACTGTAATGGAAAAAGAAAAATAGCAGTATAATGAGTTATATTGTAGTCAAAGTGTCACTAGCCTAAATCATATGAGCAAGAGTGGATTATAACTATGTCAGAAATCAAACTTGACCAAGAAACACCCTCCGGAATAGTCATCTTGAGCTTTTTAAAATGCTATTTCCTCTTTTACAACCCATGAGCCACAGTCCCATAATCTTTTAAACCTTTTTTACGTTATATGTGTTCTTACTTTATCTGAGCTAATTACAATATGTAGTACAATCTCCGAAAACAACTAACATGATAAAGCTGTTCTATCCACACCATGAAACTCAAACCTTGTATAACCAGACATTCATCTATAATCCACTTCATTCACAGTTTGTTCAGACCATTAAGCTTACTAACAGAACAATCAGATGATTGCCTTGCTCCGTCACAACAGGTCCTGTATGGGCTAACAGGGTTTGGAAGGGGCTGAAATCTCTTGGGTGAATCATCTTCAACGTTATTGAAGATTATCAAGGCCATCCAGGTGTGTGTCATGGCATGAAAGTGTCATACATCATACCAGACATACATTTTGTGTAGGATAAGGCAGGCCTGATTTATGCAATCAGCCACTCTCATTTGGACAAAATGCCATGTCCTTTCATCCAGCCCTTGACAGCTCCAAGCATTTCACTCCAGCAATCTCGGCATCAGTCATTTTGAAATTCCAGTGCAAAATGAAAGTTATTTTGGCCTTACGCAACTTCACAGGAAATTGCATGTGTGGCTGTGTTCAATGAGAGTAGCTGAATCCCATAAAATGGGGAAATTATTTATTTTATAATCATTACCAAGCAGGAGTGGATGCGATTATGTTACAAAAACTAAGAAAACACTGGTTATTACTTTATTATTAGTTAATACTGTAATTTCTCACAAAAGGGAATCTCCCAGCTTTGCTTCTGGTGGCTTTCATGGCCAGATTTTTCTACACTTTTTCTTTCCACATGATATCTTCTTAAAATAAAGAATTCAGGGAATGAAATTTACGCTGGCCAAGAGCTTCTGATAAATGCAGTGAATGTAAATACCACACAACAACACCAACCTCAAATTCTTTATTACCAGACATTTATCAATAATCCATTTGATTCTACAGGTTATATAACTTAAAGTTTGACAGGGTGCCAAGCCAGCAATAACCAACAAATCACCATCATGCACCTCCTTAAAATCTTTTCTGGTCTTTTCTGTGAGGATCCACAGGCAATTCCCCTCTTACTTTCAAAACTTTCAATCTTTCCCTTGACCCAATTGACCTCTTCTGCCTTCCACCCAGCAGCTGTGGAGTTTCCAGGCCTCTCCTAAAGCATGTAGAGCTGATGTGCAGATTCCAAATCATTTAAAGTTGGACCAAAAATAGACTATGGCATCTGGGTTGTGGGGTTTTTTTTCCAACTTGAGTTAAACATTACGCCAGGCAACGGAAGGAAATGTGCTCAACACTTCTATAGCTGGTGTCTTCGCTTCCACAATTTTATAGATATTATTGTAGGTCAAAATTGCCCCACCTTCAACACACTGAAAAGATTTTTTTGGTAGGATATTGAAAAATTTCAAAGTTGCATTGCAGTCCCTGAAGAACTCATTGTTCTGCACAGCATCCCTTTTTCGTCTCACTTCCTCTTTGGTCTTTATATATGAAAAGTCAGAAATGTCTGTTGCACATTTGTAAAAAAAAAAAAAAGAGGAATCAAATGTGTAACAAGAAGAAGGAAGTATCCTGATATTTTAAGCCAAGAGGAAATCGACATGGGAGAGGGAGAAGAGAGAGAGAGAGAGAGAGAGAGAGAGACAGTATAGTGCTAGGTGCTGAAAAATAATATTTTCTCACGTCAGTTGGGATGCTTACAGGAAAACAATAACAGAGACCTTGAATGACTCTTATCGTGTTTCCCACTAGCTTATCACACTTCCAAGATGAAAATTCTTCGTATCATGTTTATTTCACAGTATCATCGTTCTCAACCACAAGGGGTTATCACCACTATCAAAATAACACCCCCGTCTCTATGAACGATGGGCTGCTATAAAAAGGTTTTGGGTGGATGTCATACTTCTGCCAGGAACCGTGGCTGAGACAGGAAGTACTAAGTGTAAGAAGAAGTTCCCACAGTGTGTAAAAAGAATGCTGATCCATGTCGACCACAGAGACTAGAACCATCTGTTTGCTCTCGGCCATAAATCCACTGAGGCTGAAAGTTAACCTTTAATCCTTAGTCATGCTTTTATTTTGCCGAATAACAAGAAATTGACAATGATTCAAAAAGACTGGCCTGTAATCACTTCTGCTAAATAAATGGCTGACAATATATTAAATATAGAGCTTTAGAGGCATTGTGAGTGTTCTCTTTCCTTGCATGCATTGAAAAGATGAATTTAATCAAAACAGGTGATGCAAATGATTCTTTATTTGAACTTATGGGGGAGGGGGGCACCACAGCGATTAGAGAGGGGGCCGCACAGGCTATAATTAATCTTTTTATGGAGCAAATATGTTCGCTTTGTTTTGCTTATATCTATTATGATAGTTCATATTTCTTATTTTAAATATGTCATTATGATTATTATGATTATGGTGATTTTTCATTAGCCGATTGTTTTTGGTCACCCCAAAATGCGCAGTGTAATGGGCGTTATAGAAGCACCAATCCTGAAAACACAAGCAAACATGAAAGCAATCACTTCCATTCTTATCAAATCCCAGAAAGTTAAATAAAAACAGACCCCCTGTTTCTGATATGGATGTCTGATCGATGTTTTCATTTTGGATTGATGCTATGGGTCTGCTGATGGAGAGTGTATTGTTACACTTCTAATGATGATTCATTACACCCCAGGTCCTCACCATGAACCAAGAGATTGCAGGTTCAAATCAAGTTCTACCTTACTGTTGAAACTACCACCATTGGCTTCTGAACAAGAACCTTAATCTCAAGTTGCTTAGGTAAATGGAAGTCACTCTTGACAAGAGCTTTCACTAAATGCTGTAAATTCAAGCCCTTAAAGTTAAAGGCACTTCAAGATGTGATTCAAGGTTCAAGGTTCAAGGTACTTTATTGTCATCAGTCGCTTTATACAAGTACAAAGTGTGATGAGACAGCGCTTCCCCATGGCCCCGGTGCAACATATAGTAACACAGAAACATTCAACAGGACAGAATGTGCAACAAGCAACACAATAAATACAGAACGAGTGCAATAATATAGTAGACAAGTGACATTTAGTGAAGAGATGGAATGTGAACAAGTATTGCTTAGTGTAAATAAGTATTGCTTAGTAATGTTTTAAGGCACATTGGCAGTATCAGCATCCAAGCAGCTTGTGACAGACGGAGTGCAAGAGCATCACAATACAAAAACAATCACAATGAATAAATAGACAGAACAATAAATACACAACACACAACACTCCAGTGCTATTGAAGGTGGGGATGTAAACCTTAAAGACTGATATTGCACATGATTATCATGCTGCACAGGTTAGATGTAGAATTGAGGACATCAATTGAGGGAGGGAGTATACAGTTATTTTATTAACTCTAGTGCATCTGAGTGTGCCTGATGTAAACAGTAGACAGTAGGTATGTAAAGTGCAGGTGTGAGGTAGTTTGAGGTATTTTGAGAGAGCTCTGATATTAATGTGCATTCAGAGTCCTGATGGCTTGTGGTATGAAGCTGTTACACAGTCTCTTGGTGGCAGATTGGAGGCTACGATACCGTTTGCCAGACGGTAAAAGTGAAAAGAGTCCATGTAGTGGGTGAGAGTGGTCCTTGACTATGTTCCTGGCTCTGTTGTAGCAGCGGCTCTGGAAAATGTCTTTCGGGGGGGTACGGGCACACCAATGACCTTCTCAGCTGCTCTCACTATTCGCTGAAGTGTGTTGCAGTCTGAAACTTTACAGTTCCCATACCAACAGTGATGCAGCTGGAGAGAAGACTTTCAATGGTGCTGGTGTAGAATGTCTTTAGGATCGGTGGGGGGAGGCTTGCTCTCTTCAGTCTCCGCAGGAAGTGCAGACGCTGACGAGCCCTCTTGCTTATGGAGGTGGAGTTAAGGCACCAAGAGAGGTCCTCTGTGATGTGAACACCCAGGAACTTGGTGTTTTTCATCCTCTTGACAGCTGCGCCGTCGATGGTGAGAGGAGGGTGCGCAGTGCTGGACCTTCTGAAGTCAATGATTATTTCTTTTGTTTTGTCCACGTTTAGAGAAAGGTTGTTGCTCTTACACCAAACAGCCACTCTCGCCACCTCGTCTGTGTATGCTGAGATGTCGTTGTTCTTGATGAGGCCCGCCACAGTCATGTCATCCGCAAACTTAATGATTTGGTTTGAGCTGAGCGCTGCTGTGCAATCGTGGGTCAGTAGCGTGAAGAGCACTGGGCTGAGCACGCAGCTCTGTGGCGCGCCTGTGCTCAGTGTGATGGTGTTGGAGGTGTTCGATCCGATCCAGACAGACTGTGGCCTGTTGGTCAGGAAATCTAGGATCCAGTTCACCAACGGGGTGTTTAAGCCCAGCCCGCTCAGTTTAGGAGACAGTCTCTGAGGGATGAGGGTGTTAAATGCTGAGCTAAAGTCGATGAACAGCATCCTCACATGAGAGTCTTTCCTTTCCAGGTGCGTCAGAGACAGGTGAAGTGCAGTGGATATGGCGTTGTCAGTCGACCGGTTGGAGCGGTAGGCAAACTGGAGGGTGTGAAGGGAGCCGGGAAGAGCAGCTTTGATGTAGCCAATGACTAGTCTCTTGAAGCAATGTTAAAGTCAATGTTAGGGTTTAGAGTGTGGACAGGCTGTAAGACAAGTTTTCTTGTGAAGAAACAGTCATAGTTTTTATAAAGACAGACCACATTTTTCTGATCGCTATGAAGGTAACATGGAAAGTAATGTTTTCAATCTGAAGCCAGGGCTGAAGTACTGTTTTGGTAGGTGTTACCAACTACAGAAGTCATAGATGAGTCAGAGTCAGAAATCTCTTGTAGAAATGTGTGACTAGACTTTATAAAAATAGAGGTAATAAGTAAGTGTGAAGAAGTGAGCAAGCATAAAAAGTAGTAATCATAAATAGCAGTATCTTGTACAAAAGATTCACAACTGTCGGTCAGCTTTTGTCTGCATGTTAGAAATGCTTGTGTACTAGCCTGTGGCATTTTTCTGTCGATTGACTGACAGGTGGTTATTTCTGAACCTAGAACTTCATTTTTACATGTGCGCAAATTACAGCACGTGCCCCTTCAGGTTTTACAGCTCTGTTCTGTTTTTGAAATCTTCTAACAAACTTCAGTGACCCCGGTAAACAAGAAAAAACATGCGTGATGTGCTATGTAAATTAACGCTGACATTGGTATATATACACAGGCTGTAGTGTCTAAATTTAACCTTAAACTAGTCTAATTTGTACTTCACTTTGTGAGATCTTTGCTGAGTTTGTTCAAAATGTAGAGATGAGATGAACTTCTGTTCCATCTGCTAAGATTGTGATGAATCAGTGTCAGAGACTGACTCATTTTACACTCAAAACAGACCTTTCTGTACAGAAATTGCTGAGATGGTCCTCTTGTTCAGTTTGGTGTTAGATAGATAGTCTAATATATGACAGTCTTAACAGAAATCTAACCACATAGCCTTTTAGACCCCTGTTAAGGCCTCAGACCCTTGTGCATCATTGATTTACAAGATCAGACGTTTAGCTGGGTAATTTCAGCAGTTTCATCTGTCTCGCTTTCTGTTTCGCTGAAGGTAAAGATGAGAACGACTTCCTCTTAATGACGCCACATAACTTAATGATACTATAATGAACATTCTTTGCGTTCCTGGAAACCAAAAGTTCTCTCAGGCTTTTGACATGGTCTGTGGAGGGGAAGAAAAGAATTACAAAAAGCTTTGCACACAGATCTGAATTATCATAATAAATATGACAGAATTCTCAGTGCTTTAATCATTTAACAGAGCAGTGAGACAGCTGCTTTGTTTATGAAATGGAAAGTTCTCGAGTGAGTCACAGGAGTTGCTTTTTTGCTACTATGCAAAAGCCATGGTCAGAATTTGTAAAAAAAAAAAGAAATTTCAAAATTACATAACAAGGAAATAGTCTTCTGTACAAAGACCCTCTTAGAGTCAGTCGGCACTATTTACATACAGCACTGCAGTCAAATCACCCTCTTTATATCAGCGTAAGGTGTGGGTAAGAGTGAGTGTGCAGCCAAATATGACAGATAAAGAGCCGTTCATTTGAAATTGCTGTTGCATGGCCATTGAACGCTTTTACTGTCCTGTAAACGGACATTTGAATGAGGTTAACTTCTAATATCATGGTGTACTTTGCATATCTTTGCCCTGCAGTTATAAAAATAACAAACAGATGAAATGAAAAAGAAGAAGAAGATGAAAAAACATCTGGCAGAAAATACAAACAGATGCTTGTGTTTAACACGTCACTTCACGCACATCAGTGTCACGTTTTAAAGTTCAAAAGGAAATACATGTAACAAATTGGGAGAACATTGAAAGCAAATATTGGGAAGAATAAAGGGAGGTAACATGAGATGTACTGTTTAGTACATAAACAGTAACATGGCCAGTAAAATACAGTAAATGTAGTAAATTGTTTATTTATTACGTATTGGCAGCCATCATTGCAATTCAAATAGATCCTGAGGGACAAGCGACCTCATATTATTTGCTCCAATCTTGTCTCTCTCTCAAGATGTTTGGACACATCTTGACATTCAAGGGTTTGTAGAAAGTATATTGTTTATATAGTATATATAATAATATAGTGATTCAATGGCCAACGACTGAACTCTTCGGTCATTATACTGTAACCTAACAGTAACCTAATAACATCATATCAAATCACAAAAAGCAACTAAAATATAACTTATATTACATAATTTCTGAGCTCACAATGACATTTCATTAAAATGAAAAACATATTTAGCTCTTGAAATATTCAACCTCCTGTATGGAGACATGGTTACTAATGTGTAATGTGTTACTAAGGTGACTGTATGAGGTTGTTCGGTTACTGTTACAGTATAATAACCGCATAGTTCAGGGGACAGTTCATTATATCGCTGTGAAGAGAGAGGTGTCAACTGACTAATCCATCAATGTCATGCGATATCCACCTTTCTCACTCTCTCTATTCAGGCGCACACACAAACAAGGTTAAACAGTCTTACAGTGTACACATTTTAGATTATGATCCCTGCTCTCGATGTGACATTGATGCTTTAAAGTTGGGGATTAGATAATGCATGTGAAAGAAAAGCAGAAGTTGAGGTTGCAGAGGAGGGGGAAAAAGGTTTTTTTTACACAACATTCATCTGACTGAAATGAAAGGCCGTTCCTTGCGGGTTTTACTTGTTGTCACGGGCGTTGACACGTAACCAAACCTCTGGCATTTGTTAGCTAAGGTGGTGTAAATAGGACACTCTTCAGATCTTACATAAGGAACAGGAACTTCTGTAATAAAATCAAGCAGAAGAGTCCTGAGATGCCATTCAAATTTGATCGCAGAGATGCTGTCCACTTTCAAATATCTTTTTTTACTAACACTGACCATTATACAAGTTATATGACCTCTCATTCCAAATCCATAACTGTTAATATGGAGGTGGTCCTCCTTTTGCAGCTAGAACCACTTCCAAAAGGTCTGGCTCCTGTTTTCCGTTCTAGTCCCTATATACTTCCAACTTTGCGACAATATAACTTTCTTTTCTTGGAATATCAAAAAGGGAAGAAATTTTATAAACTGACTTATTGCATATGTGGAGTTACCACGCTAGAGTTCAATGATCTCTTGGTTCTGTCACCAATGTCTAAGTAAAACAAAATGATTCAATAATTAAGAAGTGTGTCCCAGTGCTTTTGTCCACATACATTTACATTTACAGAACTTAAAAGAGACTCTTATCCAGAGTGACGCACAGTACAAGTGCCTTGTAGTCCCTGTCTGTTCTTCAGACCTAAAAAACTAGGCTTAAATCAACAGCTGTCGTTCAACAACAGATCATTCAATTACTTTATAGAAATACAATGAGAATAATAATTGTATAAAGTATATAATAAATATATAATATCATGAACAAAGTATATAATATCAGAAAATAAAGATTACCAGAAAAGTTAAGGTTGACGTACCGTCAAAGATTCGAGGCTTCACAGTTTAGGCTTTTTGTCAGCAAAACATGGCTTTAAGGTACAAAGTAGAAGTTGTGTAAACTTACACTAGAAGACGTATTCTCATTTTCCTGGATGTAAAGTATTATTTATTACATCTAGCCTCTATTAATATAGAAGACACTACATGGAGGTTTGTCGTCCCCCCGAAGCTACGAGAGTACAGACGATGTAAGGTGTACTAACATGACTTCTTCCCTTTGGCATTAAGATAAAGTATCCCGTTTAAACAAGCCCTGGAAAATCATGAATATGCCTCGCTCTGCGGATACACAACTTAATGTATGTATCATACTATTATTGTTTTGAAATGATAAAGCAAGAATGTGTTTAGCTGGAAATGTTTGCCCATGTAACATAATACAGGGATATAAATGGACTAAATAGCAAAGAAAGACTCTTTTGTCACTTGTAAGAAGAAAACAATATTATATTCTTAATATATGTCTATAAATATCAATATACAGGTTACATATTAGAGAAGAAGTTATGATACAATCAAGGTTTTACTCACCAAAGCTCAGAGCCCATTTCATAGAGTTTCTTCTAGACAATTCTCAAAAACCTTTTGGATATAATAAACTAATATAAATCTCTGTTTGCATGAAAAATCATCTATTAATCTCTGTTTGAGTGAAATGTTCCCCAAATCATTTTATAATTAGTGTTTTCTTGTATATTTTTATATTACTACACCCTTAAATATAAAAGAACCAAAAGTGGTTCTTCACATGATGCCATACGGGAAGCTTCTTCTGTTCTACAAAGACCCATTCATCATGAAGTGATCATGAAGAATTTAGTATAAAGAGTATTTGTATCTTTGTACCTGTGTTCATTATGTGCAATATGTAATAATTTCTCAAATGCAGTGTTTGGTAAAACCTAAGTGTGTCAGGTTATCAGTTACTTTATATAAACTGCACATTATTAACTGATCTCTCCAAAAGGCATTGGTGGATATCATCTGTTACTATTAAACATGGAAACATAACAATAATTTCTACACACAGCCACAAGTAAATCAGTAAGTTAGGCATAGGGTCATACTTTAACATAAAGAGTTCTGAAAGCACTGAAAATGATATAACGTGTTTCTTAAAGAACTCTTCTGAGCATTCAGTTCTCCAAAGAACCTTAAACAGCACAAAAAGGTTCTACGTGATAAAAAGCACTAATGAAGAACCAGTTTTTCTTAGAGTATATGATATCAAATGCACATCAGAGATTTAGCCTAACAGTTTGTTACAAATGTAAAAAATAAATGTATTTAAGGTTCTTTAATAGTTTTCCTGAAATAAATTAAGTGCTAATATCTGTCACCACCAACACTTGTGGGTTTCAGAAATAAGTTCTTTATTAAAGATTATGTTGAGCAATAATACAAGCGTATCCTGGAAACAATAAACCCAAAAAGAAATTCTAATATTGGAACCTGTCTATGAGACATACCTTACAACTTTATCAACATTATACTGAGATGTTTTCGGTTATGCTTATATGCTGATTAAAACATGTGAATGTGTTACGCAAAAATATACAGTTTTAGCATACATAAACCTGATATTTCAGATGTGTTTAGATATTTAGATACTAAAATGAGATTACATGAAGACGGCATTCATCCAAGGGTTTTGTAAAACTTTGCACAGTGATCATCTTCAGTAACTCTCCTGAACTTTAGTTTATAAGGTGTGATTTGACGATGCCCATAAGATCAGTTTAATAGAAAAGAATCTCCCTCCGTGATATCGCTTGACTTTCTGAGCTTCAAGACGTGAAAACATAATCCCTGAACGCCCTCCATCCGCATACCCAGACCAGATTAACGGCTGATAGAGAGTGTGTTTACGTTCCAAGCAGTTTCACAGTGCCAAGGGCAGAAAGATTCTTCAGATCCGCCAGTCGTCAAGGTCGCAGGATTGGCTCAAGCGGAAAACTTTCCGTCATCAAAAAGAAAAAGATAACCAGGAAACTACCTGGACCTAGGTTGCCTTTGATAAGCATGGCAACCACACACGTTCTTTAAATACCCAACCGTCTTGTTTCCTTTTCTCTGTCTTGATGCAAAAACGCGAACAAAGCCCAAAATCTGTGTTGGTGAAGCGGTCGGGCGTTCGGCTCCTTAATAAGAGCCTGGAATAAACGCTGTAAAACTGTTTACTCACCAGTATCAGTGAGTCAGTATCAAGAGCCTCTGCTAAACGATTACTAATACTAATACATGTTGTTACAAAACTAGCTATTGCTCACCAAAACCCAACGCAAATAATGAGTTCTGATATTACTAATCATTTACAGCATTTAACAGACACTCCATAACAAATAGTGTCTGTTAACCGCTGTAAATTACTAATTCAACAACATACTTGTCATATATAGAAATGAAATTATGATGCAAAACAAGCTCACCAGAACCTGCTTAAGTAGCAAATTTTGATATCATATTATCATATCAGCATTGAGCAGACGCAAGAGCCTCTGATAAATGCTGATAGCAATTACTTAAACAACATACTGTACATCATATACTGTATAAAAGTAAAATTACAAAACCAGTCTTTACTCACTGGATCCCAGAGTGTAAAATTTTGCTTATGACTAACAAGAGTGTCTGCTAAATGTTGTAAATGGTTACTTAAGGCAACATACATGTCATATATAGAAGTACAATTATACTACAAAACAAGCTTTTACTCACCAGAGCCCAGAGCTGAAAAGTTAAACCTACGAATGTGATTAAAATCCTCCCCAAAATATTCTTCCTTACTTTGGTTTCTCAAACATTCTTTTCACATTTTCTCTGTTTTTGTGGGGGAGCGTTAGCTTTAGCTCTGGGCTCGACCTCTCTTGTGCCTTCTACTACACAGTAGTGAACAATGGTAACCTTGTTTCATTGAAACAACTGACATCTGCCTTGCGGAGGCAAATGAGACTGTACACAGATTGGACTGCCTGACTGACAGTGTTTCTGACAAACTTTAGCGGGGCGGCGGGGGTCCGAACAGGTTCCCGTTAGAGCAGGGACGCGCGAGCCGGAACGCCTCGGCCTTTCAGGATCCGACGGACCTGCCGGAAAGAGAGGAGAGAGAGAGAAATGCTCAGCTACAACCTAGGATTGGGCAGGCAATGTGACCTCTAAAACAATATCATGATTAATTGAACATTTTACCTCATTTATAATTAATGAACTATTTTGGATCTGAGTTTTTTGCCTCCACAGTTTACCTTTAAAACAACTAATGAAGTTGTGGTAGATATTTTCTAATGAAGTACTTCTGAAGCTGCCACGTAAATCTGACATCAATGCTTTTCCTGCGCTGACTCGTGCTGATATATGACCAACATGTTGAAACAAGCCAACAATTCAGAGGTAACCTGTTTCAACACCTTGTGCTGCTGTGTGACTCGTTAGTTCCTTGAGGCTGTCGTTAAGCCTGTTTCTGACAGACTGATCTATTTGTATTCCACTTTTTTCACTGATGTTCCACTATTTGCGGTTGTACTTTCTCATGCGAGGTGATGACGTGTAGAAACACTAGAAGCTCAGTAATTACGTTTGTCATGAATTAAAGGTTTTATCCTGGACTCAAAACTTTGAGAACTGTTTCATAACTACTGCTGGTTTTAGTTTTTCAGTTCCTCTTGCTACATGTGTTTACGTGCCTTAACAGAGCGTCTAATTGAAGGTTTTTCCCAGATTTCTTTTCATAATTTCCCAGACTGCCCTCCGGTGTGTAGACGCCTGCCCAGGGTTGGTCCCCGCCTTGTGCCCATAGTTCCCAGGATAGGCTCCGTTCTCCCCATGACACCAGTTGGGAATAAGCAGTTCGAATAATGAATGAATGAATGAATTTCCTAGACTCTCGTCTTTTTCTGGTCAGCTCACCTGATCCCCCAGGGGTCCCTCGGGCACCAGCTGAATGGGCTGCTCATTCTCCAGGTTCTTGGCGCTGGGGTCGGCTCCCCGTCTCATCAGCAGCTGCACGGCGTGGGCCTGCGCCAGTCGACCCTGCTGCGCCGCCGCCACGTGCAGTGCCGTGTTGCCGTTGTAGGCCTGGCCGGAAGGTCAGAGATCGCACGGGTCAAGCCAAGCATTGCTACAGAAGCCAGAAAATAAACCAATCAATGGGAAGGAGGGAGTTCTCACCTTGACGTTGATCACCGAAAGAGAGTTGGGCTGGTCAAGGAAGAGACGCAGAAGCTCCACATTGGCTTCCTCAGCAGCCATGTGCACACAGGTTCGGCCACTTTTGCGATCCTGAAAACGAGACAAGTGAGGTGTTTTGCTAGGGCTGGACGATATGGCCTTGAAACAAAATCGTGACTGATTGAAAGTTTTACCTCGATTATGATTATCTTCAGTTTATCGTAATAAAGGGAAACAACATGTAATACTGAAGGTTTGGCCTCAGTTGTGATTAATTGAAGATCTTACCTTGATTCAATTAATTGTGATATTGATTTGAAAATTTTACCTCGATTATGAAATCTTCAACTAATCGTGATACTAATTTGAAGATTTTATACCTTGGTGCCATAAGAGGCGCCCATCAGCAGGAGTGTGTTGATACACTCGCCCAGCAGCTTCCTCTTCTGCATCAGGGCGGAGGTTTGGGGCGACTGAGGGACGCCGGCGCGGCTCAGCTCCTGCACCACGGCATTGTGGGAGAGCACAGCGATGTGCAGCGGGGTGAGACCTAAAATTAGGGGAAATTTTTTTAAAGCCTTAAGACCTGTGCTGACAGTAATTTACAGTATGTAATCAGTTTCTATGATTGCAAAACGTATCATGTTGATTTATCATTTATATCATCTTCATTAATCATTTAATGCTGTAGTAATATATTTTTCTCAATATTTATATTTTAAGTTCTAAAAATGAAAACTTTAATTGTCTCCATTTTATGATATTCACTTTAAAATTGATGATTAATTTATTAAATTGAAATGTTTTAAATTGTAATTTACTCTTAAATATGTTCATAGAAATATGTAACTTAATACAACAATTTCATTGCTGCATATACAGTATATCCAAAGCAAAAATAAAATTATTAATTGTATTAATTTACATATTTTATGAATATCTTTAAGAATAAATAAATTACATAGTTTACATTTTAATTTCTTTAGATATTTTATTTTAAGTTTTTCTCACAATCACTTAACTGTAACTATCAAAATTATATAATTATAAAATGATACAACTCATGAATTTCTAATTTCAGGGGTATTTTTTAAATATATTTTATATCTTACAAACCCTTTTTACTTAAAAATGCAACTTAAATCTAATCTTTCAACTTCATAATTTATTACTTAAAGGTTGTTCAAGTGACAAATTTGTAAATCTATTTTATAATATAGGCTGATTTTTTAAACATTCTTTATTTTAATCTCTTTGTTTAAGTTTAGAATTTTACATGACTTTTGATTTCTCAACAATGCCACAGGTTTGCATTTCACTACATATTGGCCATATAAAGATCTGGATCTTTATGTTTAAAAGGCGCAGCATGATGAGAAACTGATCTAACAGCCAATATTGATTATGATGTACTAAATGTAAGTAAATGTGGATCATAGTTAATAAAAATCAGACCACAGTCTGACTAATTACAGCTCTTTCGTGTATGAACCGGTTTGTTGCGCAGTTGTTGTCTGGACTATGATTTACTCACCGTCATAATTTATTGCCTCAATGTTCACCTTCTGGCTGGAGTTCTCATCGTGCTTCTGAATGGCCTGCACAAGGACATATCCACTTTATAACCACATTTTTGACCTTCACAAATCCATTAAAACTGAATTGTATCCAGCAAATCACCTTCAACAGATCACGGGTGCCAATGTAAAAATCACAGTTAACGCCAAACACTGGGTTTATCTGAGGCCTGGATTTGGCAGTTTTTGTTGTTTTGGCTGATGGGCAAACATTATGAAGGGTTAATGATTGTTAACAGGCTTGCGTGCCAAGTTCTGGGAGCAGTTAATAGTTGATAGCATTAGAGAGATGTTTGTCTGTGCAAGTTCATAAAAGCGCTGTGTCCCGTGGAACCGGCTCTGCAGGATCAGGGGAATTTTTTTGGTTACTTTTTGGGACTCGCTTGACCTCTGCTGCTTTGAGGAAATGAATTGGAGTTGGCATTTAGAGAGAAGTTGTTTTATTTTTTAGACAGTTGAAAAGCATAACTGTTAAAGCGAAGGGCGGTAAGAGACGGAACAAAAGAGAAGCCATCGCATGGAAATATTACGGCTTAATGTCTAACGTCGGGTTTTATCACATCTAATGCTTTTGAATAAATTCAAGATAATCATTCTGGGGGTTTCTATAAGCAAATACGAGTTAACGTATGAGTATGAAGCCATATTTTGATATGATCTATAATATACTCATTTTTCTAACAGTTATTCTGAGTATTGTGTACCATTTTAACTTACATTTTAATTGTAACGTATGCTAACCCACTCCCTTTCTCTGCTCAAACATTCTCCGGATCTCCAAGCTGAATAAAAGGGACTTATGAGTTTGCTTGAATGGCATGAAGCACGTGCTGCGTCTTGTTTGCTTAACTTGTTTGCTCGCCCTGGAGAGTTTAGCAAAGGTGTGACATTTTGTTTATTTGCTTTAGTTTGATTACTTTCAGCTTGATTACAACTTTCAGCTTGATTAAAACTGGCCAAAGACCTGTTTTACTTGCCCTGGGCCAGCTACCATCAATAAACTAGGAACAACTGCGTAATAACACTGTAGTAACATAACGTTCTAACAGCACATTTTTATACCGTTTTGTCATTTGACGGGGCTCATCAAAGATGATTTTGTTAAACAGACTGCTCAGATTACGAACCTTACTAATAACTTTTAATGCTCAGTTACGAGAATTCAGTGTTCTTGACGCCATTTTTCCTTTCCGTTTTATAACTGGGTAAAGACAGGGAACATTTATTTGTATTCATGTGTATAAACCACAGGCAAAGTAAGAATGAGGGAACTAAATGAAGCAAGGCTAGAGACTCTAAAAGAAAGCAATGGGAAAAGAGACAGACAGCAGAAGCGTCTTTTGTCCTGAGGACGTATTCCTAGTGACTTCATTTCCTTTAACGGGAAAGGGTGGAGGCAGTCTCACCTGTAAAGTCAGGGCGTAACCCTTCTCGGCACACACGTGGAGTGGGGCACGGCCCCAGCAGTCCATGGTGTTCACTTGCGCCCCCAGAGAAAGGAGGTCTTGTGCAATCAGGTGCTGGTTGGCAGCCACACTGACTTGGAATGCGCTCTAGAGGACAAAGAAGAAGAGGAATGGAAAAACACGCACATATACCTTATCTGTCATGAGTTACAACTGAGTCCTTTTCCTGGTTCAATTCTATAGATGTGCGTCACAAGAATAAGGTGGACACTTGGTTCAGCAACACACTATTCAAAAACAACGACTGTGTCGTTTTATTTGTTAAATTTCTGCTAAATTACCTGACTGTTATGCTCTTTTACGTCAAGCATCCCAATGTTGGCCATCTTCTTGGCCAGCACATAAACCAACGCTCTTCTTCCCTGAGCCACAGCAATGTGAAGGAACCTGCAAAACAGAGATGTCAGAGAAAAATTACACACCACTTTCGATTTTTGTTTCGACGCTTTGTAACGCCAAAAGAAAGTTCTACAACTCACGTGTCCCCGTCGCTGTCTCGAGAGGTCAAATCTGCGGGGGTCAAGCCGGCCAGTTTCTCCTCCTCCTGCTGAATTTGCCACTGGAAGAAAGACACCGGAGGAGCCGGGAGCGACGTTTGGGCGGCCCCAAAGCCATGCTGTGGACTCAGGTTTTGGAAAGGCGATGTGTACGGGCTCTCCATCGGCTGAGCTGAGAGCTGGCAGCTGGGGTAAGGTGGGCTGGAGGTGGGAGCGTACAGGCTGGGCAGCACCTCCTGTGGCTCCGGAGGGGGACTGCAGATTTGCATGGGGCTGCTTTGCACTTTCACCGTCTCGATAGACAAAGGTCCGTTGGAGAAGAAGTCGCCAGAGGCGTTGTACAAGGTTTGGTCTTTCGGAATGTTCTCACTGCTATGGTATGGAAACTGGAAGAGATAAGAGCATGGCTCAATCATGACAGTCAACTTCACTGATGACACTAATGATCACTTGAAATTGTTGAACGCTGGATAAATGTAATTACCTGGACATTGTTATGCACTGTAGCAGGCCTTTTGGTCTCACACTGAGCCAAGTTGTCCTCTGCCAGCCTTTTCCCGCTCTGAAGCAAAGTTGTTATGACTAAAAAGATACATTTTAGATTAAAAACCTAGTCCACCAACGAGTCAATATAATTAACATTCCTAATAAGTATGAATTTATTTACCTGGGAATTCAAAATCTGTTTTGTATTGATGTACCTGTAAAGAAATGAAGTTCATGTGTGAACATTTAGCTACTTTTACATTTTAGATGATACACAAGTTGACAAACAAAATTCAAGGCCAACTTGTAGTAAATAGTCAGTAAAAGTCCCTTATGGAGATTTTACAAAAGAAAATAAGAGAACGAAAACTGCAAGTTGGACTGTCATTTCCTTAGACACTCTGTCATTAGTCTTACCTGGTTCTCATTGCTCCGTTTCTGCATAATGAGTTCCTTGACTGTGTTTCTCACACGTACGCCCTGGTACCGACTCAGCTGCCGTTGGGTGTCCTGAAAACCCTCGACTGCATAGAAAAACAGTACGATTTTAACTCTTTTAATAGAGACTTAGAGAATAATAACCTTAGTTTTTAAATGACTAAAGCAGGTAACAGTTCACTACGTGTTGTGTTGTACAGCTACATGTGACAAATAAGGCATCTTGATTCTTGAGTATATCTTTACAATCAACCGTGGTGTTAAATCCAACCATATCACATTTGGGAAAAAATAAATTTAACAACAACAACAATTACGGTGATGATGATAGTAAGAGTAAAACTAGGGGTAATAATGATACTAATGATTCTACTGCTACTTATAACAGCATCGTTAAATCATCATCATCATCATCATCGTCATCTTCAGTGTCATAGGCAATCATATTACATTTGGAAAAACAAATTGGTGTTAAACAAAAACATTACTTATAACAACATTTTATAACCTAATAATATTCAATTCAATTGTATTTTGTACAGCGCTTTTTACAACATTAATAAATAAATAAATAATAAAAATAAATAATAATGATTAATAATTAATAATAATAATAACAACAACTACAATTAACAACAATAATAATAATAATATTATTATTATTACTATTAATACTAACTAATAATAAAGGTTTTTATTAATAGTCTCACTGTAATTTCTCTAACTCTTTGCTCTTATAGTAACTTTTTATCAGCAATAAAAGCGAGTTGTGATGTGTAATTGTATTTACCGTGAATTTGCGTGTCGGTGTGCGCCGGGCTGCTGCTGTCAGCTCACCGGAGTCGGACTCGGGCGACCAGGGGAGACTGGAAGCCGGCGCAGCTGCTGGCCTCCGCCACCGGAAGAGCCGCCGTAAAAGGGAGAGCAGGTTAACGGGACTCGGCATCGTCAGGTCTATAAGCCCCGCGGCACTCCGAAACTCGATCGATAATCATGTCGCTCGCGTACTCGGGACTCAGTGAATCACTAGCCACGCGCGGTGTCTCCGCTCGTCAGTTTAGTCACGCAGTGAGCGAAGATTGTCCGGTGACGGTCGACGGGTATCAGTGACGCGTGCGAGCAGCCACCAATAGCAGCGCGGAGTGGGCGGGGCTTACGCTCAGGCTTATCCGCTTTCTGTTCGCCCCACTTCTCTTCCCTTTTCTCCTCCAAAAGGGGAATTTCGTTCGTGAAATCATTACGTTTTTGTATTTAGAAATCCCTTATGCAACCGAGGTCGTATCTTTTACTCCACAAGTTTTGCATTTTAGCTGTTTAAAACCCAATTTCGAGAATTTTACTAATAAAAATCTTTATTAGCGCGCCTGTACTGGCTTTTATTTATTATTTGTTTCGGTTGAAAGATAATTTGTTTTTTTCATTTGTTTTACTCATAAATCAGGGTTAGAGATTAGAGAAACGTTCTGCTCGTGCCACATTTTCGCCTGTTAACTATTACATTTTAAAACGTTTTAAAACGTATTGTTAGCGCATACACGTATAAAGTGGACTTACCTGGGCAGGGTCATACTTCTTCTCTGCTGAACACTGACATATTCTACCTCAATTTGTACACATTAAACAGAGTTTAAACCAGTATGAAGGAGGGCTGGGGTTAGCAGCAGTGTCCTAACACCATTACTTTGTCAGCTCGATTGTTCAGCAAGGTAGCCATTAAAATTTCAGAATTTCTGTCGGGAATTTCCTAGCCTCTAAAAAAGGGAAATTGATGTTGTATTATGAAAACAAAAGCCCACTCGGTGGATAATGTCAATAACAATACTCTGTACATTTCAGTTTTTCCGTTGGAAAATGTGGTTAATTAATTCATAAATTCTTTTAAAAAAAGGATGGAATACTTAAATAAATAAATCCACAAGGCGTATTTCGCTGAGATTTTATTCCTAGAGAGTTGGAGCGCCATCTGGCGGATAGAAGGAGGAACAGCGGTGTTTTTTCAATGTTTTATGTTTGTTAATGTTCAAGATTGTTTTTATTAACACAATATTCACAAAGGCGCATTTATTAAAAAATTAATAAATAAAACAAACAGTCTGATATAAATCTAATTCAAAAAATCAGATTTGTTAGGCCATGGAAAAACAAACATATTTACAATTTCAACAATGTTAAACGTTTCAAAAAATATTTTGTATATTCACAGGCTTGTGAGATGGAGAAATTCTGAAAAGGGAACTGGTTTGTTAAGTGCCGTAAATATTTCTCATCTGAGATGAGATTTTGAGGCTTTTACGTAAATGACACGTCATGTGTATATTATCTTCATTTGTATTCAAAAAGTGTGTATAGGATGCCTTGCATTTGTACGTGTATTTTCAACATGAGATAATTGGAATCAGCAGGCTGGATATTCAAACCTCACCACAGAACCTTGCAATCTATTTAGACTGAATGGAAAGGTTATTGGCTCATTTTTTGGCTGAAATAATGAAGAAACGACTAGGCAGAGTTTTAAACTATTTGAAAGTATTAACTCTCAAATTCAACATTCAAAAAGTAAGCCAAGTTTTTCCAACTAAGACGGTCTTAAGAATTCAAAACTTGCTGCTTTTTATTTCCACAGAATATGCCTTTTCTACAAAAAAGTAGAATTCATGCAAGAAGTTCAACGCAATCAACTCAAGCCAAAAGATCAACCTTCTGGATGAGAAACTGCACTAACCCCTAACTAACAAACGGAAAAACTCAAAACGTCCACTACTCATTTTTCATCTTTTTTACATCTTCCACATCGGGAGAGGAGGAGGGTGCGGCGGACGAGGAGGACTCTTGGCCTCTAAGCGGAGACAGAGCAGATTTACATACCGGTGTTCTTGTCCCATCTGAGCCTCTTTCCTCACTCTCGTCTTCCTCTTCTTCCTCCTCCTGTCTCTGCACAGAGGAGAGGTACTGCTGGAGCAAGCTGCTGTCCTGATTGTCCCCGCCATCGGCCGTTTCGGGAGCTGAGGCCGAGCGCACCGTTTCGGGGGATCCACCCGTGGCCGTGCTGCTCAGGCTGTCTTCCGGCGTCACCTGTCGCTCGCCGGGTGAGTGGAACCCCGACTCTGGGATGGACAGCTCGTTGCGAAGGGGGGGAGCAGTGTCTTTAGGGTTGACGGGAACAGGGCCCACGACAGAGCTCCGTGGGGGAGACCAACAGCTCAGCTTCTCGTTCACTGAAGATTGCCATTCGAGCATGGACTGGAACTGAGTCATGAGGAGAAAAGCAGTGCTGTGAAAACTACAGGATGACCTTTTGACTTTTGATTCTAGCTGTTTTATCTATGAATTTTTTTGAAGATCTTTTACCAGGAAATGACTATCACAGAACAGTTCAACGTTAGAATGCCTAGTTGGAACTGGATGGATACTGATATTTATAAAATAAAAAAGATAACTGCAGATTTGATTTTGAAGATTTGTAGATTTCGGAGGGATGCAGGTGATGGTTGTGATTTAGGATTAGATTCTAGCAAACAAGAAACAGAACAGCATAAAAACACAGGAGAAATACAGTTGCTGTGTTAAGGGTAAAACAGACCTGCTTCCAGAGAAACTTCACAGCCTCTTCCTGCACCATTCTTTGCAATTTCTCTTCTTCCTGCTGCTTCCGTACCCTGTACAAAAATCAGTGAGGTGACATGAGAAACAGGGAACAGACGCAGACTCTGCAGTCATATCATTCCAGTGGCATCAAGAAATAGGGCTGAGCAATTTATCGTAAATTAATCAAAAAATTATGCATGTCCATGTGGTTATTTACATCATTTAACTCGTAATTGTAGATAAAATTTTCAATTAATAGTGATTTGAGAACATATTGTCCAGCCCTATAAAGAAATCTAAGAGAGATGTGTAATTTTTTTCTTTACCTCTCCAACTCGGCCGTGAGGTAGACAATGTGCTCCTGCATGCGGCGCAGGCGGATTTCGGAGCGCACCTCTTTGGCCTGCGGGTGGCGCTGTCTGGTCCAGTGTCCCCTCCACCACGCCTGGATCTTCACCGCAGCTTCGCCTGACTGTGATTTAACACGATGATCGTCCAGTTCCACTTCATTGCCTGGACTAACTTCTCCATTCTGTAGCCCGTTCGGGGTTTCGTCATTTTTCAAATGGACCATTCCGGGGTTTGGTCTCGTCTGCTCCGATCTCAAATATTCTCTTCTGATGACTGGGAGTGAGATCTTCTTTTCTGTTTCCATTTTTGTTGTTCGGGAATGGCTGGGCTTTGGGGGGGCAAGAGAATCTGGCTCATCGAGCTCTTCCTCCTCGCTGTCCGGAGGCGTGGGTGAGTGGACGGCCGAGTTGATGGGCAGGAAGGCGGACTCGGAGTCGAGGAGGCTGCCGTGGAGTTTTTCCTCGTCCGTCTGCACGTCCTCGAGGACCAAAGCGTTCACGGAAGCAGGACGAGGCTGGATGGTAGGGTGTGTTTCTGAGGACGAAGGTGTTGTGCACATCCATGCGTTGACTCGGACGGCCGGTTCGGGAGCTTCGAGACAAGACACGAAAAGTTATAAAATTCTCACCCAGTTCAACATTCTCAAGTCTTCCAGCTCTAGTCCAAGTCAAGTCCCAAGTCTTACATAACTTACATTAAATGGACGTTTACATTAGAATCTTTGGTTGCGTGTTCTGAAGGGCCGACATTTATTAGAGGATAAACATGTGAAACAGAAAAATAATTTTACGTAATCCATTATGTAACTATATTCCGATTACCATCTATTTAAATTGTAACAGAATACAGTGATTCATAATTTATAATCTGAATACATAACACTGGTACACGTACTCCACTACGCCTCAACACTGCGTTAATACATTTATTAATTGTCCACTCACCTGTTTCGGTGTGGACTGCAAGAGCCTCACTTTGGGTAAAAGCAACTTCGGGTGGATCAATCATGTTCTGACGGACGTCCAGCTGAGTTGGACGAGGAGGACTCGGGGAATCATGGCGACCTAATTGCAGAAGCTGTCTCTGGTGCTGTCTACGAGAGCACAGCTAATTGTTAGAGGTGTAACCAATATTTTAACCAAAAAAAATTAAATTCAAAATTTGTTCTTAAGTTTTTTTTGCACAAGCAGTCATGCAATAAAATCTGAGGAGTGATCTTCACTGTTACTCAAGAATGTCAGAAGCTTCACGAAAGCTGTCTAAGTGGTTTTCACGAGCAAATTTCTTCTTAAATATGGCTGGTGAATGAGGCCCCTAGATTACATTATCCCATTTCACAAGCCAAACCGGACACAGATCTAAAAAGTTCCCAAGCCAGAATCTTGCAGTACCTCTGTTTGCTGAGGATCCTCTCCAGCTTGGCATCCTCGGCAGACTGCAGCGCTGGTGAAGAGGTCAAAGGGCACGTGGAGGCCAGGTACTGGACTAGCTGTGCATGTTGCCCAGGACGAAAGGTTCGACCTTTGCCCTGGCTGTACAACCACTCTGCTTTAAGTCTGTAAATAAGGGCAAATTTTTAAGTTGTTTAAAGTGGCCAAGAGTCTTTATAGCAGGAGAAACAGCAAATAAGTGATGTATCATGAATGTGGCATATGAAGGGGGAAAATAAAAATTAGTGGCATCTACAGGTAGCTTTTCTACTACATATTTACCCTTCCTTTTGTGAAACCACATATCCGTCAAGCACCTTTAGGCCGAGACACCAGCTCACTACGTAGGGACGGTAATCAAAGCCAGGCAAGGAGGGTGTAACCATCACACACGGGTTGCTCATAACAGACAGCTGCTCGAGGTTGTGAAGACAGGTCAAGTAAGAGACCTGGAAGAGAGATATGTATCGGAAAATAGATAGAAAAATAAGGCATTCTGAAAATGGGTAGTGGATAAGTAAAAATGAAGGTTGTGGCAATACAAGGCTCTTGCAGTGCAATAAAGCGAGTTATTTTAGACAAACTGGACCTAAATATAAAATATACATTAGTAATAAATGATTATTTTTGGCCCTCACAGATCATTGACAAAGTTCACCATGCCCATCATTACAAAAAAGCAAACATCCGAGATATTTTGCACCCCTAAAAAAAAAACACGGCCGTATAACTACCTCACAGAGGTCTCGGATCTCGTTCTCGGCCAGCGAGAGGACAGCGAGGCTTGGAGGAAAGTGAGCAGGGGCGTTGCGTAGAGTTGTGATAATGTTACCATGAAGAAGAAGTGTCTGTTGGAGAAACTTAAGCATTAGTGTGTTGCAAACGGTAATTTCATGACATGAAAGACCCCAAGACCATGTAAAAAATTATATCACCATATAGTTGTCTCATATATATTACTGGCTGCTGAACTGAGTGGAAATTTAATTAAAAATCAACCTTCTTTTAATAAAAAACAAACCTCTTGTTTAATATAAAGTGTCGCACTTTCTTGGTGAGGAAAGTTAAAATATGTATGCTGTCTGATGGGTGGGATCATGGTCATTTAATCGATATATCATTGCAGACCGATGCATCGTTACACCTCTAATGTTTACCCTCAAGGCAAATATTTTCACATGTGACCCACCTTCAGAGCAGAGAGCTTCGAGAGGTCCCCTGTGTGAGAAATGTTGTTGTCAGACAGATCCAGATGTTGCAGAGCCACACAGCTGTTCAGCTGTTCAATAACCTTTAAAAACAGACTTATTAGGTCATAGGAAAACACTGACACTCATTACTTATTTGAAATCAGGCTGTCATGGTCAGTACCTTAATGTTGTTGCCCGCCAGGTTTAGCCACTCGAGGTGCACCAGGTCTTTCAGTCCTTCGATGTAGCCAATACTATTGTTAGGAAGGTTTAAAATCCTCAATTCTTTGAGTCTCGACACCCCCATCATGCGAACCAGGCGATTGCAGGCCACAGACAGCTGTTCACATGGTGAAAAGTTATGGAAGCAAAGTGAACAATTGCGTAAGTAGAAGCCAGCATTTCTGACGTAGCTCTAAATGTAGAAGAAAAAACTTTAAACCTGACAGATTGCTGCATTTTTCTCCACATGTTCCAGTTTGATGATCTGATTCTGGTCCAGGATGAGGGTGTGAGTGTCTGGTGAACCAAAGTCTGGGTCCAGTTTGTGAAGGCCCTGACCTGAGAGGTCAACTAAACCAGGACCTGAACAATAACATCAGTGGTCAAAAAGACTGAAAAGTAGTGTCTACATTGGCTAGGATTTTTGTGTAGCAATATCTTGAATGCAATAAAACCACGAAATAGGTCAATCGGCCATGCAAAAAGGAACAATACATAACAATACATTTGCTAACCACCCAGAACACATAAAAGGTTTTTAATAATACAGCAATTTGTTTAAATAAAAAGTGTCTGCTAAGGTTTCTGGATGACATATAAAATTTCTACAAATCATTCAATTGTATACAAACAGTTTTAGATAAGAACTATTACTTTAGAAACATTGTTCTATTTTGAAATTAACACATATTTTGCATTTCATTTTTTTAATACATCTATCACACATATGCACCACTTGCCATCTAGGGTTGCACAAAATGTGTATTGCAATATTTTCCTTTATACTGATCCTATAGATTGCATATAAATAATTATGCATAAAGCAATGTTATTCTTGACCAAAAACTTGAATAGGTCTTTTTGGAAACAATGAGCAATTCTAGAAAGATTTTTGTGATTTTGTAGGAAGATGCATCTGCATCAAAAATATACATTTAAATAAAAGTCTATAAAGTATTTACAAATCATCTTTAATCTTTATCAAATTACCCCTGAATCATAGTAAATGATGTTATAATAACATATAACTTTATGTGGGAATGAAAAATGCTTTTGTATCAGATATATACGCTGTTGACTACTGCGCATGCGCGCATCACTATTTGTGCAGCAGTAACGATAACAATAATAGACAATAACCGACTGTAATAAAACAAGACAGGCTAAACTTTATGGTAACAATTCTTACTCGGAATTATTGAGTCGTATATAGTTTCTTATTTTTATACATTCTTATTTTCAAATATTTGCCAAGTTAAGCTACGTAAAACGCCAGGCTCCGTCACCAAGTTAACTGTGATATGACGCAAACTAACGATAATAATTAGTAGTCATTATAAACAAACGAGTGCAGCAAGCTAACGCGAGTGGCTAACGACGTTTAGGGCTGAACTACAGGCGCAAACGCCTACGTCCTCCAAACATAACTTCACAAAACCATTACACAACACATTAAACACATCAATTTAACTATTTATTCCACCGTACCTTCGTAATTGAACATTTGATTGACAGGGTGAGGGACGCTCGCACTCTCCGTGGCCGCCATACTTCCCGCGTGACCCACCGCCAGGCAACCGATCTCCAAATTTGATTGGTTACCTAAAATAAAAATCCAAAATATTTTTCAACATTTTTCCCAGACATTCCCTCAGAAGAGGATTTCAGTCGGGTGGTTGGTTTGCAAAAATTTGACGTTTTCAATAAACCGCCCTCTTTATAAACCGACTACCCACAATTCCTCTTTCTCTTCCCCGTCCGACTCGCCGCCATGAAGTAAGGGAGGCCCGGTTTTATCCACAAACATCTAACGCAAAATCTTTTTATTACAACTCTAATAATAATGTAGTAACGGATTAGAAGTGTGTTTCAATTCTAATCGTGCGCTATTTCTGTGTTGCAGGCTCGAGTTGTGCAGTTTCAGTGGGTACAAGATCTATCCCGGCCATGGCCGGCGATATGCTAGAATTGACGGAAAGGTAAGAGAGATGACGCATATTATTTCGGAGTGATATTTTTAATAGCTGGCCTTTAAGGGCAGTCCATAAAATATGTTTTAACCACATCTTTGCTGTTAGTAGTTATGGAGTAACACTAGCCCGTTTAAGGCTAAATATGACAGTAGCAGGTCGGCACGGTTAGCTTAGCGCCGGCCTCTTCTCCCTCACCAGTTAACTCCACAACTATTGTATATAATAATAATTGATTATAGCCAATTACAGCAATACTCTCAGTGCTGTGATCTTGCTCAGAGGCTTGTTGTGCCGGAGCTGGATACACTACTGGATACAGTAATATATGGAGGCTGTGGGTTAGGATTTCTAGATCTACCACCATTGGGGTTAAGGCTCTTGCTCATGGACCCAAGTTGCTCCAGGTAGACTGTATTATTAGGAAACAACGTTGAACAAATGCTGAAAATGTTTCATGTAGAGTATCCAACCACGACCATAATCTCTTTAGTAAAGGTTTTCAGTATTACTGTGTGGTTACATGCAGAAATGTGGCAGACCTTGACTTGACTGAGGCTTTATAACTGAAGCAGGTGTTGGTTACTCGATTATATGAGTGGCCTGAAATTGTAGTGTCCTGAGGCTCATTTTGATACTTTGTGTTGTATTCTCCTAATCTTCATGAAGATCCTAGTGGTTCATTACACGCAAGTCAGACCTATGTATGTTTCACGCTCGTCTGGATAGTTGTGTGAGCTTGATGCTGGTGTTTAGACATGGATGTTTGCAATGTCGTAATTTACCATGTCCTGTTTAGAGCAAGGTATGACCCATTGACTATATTTGATTTAAACCAACCCTACTATATGATGGCATACTTTTGACTGCACTGCTTCTCTTTGGTTTGATTTGCTTATCTCTGCTATAAGCAAATGCTTTACAGTTTTTGGCAGAGATGCCAGAGGTTTTTGTTGTTGAACATGCTTGTTTTGGGTTTAGATTTACTTCTTTTTTTTTTTTACTCTGTCTTCAGGTGTTCCAGTTTCTGAACGCTAAGTGCGAGTCTGCTTTCCTGACCAAAAGGAATCCCAGACAGATCAACTGGACTGTTCTGTACAGGCGCAAGCACAAGAAAGGCCAGTCTGTAAGTGCAGCTCTTATAGTATTAGTGCATTTGTGAGTTTGACGCAAAGTACTTGTTTGTAAAAGTTCTGTTTTGGTGACTTACAGTAGTTTCTTTTTCCTAGTGTAATGGCCAGATTGAGGACAACTGTTTACTATACATGCTTACTTTGACAGTGTTTTTATCTGAATTTTTTTTGTCTGTCATGATAGGAAGAGGTGACGAAGAAGCGCACCCGCCGTGCCGTCAAGTTCCAGAGGGCCATCACTGGTGCCTCTCTGGCTGAGATCCTGGCTAAGAGGAACCAGAAGCCAGAGGTGCGCAAGGCCCAGAGGGAGCAGGCCATCAGGTCAGTGCATGTAACTGTCCATGAATCATGTAGATAAACTGCATTTACATTTCGCTGCTGTAAAGGATATGGGTGTCACAATGGTGTGCTGAAGTCATGCTTGTTAAGACTAAATAGCAACTTTAAGGAGCCCATATTTATTATCTGAATGTTAATTGTCAGCGAAGACTTGGATTGTATTTGTACATTCTCAGACATTATGGGAGGCATTACTGTTATTTTGCACTTTTATTCTGGAGAATTCAGACACATGCTCCTGTAGTCCAACAAGATTTACTAAATCATATTGCTGATAGTTTCTTTTTATCTGAGTATTTCTTTTTTGGAGCCTAAGAGTAAATATTAGGCTTATCCATCTATTATCTTTAGTTGTACTAGAATATCGTATGTTCAGGTTTGTGATATTAACAACATATTAACCTTAATTTAGGGCTGCCAAGGAGGCTAAGAAGGCAAAGCAGGCAACCAAGAAGGTATCTGTTCAGGCTTCCAAGGTGAGTTTAAAATAAGGCTGTGTAATTACATTATGTGGAGCACTACGACTTGTTGAATGCAGTGCGATATGATGATTCCCATTATGGGACTTTCATTTGCCCCTATAGGCGTTGCAGTGCAACTTGTGTTGTTCTGTGTCAACAGGTGGCATAAAACAAAGGGCTACGTTTACACTTTGTGCCCACTTCCAAGGGTTCTCTGTGTCAATATAGTCCTACATGGTTTTTATGGTTAAAGCATGTATGTGGACACACAGGAAGGTGCTAGTATTCTTGTCCAAGATTTGTTGGGTTATGCTAACACATTGTGGTTTGTTCTCAATTTCTTTTGCTACAGGCCCCTAGCAAGGCTGCAGCAAAACAGAAGATTGCCAAGCCCATGAAGGCAAGCGCTCCTCGTGTTGGTGGCAAGCGCTAAATTTGTCTCTGGAGTTTTGTGTTCTAATAAAAAAAAAAAGTTGGATTAAGTTTTCTCCTGATTTCTTTCCTCAAACATTATTTCCAGATATTGGGGTAAATAACGGAAGGTGACCTGCATTTTCTAGTATGGTGTTTGTAAAACTGGATCTCACAATAGAATGCTCTGCACAAACTTGCTGTTTCCAGCAGCCACACACCAAGCTACATAGTTCGTTAACTGATACGTTGCATCAGGTGTTCTGGTTTGGGAAAACCTGAACCTGTACAGAGCTTGAGAACAATAAATGGCCATGATAGTGGAATTCTGTAGTCCCTGTTTTGAGATGGAATGTGTGCAACTTTAGACAATAATATAGAGGTCTCTCTTTCAAACATTGTAATTTCAAGTCAAACCAAACTTACATATCATTCAAGTTTTTACCACATGAGGGCAGGCTTCTTTAATATTTACACTATGCTGCAGCAGTATCTGTGACATTCAATGTACTCTTATCATGAGCGCAAATTGAGTTAGCTGTGCAGGATTAGTTTAGTAGCATGCTAAGACTGAAGATTCTGACTTAATGTGATAAAGTTGTATGTTTTATCATTTAGGTACAGTCTAATTTCTAAATCAAATCTAAATACAATGTTCATTACACAGATACAATCCAGGGCTTAATTTGAAATATTTACTAGTCGTTTTTATGAGTCATTATATTTATTGTAAATGATAAACAAAAATACTTGTTAACTTGGTTTTCTTGTTAAGTCATTATATTAACACTTTATTTGGAAATAAGTATGTGATCATAGTATATAATTCTGATACAAACATAATGCTTTGGACATAGGAAAATCAGTACGTTGCGACCTAATGGCTGAAGTTTTAGGTCTTCTCATTCAAACTGATAGGTACTGAGTTGACATTAATATTTACCTTTTAAATATTAAATTAATTAAAGAAGTCTTAAGTTATTTTTTATCAAAAAGCAAGGTGTTGTGAACACTTAGGTCCCCTCATTCAATCAATGTTTTTTCATTAGTTTGTACATGTAAAACTGACATTAAAATGACCTACAACCTGTGAAAAATTCTAAATTATTCCCACCAACAAGCAAAAAAGTCCTAAAATGACACCACTAAAAGTTTTCTTGTTTATATGATGTGACCTCTTGGCTTAGAGCTCATTCAGACAAAGTTGCTGAGTTTCTCTTGGGCAACAGTGAGACGATCCACACGGGTTTGCATGTCAGCACGGCGTCTGCTGATGTCTGTCTCCTCTCGGAGGACTTCTGACACATTGGCCCCCTCCAACAAAACCAGCATCTCTCTACACAGCAGCTGAGCCGACTCCTTCAGCATGAAGTATCGGATCAACATGGGCACTTGGTCAGCCAGCCTCTGTACCACGATCTGTTTGAAAAATGAAGAGATGCGAAACCTCAACATAATTGTTGAACACAAAATCTGTAAAAAATAACCACAGAGGACTTGTTTAGATGATATCAGAGCAGTGCTTAGGGACGGTACCTTGCTCATGAGTACCTTAGTGGAAACTTTACTGATCCTGGATTCAAACCTGCGACCTTCTGATCACATTGTGAACACCCTACCGTTACACACACAAACTGCCCCTAAATCCCATCAAGACTGAGCTTGTGGACATCTAAGGGAGTCGGTCCCCAAGACACAACATCACTGCCTCTTTTGAGAACTCATTTATTGTCCCCTCGTAGAAAGCAAGAAATCTTGGTGTCATGCTAGCCAAAGAATTGTAATTCTCCTCTCACTCTGACAACCTTTGAAGGACCTGCAGATATCTTCTTTACAAACTCAGAAGGATCTGACCATTTCTCACCAATGATGCCACTCTGTTACTCGTCGTGTCTGTGGTCATCGCTATACTGGACTGCTGCAACTCTCTACAGGCTGAACTTTCACTGAAATTGACAATACCACTTCAACTGATCCAACTGATACAGCTGAGAAACCCGTCTACAATGTTCCTAGATTCTTGCATTCCACACTCCAGTACAAAACCTGCACCCTGTGGCTGCTCACATCACGTCCTTTCAGTGCACTGCTCTGCTTCCATCAAAACTCTTTTCAGTCCTGGCTCCTTAGTGGTGGAGCAAACTTTCTGTCAGAACCGATTCCTTGCGGTCTGCAAACGTTGTCTGAAGACCCACCTCTTCTAGGAGACTAAGCCGGGAGACTAACTACTCTTCGCACGTATCACTTACATTGTTTAAAAAGAACTGGACTCTTATCCACTGGAGCGTTGGCTAAATGCTGTTACAATGTAAATCTCATTTCAATAGATAACTAAATAAGTATACCTCATAATAAGCCCGCAACATTTCCGGGTACTTGACCCTGCTGTCGAGTTCAGCGTGGTTATCCTCTGTAAGTGCTTGTCCTTGTCCTTGTTGACTTTCATTCAGGGTTTTGAAGTAGATGCCGTCTTGTGTGTAGACCAGCTGCTCCATCTCGAACTGCTCTGAGATCCTTTGCTCCACCTTGGCTTCTTGCTTTGACTGAATGCTGTCTATCTTGTTCTGAGAAGGGAGGTTTTACATTGGGTACAAAGGGTCAAACACAGCAGCTTGATCTTGCCTCAAATTACCGTAAAAGTTATGAAAGCATATTTACCATGGTGATACATTGAAGAGAAGGATAATTGGGGAAACAGGCCTTGGAGACATCTGAAAACTGTTTTTGGATGGTCTCTGAAAAGTAATATTTGTCAATTAGGTTCTCAGTTGCACATAAAGCAGGTTGTGATGGTAAATATGCTGTAATCGTACCTCTTATAACCCTGAGAGTATCAATGGCTGGCCCTTTTAGTTGGACAGCCAGCCTCTGCACCACCATCTCAAAAACATTGTAGTCACTGAAGCCAGGCAACTCTCGACCTCTGTGTTTCATGTCATATTCCTGCACCACTTCATGAACCGTTTGGTGGACTGTTGTATATTAAAAACAAATCAACTTAATTCAGGTTCAATTATGATATAGACATTGCCATAGTGCAGCCTTACATATATCTGCCTACAAGACCCTAATTATCAAGGTTATATCGCTGAAGATTTTTTCATTTTTGGTACAAGTATTTGATGGTTCTCAATCAATCTATAAGTTCTTTATAAGGACCACAATTCATGTGCTAACCATTGGAAGGTCAACATAGGACTCTCATTGACCAGGTACCTACATGTGGATTTGGTGTCATCAAGATGGTCCTTCCACTTTTTAAACTCAGACCGAAGCAGAACAAACAGGTTTTCATCGTTAATCACTTGGCCAGAACACAAACGGTTGATCTTGTCGTTGAACTGTGTCAAGGTCTGCAAGGAGAATAAAACACCAATAAAAATGCTGAACATCACCTTCGTCAATCACATCTGTTCAGAATTCAGCTTTTGAGTGATGAAGACTAAAAAGTTATCACTTACATCAATGAAAAATAACTTAATTTCCTGTGGTTCCAGTGGTGGGCCAACCTCACACTGACCAAGGTCTTTTCTCAGGTAACACAACTGCTTCTTTATCTCCTCTGAAAGCAAAGGCAGCGATTTCTAAAAGAAGAAAAAGAATAAGTGACAAATAAGTGACAAAATTAGTTTTATTACTAGATAAATACTGTATAAATAGAACATACGGTGCAACCATATGATATATCATTAAAAAAAGATATACATTATAACCCTACTTTGATATGATCCACCAGGTCTTGAGTCAGTTTGGTGGCAAGGCATTGAATGGTTGCTTTATCCTCATACAAAAGGCAACTGACAATACAATAAACCGGTTAGAAGTACTTAAGTAGCTAGTAATAAAGAAGGAAGAAATGTCACAAATGGCTATGTCTATAAACACCTGAAAAATTCATGACGCCTGAAGAAATCTCTCTCCACTCTGGTAGCTTCAGCAAGAGAGATTCTTTCATCGATTTGCTTTTGACCTCTGCATTTGACGATGATGTAACCTTTACTCAGGGGAATAACGTTGTTTCTTACTATGTCTAGGACATTCTTCTCAGTGCCTCTGTCAATGAGGTCTGGCTTGGTAAGAATGGCTGAAATAATGGAAAAGTGAAATGATTAATAATAACAACATTTGTCATTTATCCAACTTCCATTTTCCTAATTAAAGGGGCAGACTCCTGGGGCAACTTGAGGTTAAGGGCTTTCCTCAAAGACTCAGTGGTGGAGGTCCTCAATGAATATCTTGCTTCGTTGAGAAATGTCTTCCCACTAGACCAACCCCACTGCTACTGCTTCTACTTGAGTAATATTACCAGTCTATGATCATTTGAGGAAGTTTCTTTACCCAGAGTTCTTTTTCCTTCAGGGTCCACTTCCTTTGCCATTTTCAGCGCTTCTGTTGTTGCAATGTCGACGTTGCATGGGACCACAACCAAATTGATCGTTTCGCTCTTCTCAATGAATTTCAGGATAAGATTTTTAATCTGTGCAACAACAAAAGAATTTACAGTTATATTTACAAGTACAATAAACAGAAAGAATGGCTCTAACCCTTTCATGCACAAGTTTACACTAGACTGGACAACCATCCATAGATTCTGAATTGTAACAAGGTTTATGCTTAAAAGGTTTCAGGTAAAACTACAAGTGGATAGTCTCTAACTTGATATCCGATGTCATCAGGCTGGCCTTGCACAGGCACTCGGGCGATGCCGGGCAGATCGATCAGAGTCAGGTCACATACATCAGGGGCCATGATCTCTAGAGTGATTAGCTCATCACAGATTCCTACACCTTGACCTGCCAGGCTGTTCTGGGCTGTGGGAGAGATTCATCAGCTTAGTTTACTTTCTATTTGGCCTATTTTGGTATTTGACTAACATGTTGATTATTTTTTCAATTAGTCAGTTATTATTTGTGTTCATGTGCTCCATTCCTATTGATCTATCCATCATCAAAATATTAATTTTCAGTTAATATTAACATTGTTAACATGGGTCCAAGTTCTCTAACTTTTTTGATGTTGATGCAAATCTGTTGGCTACTGACAAGAGACAACAAGGCCGTCAAGGGATGGAATTTCCACAGCAGAACTGGGAGCAAGGTTCCACTTTCAAAGCAAATGTGAAATGGTCTGTTATAAAATCAGCATCAGCATCAGCAGAACTCACCAGCCTCAACATGGCTCTCCACCAACGATGGATCATCAAACTCTATGTATTGGTCTCCGTAGGAGATTATAGCTCTCCAGTGAACACCGCATTTGATCTTCCTCAGTTTCAGCTCAAGCGGACATCTGGTGACAATTCCTACATGGGACAGAGCAGAACTTACAACAAGAAAACCTAAACCATAAAGTTCATGCTTAAATACTTACTTCACACATCTTAAGAAATACATCTTTGTCATGGATCCCCCAAACTTTGCCAGGTGTCTACCATTGTCCAATTTTGTTTCTGTCCTGTCTTGTCTTTTGTCTGTCAGTCTCCTGTTTGTTATTGGTTAGTTCTCCTCAATTAGTCCTCCTTTAGTTTCTGGTCCCAGTTACCCAACCCCTGTTGATCTATTGATTCAAATGTTTCGTCCCTTGTTTTCTGATTTGGTTTCTTGTTATCCAGATAGTTAACATTTTTAATTAGTCCTGCCCCTTGATTCTATTTCCCTATATTAGTTTGTGCTTCCCTCTCTCTCTCTGTTCCTTGTTTGCCAACCGTCATAGTAAACCTGTCCCTGTTTGTAAATTTGATGAAAGAGGCCTTTTCTATTTGTTCTGGCCTTTGTGTTTATTCAGTTTTGTTTGAATAAAGACGAAATGTCATGTATTTGTGCTCAAGCCACTTATTTTGCCACAGACAACATTGTGACAAGATTTCACAGAAGTCTTAATCTTAAGATTAAGAATGAAAAAACAGCAACAAATAGGAAAAACTCAAATATTATGACGGCCTGGGATATAGTTTCTCAAACTTTTCCAGACTAAGTGAAAATATAAATACATAAATAAATGAATGACAATGTAAAATGAAAAGAAATCTAACAGCTGTGTATATAGCAGTTAGAGTTTCCTATTTAATATAGTGACTGTATATAAAAAGTCTTGTTAAAATAATATGAAGAAAAAACATACCGCTCCCTCTGGGCAACGCCACTCCAGACAATGCTTCTAACACCGAGCTTTTTCCCGAGCTCTGGTCTCCAATTACAGCAATAGTTGGTAGAGCCAAATCATCATCAATACCAAGCAGCCTCAGAGAGTCCACCAGGTCAATATATGGACGAACTTTCTCCTCTAAATGGGAGTGGAACACCCCTTCCATTGGTTTGCTGTGAAATTATTAATATGATAGATTGCATGAACTTGCATTAGAAAGATGTCATTTATAATTTTAATATTGACACAAAAAAAATCATGTTCATATTGGCAAATTACTGCATTTATATTTACCTGATTTCACCCGCCTCCTCAATGTCTTCATAACTACCATGTTCGCTTTCCATCATCTTGTAGCAAAAAAATGATAGGAAATAAAAAAGTGTATACATTAAATTATTTTTATGCAGATACAGAAGTAATACAATTTCATATGTTAAACAAAGTTACACCAGCACTTAAAAGTCTCACATACCTGTCAGTCCTGAACAAAAGAATGAGCATGAACAGCACACTGCAGTGGTCAGTATTGCCTTATATAGTGTTTAGTGAGGAAGCAGCAGTGGCATTCACACTGTTAAAATGAATGTGAAAGTAACAACGTAAATTGGGCAGTATATAGTGTTACTGGGATTTTCCCATATATGCTGCTGTTTGGGTTTTCCCAAGGGCAAGACAGAAGAGGTACATCTGTATATCAGTATATCCTGTTGAATAATTTAACCCAAACCAGCTGTGTAACTCAACCCAGTTGTGTAACTCAACCCAGTTGTGTGTATATACACTACAAGTCAAAAGTTTGGACACACCTTCACATTCAATGTTTTTCCTTTATTTTCATTACTATTTACATTGTAGATTCTCACTAAAGGCATCAAAACTATGAATGAACTGTGTAAGGGCTATTTGACCCAGAAGGAGAGTGATGGAGTGCTGCGCCACATGGCCTGGCCTCCACAGTCACCTGACCAAACCCAATCGAGATGGTTTGGGATGAGATGGACCGCAGAGTGAAGGCAAAAGGGCCAACAAGTGCTCAGCATCTCTGGGAACTCCTTCAAGACTGTTGGAAAACCATTTCAGGTGACTACCTCATGAAGGTCATCGAGAGAATGCCAAGAGTGTGCAAAGCAGTGATCAAAGCAAAGGGTGGCTATTTTCAAGAATCTAAGATATAAAAATGTTTTGGGTTATTTTTGTTTACTACATAATTCCATATGTGTTCATTCATAGTGCCTTCAGTGAGAATCTACAATGTAAATAGTCATGATAATAAAGAATAACTCATTGAAGGGGAAGGTGTGTCCAAACTTTTGACTGGTAGTGTGTGTATACACTACGATGTATGTTAATGCTATACAAAGATTTAGAGACCAAATCACCTCGTTTGGTTCAGTGTCTACTCATTATTGCTAATTCATTACTTACACCTTTCCCCGTTTAGTTAGATGGTTTGCGTAATCACCTTATTATATGTCTATATAGGTTGCTTAATGGTTGTGCCATCAGTTTAATTCTTAGCTTGTTGTCTTTCATCGTTTCATGTTTACATTTTGATCTTTAACTAACCCTGTATCTCTGCAACAGAGGTGTGGAAATATGCTACCCAGGAATTGTCGACTATAGCTTTGTGCATGCGCAGTCCCACAGTCTTGCGCTGTGTTTCCTCGCCCATTAATCCACGCTACCTTGGTGTTGAGAGTAACATATTTCAGAAGTAGGTCTAATATATAAGTAAAATATTTAAAATTGCGCCTTTTAACCAGTAAACGTTTGAATATCTGCATGTACACGCTCAGCGTTCAGCCTTTGTTATCTTCACACACAGGTAGCTACAAGTACGTGTTAACACCTTAGAAACTTCAGATATTTCTTAGCTATTTCTTTGGTAAGAAAAATCTACCGTGTGTAGTTTACAATTAAGAGATTCATCTTTTTATTTATACATGAAGTGTATTGTCACAATAAACACCATCATGTCAGGTAGGCAGATGGTGTATTATCTTCCAAGCGTTTATATTCATACACAGCTCTTAACCGTTTGTTATCAAAAAGTATTAACAAACCTGTCATAATACTGTGAGACATTATACCGTTATAACACATAGAAACAGAAACCCGTAAGTTAGCATTTTTGAACAGAGGAGCACGAATCGATAGACGCCGCTGTATGGCAGCATTTTTTGACAATGCAGCACGCCGGGCACCATCATATTAACTTTGTACTCTATTTGTTGCAGTTTTGAGTTCTTTCAGGGTTCACTTTTGGAGGAGAACCCTATCCAGAGGGAGATGCTGTTTTTCCTGCTGGGATTCATTCTATTCCCTGGGACTTTCCCAAGATGGTGTGACTAAAGTTGGCATGTCACCTATTTTGGACATTGAGAAACACCAGCCTGTGTTTCAGTTTGTCTTTCTCTTTCTCTTTGTACTGTGGTGTCTCATGTTGATTTAATCCTCCCTTTTCCCGTCAAGACTCCTGCGAATGCCTTTTGTTGCACTAGAAAACAGTTAAATCAGGAATCACGTTACTGTATTCTTTTCCACGGCAGCTTCAAAAGCTTTTAAAGCCTACTGCAAGAAATTCTTAATTGAATATCCAAGCCAAGGGTTCAGGGTTCTCAGCGTTTTGTTTGTTTTGTAGATTTTTACCAGACATGTTGGTACAAAAGTGTCCTGACCTACTTTGAGAATAACCACATAAAATATTTAACATATGAAGCTCTGGAGTGGCTTCACAGGCCACAAGACTTTTAAACATGGTGCCCCCACCACTGAGCCCTAGATGTGACACAACACAACTGCACCCTGCACTTTTATTTAACATTTGACAGAAGTTTAAAATAATTTGAATGTTTACTTTTAGACATCTTACAGAAGTTGACACATTTTACAGAAGTTTAAAATCATTTGAATGTTTATTTTTGGATAACTTTTGTCTAGATATTTTTAGGTTGGCAGAATATTGTTTTTAACTCTACGTAATTCAATCTACTTTATTGATTATAAACAGATTTGCCGTTTCAGAAGCGTAACAAGTTTGTCCTTGCATAACTATATATGTAGTAAAGGAACACTCTTGAATCGAACTGTTCTATTGTCTAATAATCAAGTTGCAAATAATGGATGAAAATGTAACTTTATTTAGTAACCGTAGTTATTAACATAATCATGTAGGTTGCTTGTTTTTTCCCACATTAACACCTCTGGCAGTACTTGCTAGTGCTTTCAATTTTGATTTGACTAATCATGGGTTTTATGCCACTATGAGGTCATATAATCTGCAAGCAAAATATGTTAGTCAGAGAAGCAATTCAATAATAAAAAGCAAAATTAAGTCCAGACTGTGTACACATCACAAGGTGTAAGGTGACCTAGATGTGCTTTTTCACTCGGTTTGCAGTTTGCTAACCACAACGACAGAATGTTTTTTGTTCACGACACGCTTGAAGGGTTTCTAAGTGGAAGTGGAAAGAGGAAATTCCAACTTTATAGCTGTACAAGGTTAAGTTGTGTAGGAGTTTGTTACAAGCCTCTACAAGCCGGGACTTTTAACTGTTCTTCTTAATGACAAAAAATCATATTCCTAGTTAATTATTGACCACTTTCATGTATCATCATCTAAATGTGAGCTAAAAGACGCACAATGGGAATGCATTTTAGAGGTTAATGGAGATCCTCTCTTGTGCTTGCCGGAGTCGTTCCATTCGCTGGTACAGTTCTGTCCTCTTTCGTCCCGCGTCGGAATCTTCAGATAACAGCTTGGCTACGTCGGCTCCGTCCCGAAGGTCCATGGACTCTGCTCGGAGCATGACGGCAGCTTCTTTCAGCATAAAAAGCAGGATCAACATGGGCACAAAGTCAGCCAACCGCTGGTAGACAATCTGACAATGACACAGAAGCAAAACAGGTTAAAAAGAATTAAAGATGTTTCACAAGTTAGGAAAAATAGTCATACTACACATACCCATGTAGCGCAATAAAGCAAACACCCAAAGAGGGAACTGAACCAAAAAACAGGACTTGAGGAGTTTTTCATGAACTTTTCATGTCAATGACCAACTGAACTCACACTTCATGCACGAAAATACATACTCTGATAAAATATATAATTGAGATATAATATATAACTACTAAAATATGTAGTTGTAAAGCAACTTGCATACTAATATTTGCACTACTTAAATTGTTCAAGAACTAGAGTTTAATACACAGATTCATATAAGTCTTAATAAATCATAACCCTTCAACAATCATAACATTGTTGTTTTCATAAATCTAAATAAAACAAAATGCAAAATACAGTGCATTTGTAATATTTATAAATATTAAGTCAATTCAAATGATTCACTTAAAGTTAATAACATTTTTTGTGATATACAATTTCTATCATATATTTAATCAAATAAGCTGTACCTTTCGAAGGCTGAAATGCTAAAACATGTATTTTTATGTAAAACTTGTCAGAATATATTTTATTTACAGCCAATTTTGAGCATTTTTTATTAAACAGACAATCACTGATTTAAAAAGTAAGATGGTCCCAAATCTTTTTTTTCAGTGTAGTTACACATCCAGTCGCACACAACGGATTCAAGTTCCTCAAAGGTCTCATGAATGAAACACTGGAATGTACCAACACAGAATATGAAAGTGGATCATGGGCAAGATTTTGCGGAAATGCTATAGTTAACCGTCACTTACCTCGTAGTAGATGATGCACTTTTCAGGTGTCAGTTTTCGAGTGTCAAACAGAGCACAGTTTTTGGGAGAGGTTGCATTCTCTCCAGTGTCCAAGCATACAGACTCGTACTCCTGCCTCTGCTCCACAAATTGGAAATCCACCATTTTTTGCGTGAAAATAGGATCCTGGGTGAACACCAGCTTCTCCATGCTGATGTACTCAAGGATCCTCTTCTCCACCCGAAACTCCTGCTTTGACTGAATTTCCTCGATCTGGTTCTGGAGAACATTGAAACCAGATATATTCAGTATATACTGAACAATTTCTATTATATTCAGTTCAGGAGCCAATGACCGACATGAGACAATATCATATCCTGATTTAACACAATCACTTCCATTCAAGTCAAGTCAACTAAAGAGACATTGACATTTAGATTCTCAAGCTTCCTTAGCCACATTAGCCAGTGTTATCATGCTTAATAAAAGATGTAATGAAAGCACCTGATGTAGATCATTACATTTTGCTTTAAAAGCTCTCAGGAACAATCAATTCTTATTCATGTTTATAGACAATGACAAGAATATGTTTTTATCAACTGCTCATTTTTACTTACCATTACCATGTATCTTAAATGCGGGAAATTTGGGAAGCAGAGCTCACACACAGTTCTGAACTCACTTTGCACAATGCCTGAAAAAAAGTAGAAATGTAAAAATATAATGTATGAACAAACACAAATACACACTTCCCAAATCTCAAATCATCTGTACAAATGATGTAGTTGATGTGATTTTATTTATTTATTTATTTACCTCTGATAACCTTCAGGGTTTCCACAGCAGGCATCTTCAGATCGTTGACATGTTTCTGAATCAGCGATTCATACACACAGTAATCACTGAACGTAATGAGTTCTCTTCCTCGATGTGCTTCGTAGTTATCTGTCATCTCCCTCACATTATCTCTCACTTTATTGAAACCACAAAAAGAAGATTTAGAAGCAAAATAACTGCAGTTTTATCAGACACTCTGATCCAGAGAGCGAATTTCTAGATTAAAGGGAAGTTTCTCTGGAGTAACAAGAGGCTAAGCGTTGTACATGAAGATTCAAAATTAAAACAATAAAATATCCTCTACAGTCATTAACTGTGACATACACAAAGCTTTGGATTCTCTCAGGTGACATTCCCATTGTTTGAACACAGGCCTCAAGAGAGAATAGAGGTTTCCTTCCCCCGATGATCCGGTCCTACAGAGCTCACTGATTTGGTCACTGAACTCCAGGATTCGCTGTTCAAAAATAGTAAAAAAGAAAAAATGTTTTATTGCCAATTGAGCCTCATCTCATCCCACCATCCCCACCCCTTTCAACAAACCAGGAGACAATAGCAGAAGTTAGAGTTAGCACAACTCTCAACCAGGGTTCCTTGAAGCAATGGAAGATTTTTGACTTTTAAAACATTTAAAGATCTCTGTAAAGTAATTTAACAATTTTTCATGAAATCACATCTCCAGGAGACAAAAATAATAAGCTAATGGATTTTATAAGAGGTGTAAACCCTCAACTCAGTGGAAATGACAAACAGTTGTAATGAGACTTGAAGAGGACATGCCAATGTTCTTCTCTCTCTTTTTATTGAAGCGATGGATGGTTAATGGTCTTGCTATGGTCTGGTTGGTCATGAAATCATAACGATCACAAATGCTGCGGTGCTGTTGGTGAGGAAACCTTGTCTTGTTAGTCAGTGCTTTGAAAATGCAATTGTCAGCTTCACTGACAAAGAAACTACTGGCCTTCGGGCTTTTCCACCACCATCAGGTATAATAAGGTAATGATTTTAAAGGTGCACTGATACTGATGGTCTCAATGGCTGTATCTACTACCCGAATCTTCTTCTGAAACCTTGCTGAACTCACCTTGCTCAAATAAGGCCCCATTTTTTCTGGCTCTACTGGAGGACCATGGCCATAGTTCCTCAGCTCTAACCTAACTGCCGACAGCCGGATTTGAATCTGCTCCGTCAGTGATGGCAGTGAGGCCTACAAAAGAAGAAATCATTGATCAGGATTGCACATTCATGCAGGAAATTCCATAAATTCCGTAAGACTTGCCTTGATGTGCTCAACCAGTTCTTTAGTGAGTTTGTCAGCAAGGAAACGCGTGGTGACTTTCTTTTCTTCCAGAAGATAGCTGAAGAAGACATGTTCAACTTGAGTTTTGCAGAATGATAAAGTTTTCAGCTTCTTTCAACCTGATGGAATTCTGTTACCTGAAGTGAGGGTGACTTCGGAAAAACTCAGTTTCAAGTCTGGTGGCCTCAGCCAAAGAAAGGTTTTCGTTGATGTCACTCTGGCCCCTGCATCGCACAATGATGTAGCCCTTTTTCAAAGGAACAACTTTACCCTGCATGACCTGTAAGATGTCAGCTTCTGCTCCCTTATCCACCAAGTCTGGCTTTGTTAAAATGGCTAAAGAAGTAAAAACCATAAATAAATATACACAACGTGAAAAAGTAAAACATGAATGTTAATCAAAGTGGTATTACATGATAGCGAAGTCACCTATATTTTACCTAAAGTTCTTGTCCCATTAGGATCCACCCCCTGCGCCATCCTCAGGGCCTCAGTTGTTGCAATGTCAACATTACAAGGTACAACAACCAAATTGATGGTTTCTTTCTTCTCAATAAACTTCAGTATAAGCCGTCTAATCTGTAACCAAATCCACTGGAGTTCAATATTGTCTCAGGCTGGTAAATGTTCAAAGTGTTATAATGTAAACATTATATGCACCTGGTCTCCGATATCTTCAGGTTGACCTTTTACAGGCACTCGGGTTATACCAGGGAGGTCGATCAGTGTGAGGTTGCACACATCAGGAGACATGATTTCTAAACTGATCAACTCATCACAGATGCCAACTCCTTCTCCAGCAAGGACATTCTGAGCTATACACACACACAAGAGTAATGTAATTAACACAAGTTTGTTTGTAATTAACTTAAAATACTTTTTCTCAGCTTTTATCAAGTGAAGACAAACATTTTTAAAATTTAAGTAGTTGACTGTGAGGGTTATGGTTATTTTTGTCATGTCCTTCTGAGCCTGTGTTCGCTGTTGCTCTTTCAGCATAACACGTGTTATCAGAGGTGGAAAATTAAACTTCAGAAAGTAAAATTTAATTAAAGAGACCAAAAATTCTATTTAAGGTGCTAGTGACGCTAGATCCTTTGAAGAACCACTCCCTAAAGTTCATCATATGTCATGAACATTATCTCTTATATCATTCGGCCAGTTGACACTTAAATCAAATAAAAAGGCCGGGCTTTTCCACCTCTGGTTCTACCTGTCTCTCCTTAGTTTGACTTTCTGCTTAATATTATTTGCTTAGTGTTGTTTGCTTAGTTTGATGAGGTAGAGCATTATCCGTGATCACTTTCCACCTTCTTATTTCCACTTTCTTATTTAAGCCAGCTCAACCCAGTGATCAGCATCCGTCTTCCGGATAACGTGCCTTTGTTATGTTTCAAATGGATTTTAACTACTATGACCAACCCTGTGTTCTCTGCACTTGCAATTTGAAATGTAATAGCTATAAGGCAATATCATTACAATCAATATAATATTGTGGATTTCCAAAACTGTCCAGAGTTCCTTACCTTTTCTGACATAACTCTCAACCTGTGTAGGGTTGTTGAAAGTTTCTTGTGTGTCTCGGTAGGAGATTATAGCCGTCCAGCCTGCTCCTGAATTCTGCTTTCGTAATTTCAGCTCCAGTGGACAGCGGGTAACAATGCCTGATATAAAAGATAATATATAATATATAATATGATCAATTTGTTACTTATTCATCTTCATTTTAGTCCTCTATTTTTGACCTTTGGTAAAAGACAATCAACTAGTGTAACTGTAATTGCTAATTTAACAATAATCCATAGTTTGGTTCAATACCTCAGTTTTTAACAGTCAGCCACAGCTTGTTTCACAACCTACCTCGTTTTTTTATTTGTTTGAGACTGTAACAAATTATTGGTTAAATATTGACAGTGGTACTTGTCATTTTGGGCATAGTTACAAGCACAGCACCGTGAAAAGTTTATGAGAAATGCCTGTATCTCAACTTTATATTCAAGTTCACACCAAAAACTTCTCACCACGTAATAATCAGATAACCTTTAGTACAATTTACAGTGTAAGAAAGAGCACATTTAGAAAGAGAGTGTCAGAAAGAGAATATTTATACTAAAGTACAAGTTTTGTTACATTGCTGAGATAATACTAAAGTAAAAGTACTAGTGTTAAAAAATGCTTATGTAATAAAACAAAGTATTCTCCTAATTTAAAATTACTCTAGTACTAGTTTCCAGCCGTAGATATTCATTGAATAAATATTTTGTTTCATTTTTCCATTTCAGTCCAATATTAACTTATTTGTTTGTGATGTCAAGTTTAAAAAATGGTCTTAATAAAATTATATGGCTTCTGTGAGGACTAAGAAATCACACATGAACAAGATACTTACAAGTCGATTACTTACTTTGTACTTCAGTTCAAGTAAAATTATAGACTTAAGAAATATCTTCATATATAATAACCTCTATATATACATTCATGTACAGGGTTTGTACTGGGTGTGTATCCATTCCATATGAAGTGTACTGTATGTTAGTATGTCAACACTAACACACGCGCCCATACACACTTCAAGTACACTTCATTACTCTGCCTGTGTGACAGAAAGGTCTCATCTCTCACCACTGCCTCTGGGTAAAGCCACTCCGGACAGAGCTTCTAAAACTGAACTCTTCCCAGAACTTTGGTCTCCCACCACAGCGATGGAGGGCAGAGCCAGATCCTTCTCAATGCCAATCCGCCGCAGGTAGTCAATCATCTCGATGTAGGGTCGCACTTGAGCTTCCCACTGCTTCAGGAATATTTCACTCTTCTCTTCAGTGACATGATTCTGGGGTCTTGTATAAAATGATTGTATAAAATTATGGCATTAAATTCTGATGAAACTGGCAAAATGGGGTCTATATATGAAATATGAGTTCTTACCCAGGATCATCTGCAGAGTCAAAATCCAGGATTTCAGGTGAGGAGTCCATGGCTGAAATAAACACATTCATTTCATAGCTGTATTCACAAAATTATAGCTAGTATTTTAAACCATTTTGTCAAGCCATTTCCAACTATAATAATAATAATAATAATAAGTCAACTACTTAATATTTGATGTGTAAAAAATAAAATATTGTAGGACTCATTTCACTTACCTATAGTGCTCGATTTGGAGACTTTGATTTCTAAAGACTGGTACGACGACATTATTACCGAACTTTTAAAGCCTCATGTGGTTAATGTAACTGCGGAGAGTTCCACAAATAAACGGAGAAATGTCCTGTGATAAGCATTATTTAACGTATTTGGGGAGGAAGGTAGTCAGCAGAATATATTTTATTTGAATAAAAACAGGGAAGTCTGGGATGGAAATATCTTTGGTTTACCATAAAATGCTTTGCATGACCTTTTATGTAAATTATAATTGGGAAATTTATTGTTAAATCTTGCTGTGTGTGTCACCATAAACCTTTAAATAATCTACTTCATTTTTTATTTTAACACATTTAACAAGTAAACATGACAGTAACAGGTATTTCTGGCATTTAAACAAATAGTCTTGCAAGAGGAATTCTGAAATCCTGAATCCTTCACTTTTTCACTTTTTGCTGCTTGACCCCACGGTTTTCTCCTTCTTTAAGTTGAAAAAATGAAAAGTAATATACACAGGTTCATGTGCTTCGACATTTTCATACAGACATATTTGTGCACAAATGGTGAGCTTTAATAAAACGAGGACATTGTAGACCCCTAATTGACAACAATGTTTTAGTATAAAGACTAACACCTCTGACATAGGGATCAGTGTAAAAACATATGAAAAAGTTAGGAGCATTCCCAATTGCTTCTTTAAAATCATTTCAGATCAAAAACAAGTGCCAATTTGTCTGAACGACTGAGACAATGACAAGTTGCTGAGACATTACAAAGCCTATTTTATGGGCCTACAGCACCTGGGTAAATGGGAAGGGTTATGTCAGGAAAGGCATCCAATGTAAAACTTTCAGCAGTTTGTGTGCTGATGGAAATTTGGCTACTGTTGGCCTAAGAAACAGAAGTTGAAGATGAGGGAGACAGGTCCAGTGGAAGGAGGAGGATATTCTTCCTCTTTTAAAGCAGGAATAATGACCTAGAGGTGAAAAGGGAGTCAGAAATAGTGATGAGCATGAAGTTGGAAATTGAAGGTCTGATGTTAAATGTGAGATGGATGAGAAAAAGATTTCTTGAGTGAGTTGGATAAAGTGATAGAGTGTACCCAAGGGGGAGAGAACGGTGATTGGAGCGGACTTCAATGGGCATGTTGGTGAAGGGAACCAAGGTGATGAGGAGATGATGGGTAAGTATGGTGTCACGCAGAGAAACAGAGAAGGACGTGGAGGACAGTTCATCCGCTGTGGCAACGGGAGAGACGAAAAAATCAATGCTGACTTTTTACATTTTGATGCGTCACTGATTTTAATGTTGCCTTGGGTGCTTTTACGTATTCTGAACACAAGTCATGTTGGAACTGTTCCCACAAAGTTGTGAGCAAGAATTTGTCCAAATTCATTTGGTATTTACAGAATTTAGAAGACGCTCTTATCTAGAGTCACTTACAACAGTGCTTTGTAGTCCACAATCTGTAAAGACTGCTAAAATAAACCAAGTTAACGCCAACTAAATGATATGCTGAAGCATTGAGAGTTTCTTTCACAGGAACTAAGGGGCCAAGCCCATCCCCTGAAAAACACACCCACTGGAACACCTACATTCAGTTCTGGAATCTGGAGGGTTATGTCAATATTTTTGGCAATATGGGGTATACGCATTATTCCAAAAATGACTCGTTTTGCTTTGTCGCTTTTTTGAATTTTGAACTCGCCCCCTAGTGAACGTCGAACGCTTTGCAGGAACCGGTTATACAATGTGATTAGTAGGTGGGAAGTCTCTCCATCTGCTTCCAGGCCAGCTGGAGCGTTCACAGTGCGCCGCTCTTCCCGTCGAAATTACTCTTATTCTGTATCTCTTTTACTTACACCAAAGTCTGCAGGTCCAGTTGACAAATGGCGAACCGAAACGTCAAGCAGGTGAACCTCCAGAACCATTCCCCGTCCCCCAAGCCTCAGAACCCGAAGCGGAGCACCGACTCGCCGTCACAGAAGATGGATGCAGCAGCGCCGTCGCCGTCGCCTAAAGACCCCAGTCCCCGGCCCGAGGCGGAGGAAAGCGGCGAGCCGCGAGAAATGACCCTGGACCTGAAGAGCTTCAGGAGACCGGGCGAGAAGACGTTCACCCAGCGCTGCAGGCTGTTCGTCGGAAACCTTCCCACCGACCTCACCGAGGAAGACTTCAGAAAGCTCTTCGCCAAATATGGCGAGGCCAACGAGGTCTTCATCAACCGAGACCGAGGATTTGGATTTATTCGACTGGTAGGCAACACAGTTCTCCGAGAGGTCGTTAGCTAACAGCGCGAAGCTAATTTGCAGCTTTACGACACGTTCGAAGCTACATGTAGGTCAGGCCGTGACGTGCTAACTCAGAGGCTATTGTCTGCAAGCTAGCCCATTCAAGTAGCTTTTATGCATGTAACGTGCGTCACGCTGAACATGATAAACGCGTTACTAAGGGTTTTTTTCATAACCATAAACTTAAAAATTGTGCGTTTATTACTCATTTAGTTGAAATTAACGAAGTTTACACTTGGCGAGACGCTAATGTGTGTGACTATATAGTTTCAGCCATTGTGGTATGCGCTTGCGCACATGCGTTACGAGTAACTAGCATCTAAAGTAGCTTATTTTTAGCCAACTAACATTACAAATGATAAAAGTTTTCTTCAGAAGTATCACTGCATAATAAATATATCGTTTTAGTCTGGATGGGAAGTGTTCACTAAGACAAAATAAATCAAGATATTTTCATAACGGATATTGGCATCGGCTTCCTCTATTCGTGCTTGTTTTGAAGGCATAATTAAAGTCATTTAGGTTTACCAATTTATTATAATACTGTAACGGCATCAGGTCTTCAACATTGTAAATGTTCTTTTTTATTACTATTTTACAAACAGTGTATTTGTTTTTGTATCTTAATATTTAAAAAAAGGGAAATGTCCATTTGACTATGTGTATTCCTAATGATACCTTGATATATTAATACATTGATTGAGTGATCAACAAGACAGTAGCATCAAAAATTTTAATAATTGGTCAGACATCATATACAGTATATTGTAACAACCCTCACCAAGCAAGTTTTGAGATGACCCATGCTGCTGTGTTCAGGATTAAAAATGATATTTTTGTTGCTTTTTGTGTTTTTATATGAATGGAAGTGATTTTGTTCAGTCAGCAGATGGTATTGTCTCATGCAAATCACTGGCTCCTGAAATTGAATCAAATCAAAACTACATTAAACCAGATTTTGTGACATCAGCAAACATCAAATCGTTGTCCATTTAATCATTATAATATTGATTATGCTGAAACTTGTCATTTACACCCCTAATTGTTTGTGACTGTACATGTCCACTAGTGTGTTAATGATTGTTCTGGCAAAAGGATTGTTGTCCCATACACACTGAATGATTTAAGTAAAATGATCATGCTTTAATTGTTTTTTTTTTTTAAAGGAAACCAGGACTTTAGCTGAGATTGCCAAAGCTGAGCTGGACGGCACGGTGCTGAGGAACAGGCCCATCCGCATTCGTTTTGCCACTCACGGCGCTGCCCTCACCGTCCGAAACCTGTCGCCAGTGGTCACCAATGAGCTTCTAGAGCAGGCCTTTTCACAGTTTGGGCCAGTTGAACGAGCAATTGTGGTGGTTGATGACCGCGGAAGACCCACAGGCAAAGGGATTGTGGAATTTGCCAATAAACCCGCCGCAAGAAAGGCACTCGACCGCTGCGCTGACGGCGCCCTTCTCCTCACTACGTAAGATTACTTGTTTTTGTTAACACCTAGATAATTTCTATTTTGTAACATTTTTAGACGTAAAAATGTAATTTGGTTGCTTGTTTGCTCCTTGTCCAGATCTCCCCGTCCAGCAGTTGTTGAACCCACAGAGCAGTTTGATGATGAGGACGGACTTCCAGAAAAGTTGCTGCAAAAGACAGCGCAATATCACAAGTAGGGCATTGTTCATTAATTGTCATCAAGACAAAATCTTCAGTTAATTGTAATATTGATTTGAGGTTGTATCTCCCAGCCTTAATCACTTAACTGACATTGAAGCATTGACTCTCCGAAAACATTGGTCTAATCGCAACCTAACCACTTCTGCCACAGGGAAAGGGAACAGACCCCGCGCTTCGCCCAGCCGGGAACCTTTGAATTCGAATACGCTTCCCGCTGGAAGGCCCTTGACGAGATGGAGAAACAGCAGAGGGAGCAGGTGAACAGGAACATCCAAGAAGCCAAGGAGAAGCTGGAAGCCGAGATGGAAACGGCAAAGCACGAGCACCAGCTGATGATGATGAGACAAGGTATCAGCAGTGATGGCCTGCCAAAAACACAACGATAAGTAGAATTTTAATTAATTTTTCTGCTTATGAACAGAAAGCAAGGTTTTATTTTATGCTCCTAAAAACAGACCTGATGAGGCGCCAGGAGGAGTTGCGCCGCTTGGAGGAGCTGAGAAACCAAGAACTACAGAAGCGAAAGCAGATAGAGATGAGGTACGTGTGAAACTTCGTGATAAGCAACTTATTCCTGCACTTGAGGTGATTTTTGGATCTCAGACTACGTCGGCGCGGTAAAACATGCAGCCTAAACGCAGCCGAACGTTTAAGAAGTTAACATGGGAACATCTTGAAGTGGGCAATTCCTTCTTTACATTGATTATATGTTGACTGTGGATTTCTTCTGGTGTTCAGGCATGAAGAAGAAAGGCGGAGACGTGAGGAGGAAATGATGCGTCACCGAGAGCAGGATGACATGAGGCGCCAACCTGATGGTTTTAAACAAGGCTTTATGGATAGCGTGAGTACAAATATCCTGTTTTCTTATACAAATGGGCTCCAAAAACCTCTCTGGTTGTTGCAGTGATTCCAGTTAAACAGTAGTTCAGTGGCTTATTAGAAATCGAATGTTACTCGGCTTAAATTAGACATCTAAAATAAAAGATTTGAGGACTGCCCTTTTTGGATTGCTGTTTTTGTTACCTCTTCAGTGGTGTATCAGAAAATTGAAGATCGTGCTGGCGTTGTAACTCTTGGAATACAACTTTTTGACTTGTTCTAGTCTACGTTTCCTACTTGCTTTGTGTTGAGGCTTCTGCAATATGACCAATATGAGCGTGAGGACACAGTGTTTCGAGCGTGCGTGTAGGCAGAGTTGAGCGCACAGACACCAGATTTTGCTTGCAAAAGTTCCACTCAGAATTAAGGCACAAATATAGCGCCATAGTATTCTCTGTGTCTATGTGGCGCCGTGGTGACTACTGCAAACCCTCATCCAAACCATGAACATATTGCCGTAAGCAGTGTATTTTGAGACACCACGCAATAAACGATATAGAATATAATATGAAACGATGGACGTTTTAAATTCATCAGATATATTTTGTCATATTGCACAGCCCTGTCCTGTCTGGGTATAAAGTAGCATAGATTTCCTCAGTAGGGCCACGTTCATTCTGGTTAGAGAAATTCGTCTTCCCTTTAAATGAGCTTTTTATTCTCGTTAAAATCACACATTGACAGATTAAGCTTCTTTTAGCTCGGTAGTGTTAGCTGGTGTGTTTGGTTAGGAGCTGCCGTGATGTTGATAAATGAAACTGGGTACATAACAGTTTAACACAACATTTAATAAATGATTCATATTCATATTAAGATGCTGCAGTTTCCTCCATTGGTGGTGTTACAAAAGTAATCATCACCTTGTGTGTTTAAAAGACTGTTTTGGGGAAGATCGATGCAGTGAAGCAAATTGTTGTACTGTTGACTGGACGTTGTAGTGGAGGTACCGTCACCTCTTCCTTTATCAGTTTGAGTAAATTTGTCATGTTTATGTAAAATAACTTGGTTAACATGCCGGTGAATAGCACGTGAGACAAACACTTTATTTTCCATTTTTTGAAATATTTGCTGTATTGGTTTCACTCAGACTGGCTTCACTTTATTTGTAAAACATACCCAACGTAACTACAAAAACCTAGATTTCATTGTGCGTTTTATCGTGTTATTGTTGCAGATCAAATTAAAAAGCATAAATTCACTAGCCAACTTTAACGCACTGCATCATTTTTTGAACGTTGATCATTTTTCCTCACACACGAATTTTACGTGGGAAATGTGTGGCAGTAAGCGAAAACATGGTTGTTCTGACATGTAATATGATTTCCTCTGAGGTTTATCTGCACATGTAACGCACCACATATTTTCATTGCATACTTGATTTCATAGATTTATTTGAGGTTCACTTTGTGTGATGTGGAGAAAGGAAAGGCCTTTTACTTGGTTGGGGGTTTTATACTGGTTTATATTTTTAAAAAGATTGTTTTACTATGTGTCGTTTGCTTTATGGATGCAAAGGATTATCTTAACGTCTAAAAATATACACTCACCGGCCACGTCATTTGGTACACTAGGTTGGAGCTTTTCCCCTTCAGACCTTTGCTAATCCTGCAATAAGGTACTTGTGATGTTCTTTAGAGATTTCGGTTTGTAGTGACTTTATGGCATCGTGCATTTTGTGATATTTTCAAGCTATATCGCTATACACAGTATATATCTTAGTATATTCTCTCTTTCTGGGAACATTTCCCACAGTCCCCAGTGCATGACTGGAGCCGCGTCACAATAATGTGATGGACGCGCATCCGGAATAAACACTGAAAATAGCTGTATTGTGAGTAGAATGCTGGTTGTCGTTATTTATCAGCTAAAATGTGAGTTTTGTCTGTGATAAAGAGGAAGATTTGAGTGAACGGGCGAGTTTTTGCGAGTGATGCCGTTGTAAGCACACAGCGCGTTTAAATTATGAAGAATGTCATCTATGCTTTTTTGCGTATTTACTTCTGATTTTCTTTCACGGAATAACAGAAGCCGGTGCTGTTTTTTCTGCAGAACCAATTCGTCAGCGTCCGTCTTCAATTAATATCTCTGAAATCGTGTGGATATTCACTTCTCGCACTCTGCACACTCGCTTCCCCCTGCTTCTGCTACAGAACGTGGATGCGCTAGGAGAGTGTTCTGGATGGGCGGGGGAGTGAGCGGTCTGCCGTGACGTACATGCTGTCTGTTTAACAGTAACGCGATGTTCACGATATAGTCATTTACTACATCGCACGCGAAGGCAAGATATTTCGAGTATATTTCATATGTCACCCACCCCTATCTTAAGGCATGGTCTGTGCATAGAGAGTTTGGGGTGTAACCGTTCGGTTCATACTTCAGTTTTTTGGCCACACTTCGTTTCGTACCTTTGTTTTGTTTTTTGGGTTAGAAACGATCATAATGGTTAAAAAATGGGTAAAATACAAAAATACTCCAGGGGAATGTCGTACATTCATATTTTCTTCTGTTGAGTTTCTGTGGAGTTTCACCCATAATGTAGCATAATATTAGACTTGTAGTCAAGACCGCCTAAACCAAGACCAAGACACTACCAAGACCAGAGGGTATCGAGACCAAGACAAGACCAAGACTAAGACCAAAATGAAAAATGAAAATGAAATGGATTAGGCCTGTTAAGTCAACACAACGTGATATGCAGATGTTATTTAAAAGTCAACGATTACATTTATTTAGTCAAACAACAGCATTTTAAGTAAAATACTGTAATCAAGCAATATAAAGACATGCGCACACGTCACGTGAATCAAATGCAAACTACAAATACCACATACCAATACAAACTGCACATCAAATTGTGCATTAATAAGAATAAGGACAAGTGCATAAAAGATTCTGACATCTTTCCGATAGCCACTGATAGAGCTAGCTACCTGTACCTAGCATGTAGTTACACTCTTCACCAGAAAAGCTGTCTGCAGAGAAGCTTGCAAAAAAAAAAAAAAAAAATCTGTCCCTAAATAATTGTGTGAGAAGAACACATGATAAATAACAATAATACATACACATGATCTGGTCATCTGAGGTTGAAGAGTTTGAAGATGGGTAGATGGCTACTGGCTAGCTTACCCTTCAGGGTGTTTACGCTCCAGGTGCCTGGTGAAGGTTGAGATAGTCCCGGTGTTCTGTCGATTTATGCTGCCTTGTTGAAAAATGCTACCGTAGCACAAATCGATAGCAGAGTCTATCGATATTCACTACCGCATCGAAAAATGCTACTTTATGGGTTCCTTTTTAAATGGCGTATTTCCCATAACAGTATATGTTTCACAAAAATATAATATTTGTGTAATTCTTTTAATTAAAAAGAAAAATATGTGGAGCATATATGTTGAATCTGTGCTGCAAAAAAACTCTTTGTGTTCTATGAACACAAACTTTATGACTGAAGAATTCACTGACATTATTCCTGTAACTTACTGACTAGCCTACTACTGCTGACATTACTGTAACTGACTGACGAGGCTTACTGCTCACTGTGATGCTGGATCTAACGTTTAACTAGCGCTGCACTTGCGTATTTTGATTGGATGAGCGTCAATGTCTGAATCACAACAAAATACATGTATGTCATTGATTGGTTGCATTTGAAGGGTTGCATTTGAAGCGCGTGAAAGGCGAAATGGTAATGTTGTATTATCGAACGTTACGTTGTGTGTCATGGATACTGTTGGCTCCAAATCTCCCGACCACTATGTCGATCTGAGACAGCGAGACCAAGACAGCGAGACCAAGACAAGACCGAGGGATCCGAGACCAAGACAAGACCAAGACAATAGACCGTCGAGACTGTGACAAGACCAAGACCACGTAAAAGTGGACACATCCAACTCTACATAATATGAACTATTTGGTGGTGCTTAGGTATCATCTGACCGTAACCTTTTCCCTCTTTGTCTCTCTACGTGTCTCGGTGGCCTCTCTGACCCGTTACTTTCCCGCTCTGCGATCCAGCTTGGGCACCAGTCATTTCCACTTCTTTATTACGGACTTTTCTATGCTTTTGTGAATTGGTAAAGACATTTGTTGTCCGTCTCCTGCCTTCTCTACATCTCTTGAAAGTGCTTTGCCGCTCCTTGTAGATTTGCTTGCTTTCAGTTGCAGTCTCAAGAAGTGCAGTTCTCTAGTAATCATTATAAAGTCATTTATTTTGGTGTGAAGTGGAGAAGGATGAGAGGTTCCTGCTTTCTGTTCAGGTGATGGGGAGGGTCCGGTTAAATGCGGGCTTTAACAAGCAGTGTACCTAATGAAGTGATCAATGAGTGTATTTTGCCTCGCGTAATCACACTTCTGAAACAAAGAGATATATATCTTTATATAACATCTATGAACCTGCCATATTTACGTGTGTTTAAAGGGCATTTTGTTTGGATATTCAAGGAAAAACAGCTTCCACTAAACTTCAGGAAAACCTCCTTGAAGCTTTAAGTTTATGCATGGTTTTTAAAAATGCCAGTGGGGAACATTTGTACCAAAATAATTGTTATTCTTGAATTGAATGCTGTGTTATTAATTGTCTTATGTAGGGATGCATCGATCCAATTTTTCCTAAACTTGGCCTTTGGATCTCGACCAATCGCACGTACAGATCCGATAGCAGTTTTTAATGAATAAGTTGTGTATTTCACTGTGAAGATTTGTGTTATGCTTAAGGAAATACTCGACTTAAATACTGTTTTCTAGCTAAAACAAGGTAATAATTACACACCCATATGTATATGCTAAATTATTTATTATTAAAATAACATCTCAAAAATGACTCCTTTAAACACAGTTCTGTAATCTTGTGACGGTCCCCAGTCCTGCGGCACTAAAACCATCAGGAACACAGAGATTGCGAGCGAGAGCTGGTGTTGTTAAGGAAATTAAACTGTATAACCGCGTGATTTGCTTTTGGGATTGTAGTAAGTTGCGTTGCTTGTTATGCACGTCGTCATATCAATATGTAGGAATTGGCGAGAATGTCCAACAATAAACCAGCTTTACCGCAGTGCTGCTTCCCATGCAGAACCAACTGAGCATGTGCATACGCAAACATAGAAAAACCTACAGTTTAATTGAACAGATCAGCTCCGTAAATCGGCCCAATGCCACCAATACCCGATCCTGCTGCTCGAGTCGTTATCGGACCGATATCCCACCCACGTCGGATCGGTGCATCCCTAGTCTTATCTTAATAGTGAAATGAGCAGGTTCTTATATTGTGTAAAATGCCATAATTTTGGTATTTGGTGTGTGGGTGTGGGTGGGTGTGTGTGTGTGTGTGTGTGTGTGTGTAAAGTTTACGTCATGTTCATAATAATCTGATGACTTCTTTTCTCCAAGTGACAGAAGACCAGCTGTGAGATGTTCTCTCTCTCTCTCTCTCTCTCCCTCTCTCTCCCTCCCACTCACTCACTCATATCCCTGAACAAACCCATTTCTCTTCATGAGGAGCTCTCTCATCGTACATGTGCATTTATCTATCTTGACATATGACATTTTTCTTTCATAAATAATGACATCAGTCCTTAGACATTTACATTTATTATCCATTCCTTTCTGAAGTCAGAGGTCTGTTGCTTCCTGAGTAGTGACCTTTGAAGATACGTGCCTTTGTCACTTTCCGGAAACGAAGGTCCTTCATGTTTTTCTACTTATTTGTTGTTTATATATGGCGAAAGCAGTCAAAAGTCCAAACATTTTGGGGTCCAGTAAGTGCCAAAGCTGCACTGGTGGCTTCAAACCCCTGAACCTTTGGTAGTGGAAGAATCTTCCAGGTTTGTAGTACCAAACGTTCTGGTTTTTATTGAAGTGGGGGGAAGAATGTTGGGCGGACAGCATTTTAATGCAAAACTGTCTTGAGACTAAATAATAGGGCTGGGTTCAAAAAATCGATTCACCGATTAATATCGATTCTCGTTCGAAAAATACAATATCGATTCAAAAATTCGCGGATCGATCTTTTCCTGCGGCCATAGATAGTATGCACTACTTCTCGCAACCGCACAAGGAGAGCTATAAAAACATGAGACCGGCGAAACCGAAACCAAATAGAGCCATGGCTGAAGCTGCTCCGCTCAAATCACCGTCTGGCCTAATTTTATAACCAAGCAAAACTAGTATTGACGCAAAGAAATCTTTAAATAAATCGATATCGAATCGAATCGAGAATTGAATTGGATCATGACCTTGTGAATCGGAATCGAATCGATTCAGGAAATCAACCACGATACCCAGCCCTACTAAATAAGGTACTAAAGAAACAGGGTTTCACCGTGATTTTGCACAATGCAATTCTATGGTACTTATTGTTTTTTTTTAAGTGTGTACCGTTTACAACCTGATCAGTAAAAACACCATAAGCTCTGGGTTAGATCTAGGTCACCTGTTAGTACCAACCTTTTTCCTGTTTACACTTTCAATCTAACATTAAACTTGGCTTTCAGCTTTTGCATAGTAATGAAAGTGCTCTGCTCAGGATGGTAAACGGTTTTTCCTTAGATGTTGAGTCTGCATTTAGTAGTATCCTTCTATTAGACATGGGTTCTGCCTACGATGCCGTTAGCGCCCTAAACATGAGTCACAGCTTGTAACTTAAACACAACTTTCTTGAGAGCATGAATCGAAGGTGACTGGGCTTCTTCTAGGTTTTTGAAGATCTTTCTTTTTAGCTCACGTCATGTTAATATATGTATGTCTTAACATGACTGTCTTGAGAGCTTGGAGCGAAGTGACTGGGCTTCTTCTAGGTTTTTGAAGATCTTTCTTTTTAGCTCACGTCATGTTAAATATGCTTGTAATCTTAACATGACTGTCTTGAGAGCTTGGAGCGAAGGCGACTGTACTTTGTTTAGACTTTTGAAGATGTTTCACCTCATTTCAGAGATGAAACGTCTTCAGGAACCAGAAAGAAGTCCAGTTGAGTTTGATTTAAGCCCTTGAGACTACTTGTCGATTGAGGATCTACACAGACCTTACCATTACTTGACTCGGATCCTAGAATGTGAAGGTACCATTACGCATCATTACAAATCATACGGAAGCAAAGTAACCACAAATGTGATGGATACATCGATGATGCAACATTTACCAGAGGTGTGAATCTTCACTGGTCTCACGATTTGATTCAATCCCGATTGTCACGTCAACGATTCAATTTGATGCGATATGTCGATGCATCTCATTAATTTTTCTACATTACATGCAGATCGGGCAGCCGTAGTTACTGCCGGGATGTTCTTTTAAACTAATTTTTATGCTGCAGCCAGAACATCCCAAGCAACGTCACTGTGATATAATTGATTATGGTTTGCCACTGTATCGATGCAGAATTGTCCACGTTTTTACCGCAATGCATCGGCTATGCGATTAATATCAACATTTTCTACATAATATTTGGAGGCATTTGAAAACCTCCTGCAGATACTTTCTTTACTCGCATCTGAAGATAATATTTACTACAGTGACAATCCTACCTACTTAAATCTGTTCAGACTTGACGTGGAAGCACATTGAAAGACTCCAAACTTGACTTGGACTCACTTATTTATTGTGTCAGAACTTTCCACCTCCAACCTGGAGCTTCCTTTGGGGTTCTGGTCATGCCCTAGTGTACTGTGGATTTAGCTCATCTAAAGCCTCTATGAGACGCCTTCCATGATAGCATTTCCACCTCTGTACAGCTTTTCTGGTTAAGGTTTGTGCTCCTTGTTCTCCCTTTTTGCTCCTGTTTGTTTTGTCGTATGAATTAGTCAGTGCAATTGCTGATTTCTCCCCCAATTATGTCTTTATCTACATTTAATTGTAAGTGTTACTTGTTTTGTTGCCTCATTTGAATTTGATGAAACATATTTGCCTGCATTGTTTCCTCCAAAGCTTGGTTGGGGTGAGCAAATACCAGTATTTTTTTTTCATTGCTCAGTCTTAGTATAAGAAAAAGTTACAAAGTTTGTTGGAGGGAAATAAAGGGCATATTGTTCGGGGGAAGTCAGGTAGTTCAGTGGGGATGGGGATGGTCAAATTTGAGACCACATGGACAAGGTAAGTGCTGCTGCAGAGGTTTGTTGGGGCTTCATGGTGTGTGTGTGAGATTATATTGCAGAATTTTTGTTCATGAAAAATGTCATTTCTGTTTTAATCATTTGTGCATTTTAACACTGAATGTCTGCAACTTCAGTACTTAGAAATAATGCATTTATTTTAGAGAAGCTACGTGTAAGAGTCTGTTTGACCGTAATTTTTTCTGTTTGCATCAGACCCATCATAAGTTCTCAAATTTATTTTGGGATTATTAGTACAGCACAATTTAATAACCAAACCAGAAAGAAGCCATTTTCACAGTTATTAAAATAGTGAATTTTTAGTAGAGCTCGACCGATAGTGGTTTTTCAGGGCCGATATCGATCCCAATTATTGCTGGTTAACAGGCCGATTACTGAAAGTTGGAAAATCTCTCTCAAAATGTTGAATTTTATAAACACCAGCACAACTATATTGTTGTGTTGTTTAAATAAATTAATTACAAGTTTATAAATACTTAAACTTTTTATTTTAATTTAACTTAATCGGTCGCCCTTTTTTTAGTATTTAAAGATTTATTTTGATGTAAGAATTACTGTTATTGCACATAATTTCAATGACTTTGAATAGGTTTATTTCTATACATCATACCTAAGCCTGAGTACTTCTTTACCATCGTAGCTCTGCTCGTTTTTTCTCTGGCATGCCATATCAGTGTTTATATTTTGTGTCTTCTTTTAATTTGTGTATTGTCCTGAACAAAGTCAATGTTTTTACAACTTACTCTTTTGCAGCATAACCTACACATGCAGGATTGTTTTTTGCTAAGCATTACAGCATTGCAAGTTTGCATAAAGCAGGAGACACGCCGACCTTAAAGCCACGAGATACGGCAAAAACCAACCTTTTTAACTTGAGCTTTACGGTTGTATACCTTCTCTTTACTTCCAGAGAGAACAGGATATGAGAATGAGTGAAATGGGTACCCGTGGAGCCGTTAATATGGGAGGTATGGTCATAAGTCTCCCCCTGAACTTAAATCTTCTGTGAGGAACAGTAATATCACACTTGTGTAATCTGTATTTTGGGAGTATGATTTATACATGTAGATCTGTGTCATCCTGGATATATATATATATACAGTGTATGTATACATATATATACTTTGCACATTCTATATTTCTGCGTTGGAGTGAATGAGCAATGTGAGGCTGTAGAGAAACATGCACCTCATTGTACACAGCATTGTTACAACATTTTTACTAAATACACACTATTCTATGACAATAGCCCAATTATTACATGTTTAAAAAATGTCATTTTTAATGACACGTCACAGTATAGAGATTAGATGTATACAGATTAGGGCTGCACAATATATCGAAAATTCATCCACTTATATACAATATACATATTGCAAGCACTGCTTGAAATGCGTGATTCGCTCTGCGGGACTACATATTTGGCCAATCAGATGGCGCCCTACTGCCCTACATGCCCAACATGCCCACCCCCTACGTAGTAAAACCTTTACGCCTTTTCGACGCATCTTTTTCATGGTTACGTCACTAATTCTAAAATGATAAAGAAAAAACATTAAATTCTATAAAAGTTGTTTTATTTACAACAAAATGTGACCTCTGCATTTGACGCACCCATTAAGGAGCAGTGGGCGGTGCCCGGGGAGCTGTGCTTAGGCTGTGCTTACCTTTACCGGTCAGGGATTCGAGTTGGCGACCTTCCGATCGCGGGGCCGAACAGCCTAACCATTACGCTACTAACTGCCCCGTTGTTCTATGGCTTGCGTGGTGCCAAAAGGTTCTGTTGAGCTTATGCACACAACACAGTCAAAGACAAGAGTTTTGGCAACCACGCCTACTTTTTGCGCCAAACCCCTTGGTGTTAGTCTGCTCATTATCTGGAGTCTGTTTGCAATGAGTGCAAGGCAGAAAGACATCAACAATGTTTATGTAGTGTAGTCATATCGTCGTTGTTACGTACCATGTTATTGCATGTTTTCCTGATATCGTGCAGCCCTAATACAGACTTTGATAATTGAAAAAAACCATTACATCTCCTTTTTCTTCCAAAGATTTCACTATTTGTTATCCACTATTGATTGACTGCTAAATATTTTTTACAACTTCCACCGTATTTCTCTTCTAATCGCTGAATTATGTCGATTTTTGTTGTAGTTGTATATTTTGCCAGTTTTTCCTCCACTACTCGAGTACTACTCCAGCAAGCAAAGCTAACATGACCAAAACTGTACTAGTAATAAAAAACAGCTAGTTTTGGTGATTTTTATCTTTGCTGCTCTAATTAGTACAGAAGCGGTCGAAGACTTGATCTTAGTTAATATCAGTCATGCATTGTCTTGTGTAGATTCATTTAATCCGGCCGCTGCTGTTAGCGGTAACCAGGGCCCTGCTCAAATGATGGGCATGGGCATGTCGGGCCGGGGTGGAGCCATGGGGCCTGAGGGAGCGTCAAATATGGGGGCACCTCTCATTCCTGATAACGGAACCATGGTAATGTATCAGCGCTGTTTATTGTCTGTTCTTTTAACGTGCTGTCTCTTTAGATGTGTGTCTAGAATGTTTTGCTAAATGATTTGGGGCGACGGGCAAATGCACATTACTTAAATTACTTATTATAAATCTAAATATATGAAATTAAAATATTTAAATGATGCGTTGTAAGAATAAGTAGTTATGCATGACAAATGCAGATCAATATTAAAGCTGTTTATTTGTATTTGTTGCTAATATGACCTTCACTATACAGCAAATTTACTGAAGCACAAAGCAACACTTCACATAGAAATTTTATTCTGACTTGTGTAGTAAAATTATTATACGTGATGTTATCAAACGGCACAGTGTTATAAATATAATCCAGCAGATCTATCGGAATGGTTTAATGATTGAAAGTAAAGTAGGTTTTTAAAATTGTAGTGCTTAGTTTAAAATGATTTGATTTACCTTCCAATTTGAAGAGATGTTATGTTAAAATCGATAATGTATTAGGCTGTAGTGTTCTTTATTAGTCATTATTTATACTAGGCTTCTAGTACATACTTTTTCAAATAATCTACCCCATACTGACCTGAGATGTAACAGCTTTGCAGCCGATAACTGGTCAGTTTTGCTTGGTTGAATGTCGTGCCCTTGTGTTTACTCGTGCATCTTTACCATGCTTCTGTACACATGCGTACTTTGAAACTGTGCGTGAACCTCAGAGCTGGTTTATAGGAATAGTTGTTGTGATATTTGTAGAAGCTTCAGTATAGCGGTTGATAGTAATTAATTTAATGTTAAAATTCTTTCAGCACAATATTCAGAAGCTGGAAATTCTCGATTTTATCATACACTTTTGATCACTGAATTTCCAGTTTTGTCTGATAAAGCAGTTAAGTCCAATTTGAAGAACGTGTTTAAACTTTAATTTACAGTCGCATTATCTGTCACGTCGACTCACATTTTATATCAAGAGACAAACTGCAGCACACGAGGAGCAAATTGCCCTTAAATACAAACACTTACCAACCTGTCACTGGAATAGTCAGATGACATAAATGAAGCTACTTCGTTAATCATTTGAAGTTAAAATGAGTCAAATTCAGGTTCTGCAGGTGCGACTTTTATATACTCATGAGATAATATACAATAAATAATACATTTAGCCACAAGCGGCATAGGCGGGGTCCAAGCATAAGGCGCAAATAGCAGCACAATAACCACTGAAAGGACGCGGTCAGTGAGTCAGAATTAGCCAAATGAAAGCAAACAAAGCTGCATTATGACATTACATAAATTTATGTAGCATTTTCCCTCTTCCATATCTTAGTTTTGATTAACTACTTTAATCATATCAAGACATCACGAGTAATAACGTAGAATAAAGTAAAATGACAGGAAAAAGATTTAAAGACGTGAATAGAAATTTGTGACTTGGTATTGAAGCTTCTTTTTTATTATGACGGCTTCAATAAGTTGTGTTGATAAAGAAACTAACCTCTAATTATTAGAATTGGGTGGTTTTCCGTAATTTCATGTAAATTACAAAAGCTCTGTTATGCTCTTATTATGCACTTGGACCCCTTAAAATCAAACTGAAATGGAAGATGGATTAAACCCCAGCTCTAATGAGCCTAATTCATGTTCTACATATTATTACATCAATTTGAGGGATACGAGCTAATTCTTTGTTGCGTCATTATTAGCGCCTGTATCCTAAAATATTCAGATAGATTTGAAAGTTACTGAGCGCATACAAATTGCATCAACATTAGTTTAGTCAAATTACCTTTTGATTCATATCGTCTTGTGTTCGATTTACACTACACAGGTTATTTTACCTTGTCAGAGTGAACTAATAAGTGTATTCTAGGATTCTAATATAAAACTAATTGTTCAGTCCCATCATTATATAACCTCATCACCATAGCTTTTCTCTTTCTTTTCTTGAGGAATTTTACCCCATTTAGAGTGCATTGTTGTGTGTTGATTGTACTTATTAAGGAATGTTGCACATTTCTGATTTAATTGGGATTCATGATCATATACACAACATCTGAAAATGACTCAACTTTGTTAGAACCACTTTATACTCACAGATTTACTTTTAAATATTTCTTTTTATCTGCCACTGCTTAGATGCAGAATCGTTCAGTCTGCATCGATTAAGTGATTAATTTCACCAGCTGTTATATGGTAAAATATGAAGAAATCAGGGGTTTCTTAAAGCTTCTGTGCAGTACTGTACATCGAGTTATGTACTGATTTCTTGACAATGGATTTAAGTCTAATCTTGGACTAAATTGCCATACCGATGGAGTTCCAATAATAAAAGTTAAAGCTAGTCTAGACTTGAGCTTAATCATGGTTAAGAAAACCGGCCATATGTGTTTTAAATGTAACACTAAAATTGATCTCAGTTGCTGTTCATAATAAAATAGTAGAGAGATTAGATCAAGCAAAATCTACCATTTAAATCTTGATCAGCATAAATAAATAGCTTGTAGACAATTGCATTCCAATTGCTAATTATTTTTTGTAATTTAGATGTTTAATTAGATTCTGTGCCGGGTCTAGTGGTACAGAAGTTGTGACCATAAATCATCAGTTATTTTGAAGTTTTTTACTGCATCCTTTTTACTGGGGTATTTTCAGTAGTCAAGTCAGTAAACATTCCAGGAAACAAACCCTTATCTAGCGTGATAATATTATAATATTTCTGACATGTTTTGGTATTTTCCTCTGTTAGAGGTCTTTTATTGATCATGTGCTTATCATTGAGTAGTTTTGCATCCGACAGTTTTCTTCTTATGAACACTAATGGACTTTGTTTCCTTCTTTGCTGGTGCCTGGACTCTGCTGCTTTCCGTCATGTCAACTTCTGGGGAACTTCTGCGTTGTGATGTGCGAAACCTCCCTTAATTACCCTGATGCTTGGTTTTACCCTTTGACAATGTAACAATCAACATTGATTTATTTATTTATTTTTGTCCTTTAATCAAAACTAAAATTTTCCCTGACGGACATGTGCCTCATGTCGACATCCTACATTTCAAACAAAAACACCATTTTCTCGATGGACTTTTCTTGTTTTTCTTTTTTTATTTCTTGTGTTACTGTAGCGTAACGAGAGGTTTTCTCACGGAGGAGCTGCTCCGATGGGGTCTCCCATGGGGGGTCGGCCCGGCGTCGACTCCCCACAACAGCAGCAGTCACCCGTAGTCGGAGGGGCAGGGGCAGGGCCAGGGCCTGTGCCTGTGCCTGGTATGGGGGGTCCAAATAACTTTGGGCGAGGAAACCCAGTGGGGGGCAACTTTGACGGGCCGAACAATAAACGCCGTAGATACTAAACTTTGCTTTGTCCCTCCCCTCGATATCTCTCCCTCTTTCTCTCTCTTGTGATTGTCTTCAAAAATCTGGAGAATCCAGAGCATCCCAGGTCTTGCTTATTGCCAGCATATTATACAAGCTTGTCTTCGTCATTGACACCGAGCTACATCACGTCCTTTTTCTAGCTTGAGACACAGCATGAGCCAGGATTAATGATAATGTGAAAAGCTTTTCTTACATTTCTTATTATTGCCTTAACTGTGATTATATTCTAGGGGTATGGTTTTTTTGTTTAGTAGCTTCCCCTCCCCTTTCATCACTAACACTCGATTCTTTGTTGAAACTCATGATGAATTTATAGAACTAGAATCCAACTTTATTTTTCATCAAGCGTCTTTTTCTTTTTATTGAGCTCCAACATGGTCTCTGTAAAACTTTTTTAGCATTTTTGATTGCTTCTTGATTTTAGATTTAGAGATTTTCCATCTTTCTTCAGCCCAAACCCCTTTTTGTTTTCAAGAGGGTACTCAAAGGATATTGAATTGGTAAGAAGGAGAGCAATAACTACGTGTAAATGTGTATATTTCCCCCTTTGCTTTTTGTGTGAAATTCTGTCCAAGTTCTGCTCATGAACATTCAGTGGTATTTGGATGGGAATTGATGCCGCTCCACACAGGAGGAAAGCATTGTTTGGCAATTTCGCCGCCTTAAATCACATAGTGATCATGTTGAATCAGATGTACGTGTCACTGAAGCGTGGTCCGTTTCACTGAATTAATAATGGGTTTTACACAGCTTTTGTGCAGATAGAGACAGTGTATCTCCTCAGCAAGAGTTCCCAACGTCTGCACAACACTTGCTTTTACTACATTTGTCTCCTATTTTGAACCCTATTACATCTCTTGTAGTGTTTGAAGTGGATAGTGATGTTTACTGTGTTCTGTAGAATGTGCATGCCTTCTAGAAGTCATTTTTCTTTTCAAGAGAATTTTAAATGTCCTTTTTGTTTCCCTCAAATGGCAGTTATTTGAATAAAAATTGAAACTCCTTCCCAAAAAACATGGCAGTTATTTGAATAAAAAAATCTGAAGCTCATTTTAATGGTGTCATCAACTAAACCGTTTTAGTAGTCACATTTACAGCTACGGCATCTACGCAGGGAGTGTCCAGCATGTGTGGCGCATTTGGTTTCCAAAACAATGACATTCCAAACTAAATATTTTGGGGGACTCCTTGGGCGAGGGAACATAGTTGGGTTGATGGGTTGATTTCCCATCCTTATCCTAAATTTCATTTATAACACACGTTAACCAACGTTTTCTCTACCTGCACAGCTGTTTTTCTTCCACTCCAGTGAACAGCACTTTGACATGCATGTACTGTGTGAAGGATATTGATACAATTTGAAGTCATCTTAGAGAACATGAAACTTGAGCCACATACCTTTTTTTTTTTTGTTTTGAGTTTCACCCCTTGGCCCTACCCCTCTATTGTGCGTTCACGTGTAGGGGTAGGGTGTCCCCTTTCTCATTTACACTGAGGGGGGAAGGTGAAGGGCTAACTACCCCTTCAAACTGAGATTTGTTTTAGAGGCTCACTCCAAACGGAGGGGAAAGAAATATTTCCCAGAATGCCATCTGCAACATGACTAGAACCGAAAGAGATGAATCAAATATGCCTACGTAAAATTCACAGAAGACTAACGATGACGTACGCATTCATGAAGGGTTAGATTGCCACTCCATGCCAAAGGCCAAGGGGTCAGGCTAAGGGGTAGGGCCAAGAGGTGAAATGGGATTCACCCGACGTGTGAGTGTACAGTGGGAGAAGAGTCATATTCTCTTGACTGTTTTAGGTCTCTGAAATCTTGACAGATTTAAGTTAGCAAAAACATTTAAAAAGTGGTGAATAAATGACACTGGAAATGAATGAAAAGTGGAAGTCTTGCAGCTGTGACCGAATGTGTAAGTGTTGTTATTTTCTCTCAGGGAGCTGGTTAAATTTTAAAGCCATTTTTGTGCAGAGAGGTGATTTTGAGAAAATGTGTTGACTGTAGGATTGGGAATGTTAAAACGTTAATGAATGCAGTTAATCCACACGCTTTACTGCTACTTTTTACATTTAGATTTTATGTGACTTTTTAAAAAGCCAAAAAGTGTAAAAGTTTCGTCAACCTTATAGCATCTGGAAATGCTTTGAAAAATGAAAAAAGGAATAATTTTTAAAAAGTGATTTCCGTAGGGAAAGTGGACTGCCTGTCATGGACCGCTGCAATGCCACCACAGACCACTAGGAGGCAGCGAACCGCCGGTTATTATAATCGATTATGGTGTGCCATTGCATTGATGCAGAATTGTCCATGTCTGCGTCGCGATGCATTGATTATGCGATTAATTTCAACACCCCTACTCCATACCAACCTGGCCATGAGAGCTGCTGTGACTGGTGGCGTTGACGTGAATTACAGCTTGACATTCAACATGCAAATTGTTTTGTCTTTCAACAAATCTAGTCCCTGAATCGGGTTTTGATTGTTTTGACTAAATCCACATGTCCTGAAATGTGATGTTTTCAGTTACCTCGAATTTTATTGTTTAAATCTCAAGACGGAAATACTTGAGTTAATCGAGTTCCTATTTGCAGGAGACAACACTGGTGTTAAGCTCTCGTAAAAAAGGCAAAAAAACATTTACATTTACCAAATTTAACAGATTAATGCAAAGTAGGGGATGGTGGCGGTGGTCTAGTGGTTATGATACCTCTGGATCAAGAGCTTGTGGGTTTGAATCCTACCTCCAGCACTACCACCACTGGGTTCCTGAGCCAGACTCTTAACCCCACATTGAAGAAATGGAAAACACTGTGGATCAGATTAATTCATGCAAAGCAGCAAGGTCGCATATAACATTTATCACAATCTAGAAATGACTACAAACTTATTTGCACTTATCCATGAGTGTGAATATAGTTTTTTGGTGTATAATTAAGAAATAAAGCTGTAAACATTTATCTGTGGTGTTTTAGCTCTTATGACGACTCTTTGGGGTTTCTTGACTTGCTGGACAATTTATTAACACAGTTTGACAAATATGCATTTATTTGGGGCATTCATTAAGGGGTTTTGGCCAAAAAAAACAAACAAACATACATTTTCACATTATATACCATTGAGTTACAAAGAAACTATTAGGCGCTCGACTTCTTGGAGGACCACCCAAGATGTGATGTCAGGAAAAACATGGGTAAGCTGTTACTTTATGAATTTTCAATTTGTTGTGTAAATGTGAGCTTTGATTGTGACTTTATAAGGCACTGTGTTTTAATAAACTGCTGAAGGTTTAACACGAGTTTTCTGCTATCACTTCAACGTCTCAAACCTTTGATAAATCAGTAGTACAGGAGGTTTCCTGTCAATTATGTCACATAATTGTGTGTTTGGGGTAGGGATGCGTCGATCTGATGCTGATATCAGATATTGGGTTGAGAACTTGGTCAGTCTATTCCAGTATTCTGTGTGTTTATGCTACGTGTTTTAATATATCTTTAGATATTTAATATTTTTTAATGTATAATTGTGATTTAATATATCAAGTTTCTTTGTGTTATCAAAAGTCGCACAAAAGCAACCGTTGCAGTAAGCATCGACGAAAGCAGTGAGTGCCCCCTGTTGATCAAATATATTTCCCTCTTCCATGTCTTGGCTTTGATTGTTGTTTATACCAAATTTCAACAAAACTGGACTTATGGTTCTTGATATATAAGCATTTATAGCGGACCCTTTTGTTCAGTTGCCGTGGATGATGCTAGCTGGGCCAAAGCAGTCCAAAGATACAGCCGTTTTAGCAAATAAACCACTCCCGCTGGGACAGTTTCCCCAAGAGCAGCTTGGAGCTAAGGGTCTTGCCCAGGGACTCCAAAATGTAATACAATGTAGATGACTAGTTATTTCAAAACAGTTGGTTTCATTCCAATATTACTGCCTCTGAATTGTAATGTGTTACACGACTCCTGCATTACTTTCACCAAAATACCTGTGGAAGTATGGCTTACCGTTCTAAAATGCTAAAATACAGTTTACTGCCGTTCATTCTACACCAGTGGAGGGCCATGTGGTGCAGCATAATGACTAAGAAACAGCTCTTTTAATCACCCAAGTTTTATCTTTTTTTGTTTAGTTTTTTTTTAATAGAAGAAAGCACATTTTGGGTTAAAAGTGTATTGCAGGTTGCATTCTTGAAATATGTAATGTCTCTAATATTATTGAAAATGTATTATTGTATTACAGTAAAAAGTGATTACTGTAATTGTGTTACTTTTGTAACACGTTACTCCACACAGTGCAGTATACATCCGTAATGTAAGAGGCCACACGCCAGTAACTGAGGACTACTCAATATGAACATATGTATTTGAATTTTTGACTGTGGCATTTCATTTCTTCTGATAGTTACGCCGAAGTAATCTACTGACATCTGCTATTTTCTGCACATAAAACCTTGTTCATAGTTATACGTACTTGAGAAGGGATTTTTCTCTGCTCATAGAGATGTAATGAATGAGTGACTAGTTATTGCAGAGTGTATGGGTGCTACACAGCGCTGTCAGGAATGTGTGTGTGTTTGTGTTTTTGTCTCTTTTCTTTTTTATCAGAGAAGCTTTACCCAAGTTGCCTGATTTAGTTGTCATTTCTGCTTGAGTTCATACTTAAGCTTTAGTTATTCTTTCCTGAATCTGCCATAATTTTAAGTCAGGTTTGCAGCCAGCTATCTGTCTATCTATCTGTCTGTTTGTCTACCTTTCTACCGATCTGTCTATTTATACTTCTATCTATATATCTCTATCTCAGTTCAGCACTGCCCACAGATTTATTCTCATGTCGACAGTGCGGTCAGTACATCATATTTAATCTACCAGAATGTAAAAGCATTTGTAATCAGAAGCGTGTAGTGTGAAACTTCTCGTGTGGTTTGAAGCTTCAGGGCGAGACTCTGATTTTTCCCACAAATCCAGTGGTATCATTTTAACACATTTTAACATGTCCTGAGTCGTCTAAATAGACCCGGATGTGGTCACTTTCATTCTGAAAGTCTTTATAATGTTGGGACATAACTGAAGGGAATTCATGAGGTCAGTCCTTTCAGAGTCAACAAGGTTCTTGTCATGTTTCAGCAGTAGACATATTGTGCTTCTTTTCATAGCCATGTGTTTGTTTTGTAGCGATGTTTTTGTATTTTCATATTCTTCTGTGATGTGCATTTTTTAGTATATTAGTGAGATGAATAACTCCCTCTATAGTGTAGTTTCCTCTCCATTCTGCACTGTATATTAGGAGCAACAGTATGGTAGACCATGTTGCACATAGTTTTATATATAGATTTCTAATGGCTATGTTCTAATGTTTATGATTAATAACATCCATACTTATACACCTTTCAGTAATTTTTACATTCTGTCTCTTTCTACCCAGGCTGCTACTTTCCTGTGTGCGGTGAGGTAGAAAAGACCAGCAGCTGATGGTAAAAAGAAAGTCCACAAAACATCATATTCCCAACCATTTCCCACACACAAACACACACGTTAGATTATAGATGATACCTTCTGCAAGGTTTATATAGTCAGCAGCTCAGCAGGTAAGTAATGTCCCATGTTTTATTCCTGAAACACCCCCGTGCTTTAACTCAGGTAAGTATACGAGGTTGAGTCCTGCCCAGCTCCAGTAGTTTGTGTGATGACCATTAGGTGGTGCAACAGAACAAAAACTGGTGCATAAAGCAGAAATGATGGTCAGCTCTCCTTTCTCCTTCTGGAAATGTGTTCAAAAATGAGAGAGAATAAAATAGAAATAAAATGTGTTTGCTATCCGTCCGTCTATCTATCTATCTATCTATCTATCTATCTATCTATCTATCTATCTATCTATCTATCTATCTATCTATCTATCTATCTATCTATCTATCCGTCCATCCATCTGTCAGTCTATTTGTCCATCTATCCATCTATCCATCAGTCCATCTATCCATCTATCTATCTGTCTGTCTACCTTTCTGTCTGTCCGTCCGTCCACACAGTAGACATAATTAGACAATTTTACAGCCAAGACAGTGTTGCTCAGTTCTACTTTTTCTCACTTAGTCTTATGTGTGATTTATATCCAACCAAACTGTTTTAAGGGGTCATAATGCATTAAAAACAATAAGTTTAGCACCATCTTCTAACGTAGTAAAGCTTTGCACCAGTCAGAGAAACGTCTTGATAATTGAGCGTTCAGCAACCTTGCTATTGAAGCAGCTTCAGGAATGCAGCATGTGGCAATGTCAGATTTACAGCCGATGCAGGTTTACAGTCTTACAGGATGAAACGAGAAAGCTCTTTCTTCCTGCTAAATCGTGGCTGTGTTCACGTTTGACTGTCAATATGGAAGTCAGTGTGAATGTAGGTCAATAGGCCTCGTCCAAGGCTTTCTCCAGAAACAATAACATTAGTCCAGCATCTTCAATCTCTCTGTCTTACATGGAAAGCCTTTGTTTAGAATTCTTAGAGTGAGCACAAAGCCCTTTCTCCAAATAAGTCAAAGGTGGAAATTCTAGCGAGACAAGTTGTGGAGCTGTTAAACCGTGGAGTTATTTCTGGTCCTATAAAACAAATACTGTGCTCATTTATCACGGCTGAGTAGCAGCAGAGCGGCTGTTTCACGTGTATTACTTGCCTCTAATTATAATACGTAAACCTTGCATGATGGGCCTTAAATAAAAGTGCAGAATTGGAAAAGAAATCATCATTGCATTTATTTTTCTTTGATATAAAGCACAAAAGTGAAAGTAATGTGGAATTCTGGTGAATGGAATGTTGATGTTAAGATTTTGATCACATTCATCATTTTTAAGGTGAAAGGAAGGCAATATGCAGAGGTCGGGAGCAAAAAAAAATCAATGTTGCTGCTAATTTCTTGCTCTCGAGCCACTATTAAATGTGTGTCCTCTGGTTTTGATTACCGTTCTAATTTTTATGATTTTGTCAAATCGATTTTGTGACAGTAACCAAGAGCAGCAAACTTAATTGGGTATTCGTCCACAAAATTGGATTTATAAAGACACAATGTGGGCAAAAAAAATCAAATGTAACATTTTTGTTCGTCCATGAAGGTACACAAAGAAGTGTGTGTTTTTATTGGTAAAGGTTTTGTGGTTATCCATTTTTTATCAATACAACTGAACCTTTTTTGCAGCTTTGATCATTTAAATGGAATTGAGGTCAGTGTGCTGGTAAAACGGTGCCAAAAAACGAGGCTGACATGCACTCTGATAATGCCACTTCTGCTTTCCCCACTTTTTCCTCTCATTATTGCGGGAATTGGAAATTTGGAACACGTAACATATAAAGTAAGTGGGTCATTATATCTCATTCTAATGCGCTTCAGGCAACACGTGGTGTTTAGCCTTCCCCGTTTTAGCTCCTGATCAACAGCCGATAGATGTGAACTGGGCCTTTCTGTTCACGTTTACATTTAAGGCATTTGGCAGAGGCTCTTATTCAGATAACTGTGTTTATGAGACTACCTCTGACTCGGTCTCGCAGCTGCCAAGAGGGCATTGTGATGATGGCCTGTCGGATGCCACTTCTAGGAATTCAACATAAGTCAGACACACCTGGGGGATGGTACCTTGCTCATGAGTACCTCAGTGGTACCTATACTGGTCTGAGATTTGAACTTTAACCCCAGTTAGCTCCAAGGAAGCTGTCCTTGTAATCAGAAAAACTTCGGATTAAGAAACGTCAACTAATTTCTTTAAAGTATTTATAAATAACTTTTCCCATGATCGTGTTATCGTGTGGCCAGACTTATTACATTACATTTTGTAAGCAGAGTTAAGCAGAGACATTAATCCTTTTTTATGAATGAATGTAATCCGTCAAATAATAATAATATAAGTGCAGTTTGACCCAGAAATGGCCCACATTATGTAAAAAATGCTTTTATTTTGATGAATAAATATCCATTTTAAACAAATACAAGCGACTCAGTCTTCTTGAAATGAAAAATCCATATGAGCTGTACCAGGTGTTCATGAAACATGAGCGGTCGTTTTTGGGATTCACCTCAAAATGGTAAAAGCCAAAAGGTGGACGATCCTGGTCAGTAACATTTCCATCCTCTTTAAATAAAGTGGTCGTGGTAGCAACAAAGTGGCTGAAAATAGAAGCCCAGTGGTCTCGAATTTAGAGGCCAGACATGTAATGACTTTATTACTGTAGTGTGCTTATCGCTAATGAACAGTGTTCTCTTTGTTGGGCAAAAGGCTGCATGATGCGTTTGGACACATAGCCAATGTATTTTCTGATAAAATTGGTTTTAAACTGACATTCAGCTGGGTTTAGTTGGCCAAACAAGGAAATATATAAAGATATTACACAGAGACTCATACAAAATAAGAGTCCTATATGAGGCTTTAATTTGGCTGCCAAATACATCTTATTAATAATCTGAAAGAAAAAAACGATATGATTCTATATATAATTTTGAAAACATAATGAACTTTTACAGCATTTCATTAAAATGGTTCATATAAATTTTTCTCTACTATTTATTCAATGTTTTGTTAAGTTTTGCCATAGAAACAGGTTAAAACCTGCAGATGCCGTCTCAATAAACAGACAGGCTGCTTCGTTCAGCGAACACGAGAATAATCTCTTTATAAACAGGGCGAGTCTTTTGCATGAGCGGGAAAAAAAGTGGCTAACAGCACCCATAAATATTTATCACGTGCATCGATATTCTGTACTCGCTGACGAGAAGCGAACCCTTTGAAAACAAGCTGAGGATGAGCAAAGCAAGTCCTGTGGCAAGTAACGGTCACAACACTTATTTTTCATGTTCAAGGTGCGTCCTCTCACATACACAACCTTTTACATAACAAAACACTTGTATTTGTCCATATTTGTGTGATTGCAGTTTAATATAGAACTATTTTATATGAATAAAGACGCTTTCAGAATTGGGGTTTCTTTGGCTTCATGTTGCTGAGCTGGAATCGCTCCGTCAATTTCGGAGAAGAGGAGCATGTTTCCAGTAAAAGGTTAGTCATGTTCTGCAGAATCGCTTAACAGTTCATTCATTTCTTGTGGAAACAACAAGTGAATTCCTGTATGAAGTCAATATAACATCAGTAACACAGGTGTGAACGTTCACTGGTCCCACAATTTGATTTACTGACGATGATCACGCCTTCGTTTCGGTGCGACATCACAATGCATCCCATCAATTTTTCAGATTGGTCGTGGATCGCAGATCGGGCAGCCATCGTTACTGTCGTGATGTTCTTTTTGATTCAAATTTTTATGACGCAGCCAGAAAATCACCAAGCAATGTCATTATGATATTAACGGTTTCGATCGGCCGCTGCACCGATGCAGAATCGTCCACGTCGGCATTGCGAGGATCGATTATGTGATAAATTTCTACACCTGTACGCACCCCTAACTGCTGTTTTTACTCGGCTGCTTGAGGTTTAAGTCTGAGGCGGGGTGAAACTCACCAGCAGTGCTTTATCTGGCCAAAGTTGCTGTTGATTTTGAACACTTCCACTTTACGGTAACGCCACTTACATTTGACAGGAATTTCTAGCTTCTCGTCGACTGACTTCAAGCGTTCTGACTAGGGGTGGGCGATATATCAAATATACTCGATGTATCTCGGCTTGTTCCACGTGCGATGTACTAAATGACTATATCTTGACCATCAAGTATAAATCCTAACGTTACTGTTAAACAGACAGCATGTACTTCGCTTTCGAGTTTTGCTTTTCTGCCCCGTCAAAGCAGACAGCTCGCTCCCCTGCCCATCCAGAAAACTCCTAGCGCATGTGCGTTTTGTACCGCTTCCGTGTTTTGCACCCCCGCCTATGGCGTCACATCAATGCCAAAACTAGAGCGCGCAAAATGGCTTGCCGCAAAAATTCCGCGGGCATAAATTTCAAAGTCGCGAGCGCAAATGTGAAACTCGAGAGCACAAAATTAAGAATCGACTGTGCGGTTGTGATAATGTTGCGCACAAACTGTATTTTTCCTCTCTCGAATGTCTTTTTTCCTCTCGATGTGTTAAATGTCCTCGCGCGCAAAGTAGATTACCGACGAGTGGCTTTTTTGCTCGAGTGAGATTTCTACGCGCGCGGTTTGAAAGGGGCGGGGTTTTGGCGGTTTCTGCCTGCGAATCCTATTGGCCGATGCCTCTTGGTTTTGTGATTGACTGCACGCTACAGAAAGTTTATATAGAAAAACCAAAGATGACTGAGGAAGAGGATCAGCGGCAGGTAGGTTAAACGCAAGTTATAGTTTATCGACCTTATTATAATTTAATAGCTAGGTCTTACACGTTTAATAAGCACGCAATCAATGACTCCCCTTGCCCACTTGTCTGTCCCCAATATAAAGTATTAAGTTTGCTATATTATACTTTGGTTGAAAATAAAAGCATTTACTATGTTAAACTTTGGCTAAATTCATTATATTGGTGTCATTTTATGCAACATAGGGCCGAATATATCATTTATACAGTGATTTAGAGTAAATTTCAAGGAATTGAGATATATATCGTGATATAGCGTAAAAATATCGCGATATTATTTTTATGCCGTATCGCCCAGCCCTAGTTCTGACGCTTAACATCACTGAGCCTCTCCCATAAGTTTTTCTTAAATGTGTTCCTAAGAAAGTAAAGACGCTTGAATAGTATTAATATACAACTGCAGAATAGAAGGAATATGCAAAAATGCAGTTCTTCAGCGGTTAGCTGCTCGGAACAAATATAAAACCATTGGTGCGTGTCACAAAACTACATTAGTGGGTTTCACGTATTAACTTCTGGGGTAACGGTTAGGGTGTTTGCCCCCTGATCAGAAGGTTGCCGCTACGAAGCCCGGACCGATAAAGATGCCACTGAGGAACTTGTGAGCAAGGTAACGTCCGCAAGCACCGCTCCCATTGTCAGCTGCCCACTGCTTCTTCATGGAAGGGTCAAATGCAGAGGTCACATTTTGCTGTGGTGTGCTGTGCTGTGTTCACAACGACAAATAATCACTTTCACTTTAAGCATATTTGTTGAATGAGGTCTTTGTAACAGCCCGCATGGCTGTGCTCATGTTATACACCGGTGGCCATGCGTCTGAATGAAATTCAGTGTTTTCAAGCTCTGCCTCAATGCTTGTGTTTGTGTAGTGAATATTTTTAACCAGATTGATCTTGAAAAGCACTATTTGTATGGACTTAATCAGTGGATAAAGAAGGCCTAAATTTCACTGATTACCTCGTTGCTTTAGTATGTCTATGTTTACTTTCAGAACCTGAAAGTAAACAAGATGACGTCATCGTCATCATCATCTTTTATTACCGCGAGTCACTTGCCCAGTCACGTCCGAGAGGCAGGTCGTATGCTGTGACAGCAGTAATGAACGAGAGGGCGCGTTACGGAAGAGTGGGCCTCAATCAGCATCCAAATTTGGACATTCGTCATGTGTTCTCATTCAAGATTTGTTCTCAGGTGAGAACAGAGGCTGTCAGCGGTGTGGAGCGTGTTTAAGGCTCATTTGATTGCAGAAGTATTGGTGCAAAACGTAACACTATTAGGTTTTCTTCAGTTCTATAGCTGTATTGCACTGTTTAAATCTCTTAAACACGTATTTTATCATCCCTCGTTCTTTCCCCATTCACATAGCAACCACCTAGATGTAGCCTAGCAACACTTTAGCAACCATCTACCTTAGCAACCACCTAGCAACACCCTGGCAACCACTTTAATAATCTAACAACCATCTTAGCAACCATCTATCAACACCCTAGCAGTCACCTAGCAACCACCTAGCAACACCCTTGCAGTCACCTAGCAACATCCAAGCAACCACTTAGCATCACCGTGGTAACCACCTGGGAACCACTTTAATAACCTAACAACCACCTTAGCAACCACCTGGAAACACCTTAGGAACTATCCCAATAACCTTTCACCCGCTTTAATAGCCTAGCAACCATCTTCCAAGATCTTGCTGCATGAGAGCAATCATATTCACATTTTTTGCAGATATGTCCCTCTAGTTATTTGCTGCTTTTTCTTCTTGGTGACGTTCCCAAAACTTGAGATTTTACAAATGGAGGAGTAGAGCTTGTGTCTTACAGTTCTGAGATAATTACATGTAGTTTGGTGTTTGTGTTGTTGTCGTAGTGTACAGTCAGCCTCGCATCGCTAGGCCTCTAAAAGCGAGCTTGAATAGGGTTTTAATGAGAGCGGGTTCTAATAATCTGAGGAGGTCAAATCCTTCATACGTTTGGCTTACATCAAACAATTCTCTTGATTATGTTCCATGAAAGTGCTGTAGAACTGGCAATAATCCCCAGTTTTATCACAGACTCCCCTGATTTACTTTTGACTCTGACTTGATTAGATACATTTGCTTTTTATTGAACACAATTAGGCTTTGAAAATAACATCATTTTTTAATTTTGAAATCTCTTCTTTAACCAGATCAATTTATTCAGAAAGCGGTGGTCCAGTAACCTCAGTAATAAAGTGACCACTATTTTAATGCTGTCCTTCTTGTCCTCCTCCATGTTATTCATTCCCTTTCTTACTTTCCTCCCTTTTATTTATTCACTTTCTCTATTCATTCTCCCTCTCCTCTTTATCCTCCTTATCATTTTTGTCTTTCTCTATTCTCTCTTTCTATAGTAATATTGTCTCCCTCCATCCATCTCTCTCCCTCTCTCTCTTCCTTCTCCCTCTTTGTTTTCTCTTTTCATTTTCTGTTCTTCTATCTCTCTCTCATTTTATTAATTCCATCTATTCATTCTGTGTTTCTCTCTAAAATGTGAGGCAAATATTGGACCAGATGTATCTGTCTGATCATAAGTCTTTCAGATAGAAACACAGAAATTCCATTTTTACAGAAATTTTGCCTCAAGAACTTTTTCATGCTGCCCTTTCCTCATATTGAGTGAGCAATGCATGATTCGTGCTGACTGCTGCTGTGTTTTCAACGGAGGTAAATGTAATGGCACAGGAAAATGTTTAACTGGTTGAGGTCACTCTGTTCCCCACCTACTATAATTCCACTTTCGGAATGTGATGGGGAAAGTTGGTCCATATGAGAATTGATTGCACGATGTAGAAAGCGTTTGGTGTGCAGTTTTTCAGCGGTATGCAAAGTGCACGTCATCTGTTGCCTCATGTTATATAACTAGAGCTGCATTTCTGCAAAAAAAAAAAAAATCCAATGCAGTCGCTCAAGTTTTGTAGCTGGCCGAGTAGAAAGACTTTGATTAAAATGCATTGAAGTATATAGGGAAGGAACAAGTGATGATTAAAGCAGGAAAAAGACGAGTGCAGGTGGAAACAGCTCGAGATGTGTGTTCAGTGAGGTGGTCTGAAGCGGCATAAGAACCGTGACTTTTGCGAGTCCTAGCACGTTTCAAGCACAGTAACTGCAGGAAGACCAGCGGTCACAAGAAGCGTGGGGAACGACTGGACGGGAAACATCTTTATCCTTTTCGGATTGTGTTTCATGCGTGGTGGCAGTGGAAATGCTGTAGAGACTTAACATGATCTGTTTCTCTTTATCACAAACATCCCTGTTTTTATCACAGTGCTATCTGACATGCTTTTTAACTTCACGCTGCTCTTCATCTTTCTCTCTTGCTCTCTCTCTCTCTCTTCTACTCATTCCCTCTTCCCTCACTTTTTCTATTCATTCTGTCTCTGCTTTACGTGCTTTCTGTTCTCGCTCTCTCTCTCCATATTCCTGTTCCTACATATATCTGTTCGATTTTCCCTTAATCATCTGCTAATTTTCTGTACATTTACACATTATCTTTCTAAATGAACAATTCTTATTAAGTCACAGGTATTTCTAAGTCTTTCATTTATTGCTAGTTGGTAGTGTAGCGGTTATGGTGCTATGCTGTGGTGTGTTCGCAGTAATAAATCACTAGATGTTATTTTGGTACACATTAGAACTTTAGGAACCTCTTCTACTCTTGATATTTTTGGGAGCTGTTTATCTGAGCTGTTTGACTCCGAGTCCCAACGCAAAAATGTGCCATCACCTTTTTGTGGTATGTTTGAGCAGAAGCAGGGACTGTGCATAAGCGTGATCCGTGATCCGAGTTCAGCTGCCGCCCACAGAAGCCTCCCTTCGCACCCTGCAATTCTGCTCCACCGAAACATGCTAAATTCCTGCAGCTTTTCCCTCAAGCCTTCCAGACGAAGAAAGCTTTTGAGTGGAGAATCCCCTTTGGCGAAACACAATTTTGTCCAGGATTAGACTGTGTCCCGGAAAAGGCCGGCCCTTAGTGACCATGTTGTGTTCTTTTTACCAAGAGATACTGATACTGAAGTTTTTGCTGGCTAATAGAACATTACATTTACAAGTCTTGATCTGGCACTAAAAGACTAAGGGGTCACGCCATAAAGCCCCGTTATTTGATGACATCTTTTATTGTACGATTGGCATCATTCATGTGTTTGAAAGAAAACCTTGGTTAAAAACAACTTTGAAAAAGAAACACATTTTGCATTTATTGATAGTGATGTGTCAAAAAATTGGGTAAAACGTTTTTAGGCTTGTCTCGGTCTGGCACAAAAAGGGTCTTCTACAAATGTGAGCGGTTATTCGTCATTGTGAACACAGCACGACAAAATGTGACCTCTGTATTTGACACATCTATGAAGGAGCAGTGGGCAGCTGACAAGGGAAGCACCTGGGGAGCAGTGCTTGGGGACGGTACCTTACTCACGAGTACCTCAGAGGTACCTTTACCGGTGCAGGATTTGAACCAGCCATGGGTATCTTAGAGAATCATTGGTTAATAACTTGGGCAACTTAAAAAATAAAAATAAACTAGAAGAATACTGTTAATAACTTGGGAATCTTGCCAAGTAATTTGGTTAATAATAATATCTTGGAAAAATTAATAAATTGGGAATTATCAAAATATCTTGGTTTAGTAACAAGGATAACAATTTGCATAATTTGAAAAATAACTAACAACTGACTTGACAACTTGGGGAAAGGCACTTAGTTATCAATATTTGGATAAATAATTTGATTGGAAAGTAACTTTCCAAAGTCAGGCCACTTGAAAAATAACTTGAGGACCGGGAGAAAATAACCTGGTTAATTAGAAAGGACCTGTCTCCTGCCCGTAGTTCCCGGGATAGGCTCTGGGCCCCCGCGACTCCAATAGAGATTAAGCGGTTTGGATAATGAATGAATGATCTGATGCAAAAGGCCAGTGAGTCTTGTGATTACTCGTGTTTGAAAAAACCTTGGGTAATAATTTGGAGAATAAACGGCCTGGCTAACGGTTGATCATTTAGAAAACTAGGAAAATAATCTGATTAATAATGGGTAACCTGGAAAATGAGTTGATTACTGAGTGGGGTGTGGTGAAAAATCACACGGTTAGTGACTCGAGTGTCCACTATCGGCTACGGTGTTTGGCTGCAGTAACATTACAGCGTCTTGATTTTGGCACAAAAAGGCCAGCGATTCGTGCCGTAAAAGCCCCATGTGGCGTGCACATTTGCCCCGTCAGTCTCGCCAGAGCGACGTAATGACAGAGAAATCTGGAACGGATGAAAACAAAGAGCGCTCTCGCCGCTAACCCCAGGCCCTCCTCTGTGTTCCATGACCCATCCAGCAAATTACAGAGGCGAGCGTGTGGTGGGAAGCGCTTCCAACTTCGCCTCGGTCTATTTCTGGCCTCTGCCAGCGTGTTGCGGAGGGCGGGGACGACACACACACATACTCTCCTGAATTTTTTTCTCGTTTTTCCCTTTTTTAATTAGCCTCAGTCTTTTCCTGTAAGGAAAGGGATTTTTGATGTACTGAGACGCTGCCAGTTTTCATGCTCAAACTAAAGTTGCATGCCAAACGATAAACGTATCTCAATATCTGACACAAGACGGGTCATTTCTCTTGAACTAAAGCAGACTTAATGCTGAAGACTTCAGGCAAATATTCCTCTTCCTCTCATTTATGTGTTGCATTCTCAGGAGACCCACCACATTTAGGATGAAATAGTTTCTTTGTGTCCTCTTTATGAGGAAGATTTGTTTGTATTGCCCCGAGCTATACGTTAGAAGTCGTATCATCATTCTCTAATTGTTTTAATGAGTTTATTCTTTACTTATTATATGAAGTTTGGAAGAGTGCCCTCCCTGTCATGGTCTGCTTTTATTAAGTGTAGTGTAGCACAGTTTGTGGCCCACTTTCCCTTACTTTAACACAATTTGCAGTGTGGCCCACTTTTTGTCTGTGTTTTACAATAGCCTGGTAATTGTTTTATTGAGTTGTTTTGGACAGTCTTTGCTGGTACGGGATGAATTATCCCAAATAATAAAACGTCTATGGCTCATTTTTTGAGCTGTTATGCTCTTGGACACTTAGATGGTCTCTCTATTATATTTCTTGCCGTGCTTAAACCTTTGATTCTAGAGACAGAAAAGAGACTGGGCACCATTCAACACCCAGCACCGTGTTTGAAAACTTTGTTAATAACTCTTGTTGGGAAACTTTGATAAATAATCGTGTTAACTAGGAAGGGCATTTCCTGGAAAAAGAGATGTGTTAAATAAAGTGATGTAAAGGGAGTAATATAAAACAAAAATAAGAGACAATGGGTTTACATTTATCAGACACTCTTAGTTCAAGTTCAGTTTTCCTACGTTCGGAAACAGTCTCCCTGAGAGCAATTTGGGGTTAAGGGTCTTGCTCAGGGACCCAGTTGTGGCAGTGCTGGAGGTAGGATTCAAACCAATGACCCCCTCCCCCCTCTGCAAGGTACCATCCCCAAGCACTGCTCCACAGGCCCTGATAGAGCCCTGGTAAAGATCACATTTCGCTGTGGTGCACTGTGATGTTCACAATAACAAATAATCACTTGCTTAGTGTTAAGTTCAGTTTGACATTTTGTTTGACAAAATGGCAGCTTGCCAATGGGAAGCCAATGAGGAAAAAGGATAAAAAGAGAATGTAGCGAGCAAAATAACTTGATGAGTCGTTTGGGAAACTTGGAAATGAGTATGTTTCAAAAAGTGGGTGAAGATAATTGGTTAGTAGCTTGGAAAATAGCATACCCAGATGGCTCACCTGCTTCCAATCAGTTAGAGAAGTGTTTGATGTTCGGACATTGGTTGTGCTGTTTTTTCCTCGTACACAATACAGGTCAGGTCCTCAGAGATGTAGACACCAAGGTATTTAAACAAACACACCTCCACTGGAGCACCGTTGATGGTGAGGGGTCTGTAGTCGCGTTGTCTCCAGCTGAAGTCCACCACCAGCTCCTTCGTCTTGCTGACGTTCAGTTGGCAGTTTTCATGACACCAGAGTGCCAGGTTCTCCACCTTGTCCATGTAGGCCGTCTCACCGTCGTTGGAGATTAGTCCTAACACCACTGTGTCATCCGCAAACTTGACAATGTTGTTGGAGTCGTGAAAATGGACTGTTCTCTTGTCTTTCCCATTTTGAATGAAACAGGAAATCATGAATTACAAATTAAAAGTTCCTAGACACTCTGATCAACATAAAAGGTATTTAAAAATCTTGTTACATTTATTTTATAGGAATTGTTAGGGGTGCCAGTAATTGTGGTATCTGTGATTTTGTTAAAAAATAATTATTTCTTAATGATGGATGTAAAAAAAAAAGATAATACACTTACTTCAGTTAAAGGTTAGATTTTTTCTGTGTGAGAATATGCTAGTGCAATAAAAATGAATTTATTTTAAGGCTTTTTACACATCTATTAGGGGTGCCAATAATTGTGGAGGGCGCTGTACCTACAGGCATGTCCTCCTAATTGGAGTAAAGTTCATGTGGACGGCTGTTTGTTTGTGAAACTTTTTTGTTGTGTATGTAGTTCTGCTGGTTGTGGCTTTCCCTCACATTGCCGTGAGCCGTTGGCAGAAACTCGAGAGGCTGTAAGACAGAATAAAGTTGCCAGCACCCCTTGCTCTCCACCTATTTGGTACTTGACCTTAAGAGCCTTTGTCAGTGGTCCGAAGGCAGTAGTGCTAGAGGTGGCTAGAGATGGATTTAAACGTGCCCATACCAAAATTGGTTGTGGCTCAATGCCAACCATAACATTCAATAACTAAAAACCAGTAGGAATGAAAAATGGCTGACTGATTTTGTGAAAGGACTCAGAATTATGGAGACAAGAAATTAAAGGAATTATAGATTTTGATTAATTTTGTCCCATTATAATACAGTTTGGGGGTTATCAGTGCGTTATAATGGAAGAACAATCTGGATCACAATCTAATTCATGACTTAATCTGTGATTCTTGATTTAATAATTCTGAGCAATTTTTTCCCATTATAACACACTGAAGGTCAATAAAGTGAGAGAATTATTATTTGTCATTGTGAACACACCACAGCACGCAGTGCACCACACTGAAATGTGACTTCTGCATTTGACTCATCTGTGAAGGAGCAGTGGCAGCTGACATGGGCAGCACCCGGGGAGCAGTGCTTGGGGACGGTACCTTGCTCACGAGTACCTAAGTGGTACCTTTTACCGGTCCGGGATTCAAACCGTCACAATCAAAGTCACAGCTTTGATTTTTATATTTTTTAAGATCCACAAAATAAGTCAAATGTTCAGATGTTTGTCATTTACACCATACATCACAGTATGTCATATATGATCGTGCAATATATCGTGCGACTATGTTTTTGGGAAGGGAATTAGAAACAAGATGGAAATTCATTCGTTCATTAATTATCTAAACCGCTTAATCCCAACTGGGGTCAAAAAGTGTGGGTTAATTATTTCTTTACAAGAAAAGTCTATATATATTATGTATATAATTTTTCATCTTTCTTTGATAAAGTTTGTCTTCTTTTTAAATAACCTTTACTTTTGTTTTGTTAATGCAAGTCTGTAGACTACATATTTTTCCGCTAATGAATTCAACATTATCTGTTTTAAGCATTTTATTGAAAGGACTGGTGTGTTGATATAAATTAGACGATTTGATAGTGTTTTAACAAAGACACTATATTTTTTAAGACACTATCAGCTCGTCTGTCTCCCGACTCTTGTAGCTAATGGCGCTGGAGGACTTTAGGACCCGACGTCGCAGCTCCTGTAAGCCGCCTGCAGTAGACGGAGCGAGTAGAAGAGACTTGGTTCCTGATGCGGGATTTTACAGGAGATTTCTCTTCGAGCAGCTTCACCTGATATGGACTGTACGCATTGCGCTGTTCACCCCGTTTTATTTCGAGAGAGAGAGAGAGAGACAATCTGCGAGATGTGTTCTGAAGTCGCCTGTTTTCCTTCGTGTCACAACTTGGAACTTTAGGGCTTTACTTTTGCTTGGATCAGTCCAACCACCTGTAACTTTCTGAATGGAAAATATGTCACCACAGCAGCAAGTCAACATCAACCAGAACCAGAACCAGAACCGCTCAGCATCCCTGACAGAGGAGACCAAAATGTGCGCGCAGCTGGACAACAAGAGGGTAGGTTAACAGAGTTTTATTGCATCGACACGCTCCTTATTGTGAGCTGGAACATGCTTTTGTGTCCTGTCATTTCCCACACACCGTTTTCCATCTTTCTTTAATGCAGTTTGTCGTCTTCTTTAATAACTCTTATACATATACATACATATGCGCACTATAAAGGCAAATACTTTATTATTATTCATTGCAGTTGGCAGTCCATATGTGAGATTAGGTAATATAATTTTATTATCATTACATTTGATTATATATTCATATTTTCATCAACATGTTAAAAAAAAAAATAAAAAATAAAAAAAAAAATATATATATATATTTTTTAAATCAAATAAATTGTGATCAGTCATTTGTAGCGCACTTTAGTTCACAAAATCTACTTGTTTTCCACCGTCGCACAGGTGTCTTGCTTAATTAAAAGTAATTAGCTTTTTGGATCTGACGCGGTGCTGTTTGTGGATGACGTGCTGTGAGAAGTTTGAACCGTGTATTTGACATGTTTGCTTTCTTTGCTTTGACATTTAACACGCTCACGTTGTGTTTTGATTTGCTCGGCGAGCTGGAAAAGGCGTTTTTGTCAACATGGCGTGGTCTGGGTTAGCGCCCTGATTGCTGAAGTCTGTCTGTGAACCGCGCTGTATTTAACGTAATTCCATGTTTTACAAGGAGCCGGAGTTATTCTGGGGATCCTCTCCGGCCTGGAATGCCTCAGTTTTGACTGTCGTGTTTGTCATTATTGCTTTGCTAGTAAGTTGCTGTTAGTGTTTCCCATTTTCTGTCTGATTTGTTTCACTTGATTGGACCAGTTTGATTTTTATGGAGTGTGGTAGCATTAACATTTGCTCAAGTTTGTCTAGTCAGATAAGTATCTGTTCCTCATTAGTGCAGCTAAGTTCCCATCCCAGTTCAGCTAAGCCTCCAGATTTGCTGGGCTCATCAAAACGTTCAGTCCTTGTAAGAAATGGTACCTTTAGAGCAGAAATATTTATAGTGGTGTTCGTCTATCAGAATTCCAAATTTCTTCGGTAACATTTGGATTTTTCCGGATTTTCAATTCTACAATCTGACCTCCAGGGGGCGTATTTGGGTATGTGTTCCCCATCAATCTGTCGATGCCAAAACGTATTTCAGATATCGTCTAAGATCAGAGTATTAACAGTGATTTTTCAAAAATTATAGGTGCCCAGTTTGCTTCCTATTAATTCTTAAATTGCTTCTAAAATTTGTATGAAAGTTTAGAATTGATTTCAGCATTATGCATTTTCGGCAGTATTGATATGAGCGTTGGGACTAGCTTGCGCTTCACACAGTTTTATACACTATATGTTGTCATTGTGATATACTGTTTATAGCCAATAAAATTACCTACAAGTTATGTAGCAATTGGTCCTTCTGTGTGTCTACTACTTACACATGGTTTTGCTTCTTGATTTGACATTTATCTGTCCAGGCTCTACTTTTTCAAGATAACCTTATAGTATGTTTATAATTCCCAGATAATGTATGAGGTACCAGGCACATCTTCAAAGGTCTTTCAGAGTTAGCATTAAAGTGAAAATTATATAGAACTTTCACCCCAGTGTTTGGATTTGTAATGTTTGGAGTGCCTTGCGAAGACATTTCCAAAACATTACCTAAACTAAGAGCTAACCAAATAATTAATTTAACATTAAAGTGAGGAAATCTGGCTAGAACAAAGTTTTTGATCTTGTCTCTCCTTCTTATAATACCCCTAAAAGGCAATTACTAGGTACACTATCCAGTGTTTGGCTAATTTTGTCTCTTTGTTTTACTTTCGCTGTGCTTTCCATTAGAGACACTTGTCAGTAAACTTTAGAGCATCACTTTTGACCACATACTTATTGACTTAGTCTGGGTTAAACTTAAGTGTGGCCAGACAAAGTGGGAACTTTTTAAGGGAAAAAAACTTATATATACACACTTAAACAGGTATTTCTTCATGTCATCGCCTGGAGAGAATGAAGCTTTAAATGACTCAATGGCTCAAGCAGTAGAGACATATGGTCTGGGATTAGAGGTTGTGGGTTCAAACTCGATGGTGCTCCAGGTAGGAAAGTGGTAGTTGGAAGGTGAGGGAGGGTGCTAGGGAAGGAAGAGGAGGTTTCAAAAATCCCCAAAATGGGTGATAGTTTTTGAGGATAAAGCCTATAGTAAGCTCAGTTATAAGTTTCTCAGCCTCTCTTTATAACGCCCTCTTTTGCTTCTCCAGGGCAGGGGGCAGCTCAGATAGTCCCCCCCTTCTCGGTATTGCCCTCCGACCGTCTGCACCCACACGTCTGTGGGATTTCTCAGGTATTGCCCTCCGACCGTCTGCACCCACACATCTGTGGGATCTTTGGAGGTAATGCCTCCGACCAACATCCACACCCCGCATGTCTGAGGGAATGCTTCCACCTAGAGCCCTGGTCGGGATTTGAACCCATGATGTCCTCAACCGGAGGCAGGGATCTTTCAAGTGAGCTATACGAACTCACTTGCTGAGTGCTGTTTGTTTTGCACCTTTAACATTTGTAATTCATGTTCCATAGCCTAAAAGGCAAAACACATAACAATACAAGCCTCCCTCAGATTTGAACCTGGGACCTCGTGAACTCGTGCACTCCAGTGCACTATTCAGGCTGACTTGCTGAGGAGTGATTTTATCGTTTTTGACATGTTTACTTAATTCTGACAGGCAAAGCGCATAAAGAAACACCACCCTAGCAGGGATTTGAACCTGGGACCTCCTGAACTACGTGCAACAACACTTTCCAGTGCACTATTCAGGCTGACTTGCTGAGGAGTGATTTTTATCCGTTTTTGACATGTTTACTTAATTCTGACAGGCAAAGCGCATAAAGAAACACCACCCTAGCAGGGATTTGAACCTGGGACCTCCTGAACTACATGCATACTTACTAGTGCATACTAGTGGCCTTTAGTGAAATTGTTTAGTTACCACATAAAACCTTCCCATTGTAAGCAGCGCTGAGACTTGAACCAGCAACCTCTAGAACTAGAGACAAGCCCTATTCAACCACTCAGACTCAGAACTTTCAAGTTACTTAACATTTGCAACCAGCATTCATTATTCTACAAACTTGGGACTTGAACCTGTCCTCTGTTGTCTCCTTTATTTTAGTAATAAAAGCAAGTAATGGGATTTGAACCAGCAGCACTTGTTCATTTCATTTGAGCCCTTTTTGTATTTCTGACCTTGTCCTTTCACCATACAAAGTTTGAACCTTTGAAATGTGGACAACGTAGACATTACCTCAAAAAGCCACACCTCCACAATCACTGTAGGGATTCAAACCATTAGGCTTGTTATTCAGTGCAGGTTTTGAGCTGTTAAAGTACGTGCATTTTAATCTTTTACTGTTTTATTTAAACACATTTGAACCAGTGCATTCATTTAAGTAAGATGGTCAGTTTTGAAGCTCGTAGAGACTACATAACGTGAGAAATCTGCTGAGAAAGTGTACAGTAAAGCAATCCCTGTGTTTTCTCAATGGGTTGTAAACAAACACAATTTCTACCACCGAAGCAAATCGAAACGGGATTCTTTCTCTGCTGATTCAAAATCGATGTATGCATTCCACAACGTAATGGTACTAGTTTACTTTTCCCCCACACACAGTTTAGCTCGCCAATCATATGGATGGCACGTGGGCGTGAAGGAAATACAGTCGATATGCATATCTGTAAACAAACTCATCTATGTATTGTGAATCATGAATTGACTTTGTCAGCTTTTCTGAATTTTTACCACAAGACAGACCCTAAGACAAGCAATTTATACCTTACCAGCATCTCACAGCTTTTCACATTCTGTTTCCTTAAAAATTGCAGACAGAATATAAACATTGTGTTACAGCTTTAAGAAATTAGTGGCCAACCCTTGTGCATTTTTTCCTTAAAATCGCTTTAATATTCAGATGAAGAAATAAATGTTTACAAACAATGTGTGACTCAAAATCAGATCAAGCTCAATACGAACGAGGGTGACGAAGTTGGCCTGGTTTTAAATTGGTTTTTGGGGAAGAGGACATTTTCAGATTCTTGTAACTCGTGCTCCACCAACAGTGACAAGAAGAGTGGAAACGTGTGATTCACGTGTGATCCGAGGACGCCGAGCGTTGCACAGTGTTTTTAACAAACACCGTCTGCTGCAGGCTCCCTGTGGAAACTGGAAATTGTTTGTTTCTCAAAACCAGGCGGTGGAACGCGGGGCACTTCCTGACCAGTTCCGAGGACTGCTCCCCTCCCTCCATCTCTCCTTTGATGGCGCTGAAAAAAAAACCATGCAGTATGGTTTTTTTAGTTTTTAAATTTCAGAGAAAGGGATGAACACGGCAATAATTCTCAGAAAAGATGCCATCTTCCCCACTCTTTTAGGTGTAAACATGTAGCGTTAGAAAAGATTTCACACAACGATCTGATGATCTAAAAATAGGCAAAGCATAACTATAACGCCTGATCTCAGAATACTTGCAAAGTTTCAAACAAGAACAATAATTTGTGGGTGTACAAATAGTATGTTAAGTAGTAAACATTCTAACTGTCTGATCATCATCTGATCTGATGGATCTTTATTTTAAAAGTCTTCTACGGTGTATAAAAGATGACGTATGGAGCTGTGACACTGAAACGAAACACGGGTAGTGCACAAGTAAAGCAATATTTTATAGCAGAATTGTTCTGACATGTTGGTATGATTTCTTACATCTGTTATGTGCGATTAGATGCGAGATAATTAACCAACATCGAGAAAAAGTATCTAATCGCAGCGCTGGGTAAACCCCCCTCGTGCTTGTTGTTGGTTTCATTCTCAGTCAGACATGCCACTGTTACTGAGGCTAATCTTGGCTTTGTATTTTGAACGTCTGCAGAAAGTGGAATGTGTGTTGTGAAAAATTACATCAGATTAGTTCACATCATTAGGTGCATGTTTCAAATGACAGACTTGCATTATAGTCTAACATTCGCATGAAGATCAGAGAAAAAAAGTGCACCGGGGCCATGACTGCGAAGCGGCTCGGCGTAAACGCGAAAAGTCAAAGTCTGCAGATTATTTTAATGGAATTTAATTTTACATGGGAAATTATTAGAACCCGTTTCAAGTCATTTAATGAAAATGGGTTTCAGACCCGAAATAAAAGCAGCTCATTACACTTTAAAGAACTAAAACTTGGACTTTAATTATGCACATGGACTTAACTTGACAGAGCAAACTGATTTAATCTCATAATTAAGCCCAGTCTGCATTATCAGGAACATCCAGTACATTGTCTGTGTTTAGTATTATTTTTAATTCACTTCTATCTTCAGTCCATTATCCAGTTTTGATTTTGAATGGACACAGAGTCCAGGAGCCGCTCTTCCACAGCACAGAACTATCTGATAACGCTCCAGTTAGGGATGCATCAGTCTGCACCTGAAGTCGGAATATCGGTCTGATCCTGACTCAAACGGTAAGATCGGAAACTGCAGCAGTTAGTCAATCTGTTCAAATGAAACGAGTTGTTGTTCTACTTGTGACTGACTTTTTAGTTTGTCTGCAAGTCAGTTCTAGCTCCTTCCAGGCCGGGTGGCTGAGTCGAGGAAGCGAGTTGTCAGATGAATCTGCAGACGTGTCCTGATGGTACAACAGGGCTTTTTAAAAAGATTTATTTCACTAATTCTGACTTCTGACCCTTCTGATCTCCGTTCTTCAATGCTTAGACCTGCATCAGCTGCTTTTTGTGACTTTTGCTTGGGCCCTGCTTGTTTACTTTTGATGATTTGTATTGTTTTATACCGGAATTCTCATTTGTTGCTTCAGTAAAAGGTTTTCGCTTGAGCTGCTCTTCCTGTTGACTCTGGGTTTTTACTAAGTTGCTAGTGAATGATTATTTACTGTAAGAAATAGTTCAGTTAATTTTCTAAAAGTTTGTTGCATTTTGTTTCTCAATGATAACAGGAATGCAGTGGTCAGTTTACATCTGACGCTGACTTCCACGCAGTGAAACTTGCAGCATTTTAACGAAACTGGTATCAACCAAATACCAAAATCTCAGGAATCTGTATCTATATCGAGACTTTAAAAGTTACGCATCGCTGATGCCCGTGCTGCATCGATAAAACATCTTCTAAAAAGCCCCAAGACTGTATAATAACCAGTTCCTCATTCCATTCATAAATATACAGTTGATGTTCTCACAGTAAGCAAAACAAAATGAAGCCCCTTCAGATCTCCGCAGCAGCCGAAACCTTGCTTTTTACTGTGATCATTAGCCAACCTCGCATTATGCATGTGGCGTCTTTCATCAGAATGCTAAAGGGTGAAGGTTGCGCTCATTAGGGCTGTGCTCGAGCCTTATCCGGATCAAAGCGTCTCTGTGTGAATAGGGATCTCTCGGACTTCTTCGACTCGTTCACCTTTCAATACTTGCAGCCTGTGAAAATCCTATAGCGCATCTTTACGCTACTGCTGTGACCTGATGATTTATATAACAATCCGTTCCTCTCTCTCTCTCTCTCTCTCTTCTGTTCTTGTTGTAGAGGATGAAGGCGCTGTCGTGTCGCAGGCAGTCTGCGCCGTCCCTGGTCATCAGCAAAGCCCTCACCCGCACTAGAACAATGTCCAGGTGGGAAATCAGCATTTCAACATTTCATATCATATCAACTGTCTATTTCTAAACCCTAGGAAACTTCTTCTCGTTCAAATGTCTTTCAATAGATGGTTCTAAATGTTGTAAAAATGATCAATAGTAAGAGAGATTTTGGCCACTCTGGTCCTAAAAATGACCCCTGATTTCATATTTCAAAAATATCATATTAGTACTAATTAGAGATGCACGATAAGGGAATTATTGGCCGATGCCGATGTTTTCATGCTTTCACCTGCCGAGGCCGATAAGTCGAGAGAGCGCAGGAAGATGTTTCACTCACCAGAGTTCCACTGCGCGCTCAGAATTTTGCCCCAAAAATAGTGCCAGAACTCTGACATGTCTAACACAGCACCAAGTCAAGTGAGCGTGAAAGCGGAGTGGAGCGCGGGCGGAGCATGTCCAGCGTAGTGCACACCATTTTAAGAACAAGTCACTTCCCACCCTATGCAGTGCACCAAGTCAAATAGGGCGCGTGTGACACTCCATGGGCACTACCTAGTGTGTAGCGAGGCGTTAAGCTACAACCCCGGCTCCTTCCTGAGATGTGTACTACCACATAGAAAAGTATGCGAGCTCACGTTCGCTAAGTGAGGCAAACACGCAATTAAGTTGAAATTTTTTTTGGCGTGTGCAGGCAAAATTGAACTCGAAAAGACTGTTGAAGCGTTCCACTGCGTGCTCCCAATTTTGGCGCAAAATACACAATTTTAGGACGGAAGCCGTGGGCCGTATAAAATCCCACCTCGGACTTGCCTGGCACAAGCGCTACCTTTCTGACGTACAATAAATGTGTCATAAAATATCGGAGGAAAATATCGGGCAAAATCTAAGCACCAGCCGATTCCGATATTATCGTGCGTCCCTAATGCTAATGTTTAAAGTACGCAAGCCTGTAACGTATAACCACAGCAGCTGTTAATCCTCCAGTACGAGCGAGTCACGAGAAACTGCTTCTAACAACACCATATTCTGAAAGATTAATATGAGACTATTCCATCTCTCTGATGATGGGGTTTGATTTCTCTAGAAGCTCCGAGCCGATATCAAGCCCTTCTGCTGATGAAGACAGCACCTCGACATTGCCAAACACGTGGTTATATAAGGCTGGAACTTCTCTTGAATTTGATCCGGATCCTCTGATAGCGTTTTTCTGTAGCTGTGGTTGGCCGCTGCTGATGTTGGGGTGTTTAGTTTTTATTTGATGAGACTCGTACAACTGTACAAACCATACAGCTGAGTTCTTGGAGAGGATCTGAGCTTTCGCAGAATTAGGTTTTGAGAGATGATATCTTTCTGGGAGCGTTTGATTTCGACGAGATAGCACACATTTCGGGCTTTGTGTGTATGTATAAAACCCAACGTGCGTGTGTCTGCGTTTCTGGGGAAGAAAGGCAGAGGATGTTTGGGCAATTTTGTGGCAAGGCTGTGGTCGATACGCCGGCCGGTTTCGAAATCCTTGCAGATGCCAGTAGAAACCCTCGAAAGCGAGTCGACGTACATTCTCATGTGACACCCAAGACCTTTCGAGCGTCCTTATCTGCGTTTTTTTATAATCACTTAGCGCTAAAGGCGTCTTTGAAAACAAACTTGAAACTCAAACTTGAACTTGAAATCGCGCTGCGGGAACCCGACGCGCATTCTCACGGTTAGCTTAGAGTCCTGGAGCAACTACTAGCAGCAGCTAAGCTTCTTAGAAGGATAATGCCGGGGGATATAGAGGCTAAATATAGGCCTTGGGCTTTGACCTCAGACACCGTGGAAGTCGATAACCTTGTTAAAACGCCACCGGTTGTTTGCTTAGCCTCCCGTTGCCGAAACGGTGACCCCCACCAGCCAGTTTAGATGTTGATGTTGATGAAGAGCTTGGTGGCGATTTGTTCACCGATTTGGAGGTTTGTTAAGGAGGAAATTCATCTTCCAGTTCATGAACAATCTTCTCCACATCGATCTCAACTTAATAAATATCATATGTAGGTATTCTGAGATGTTAAGAAGCCCAGCAGAAAGGATCCCCAAGGTCCAGCAGTGACTCAGTTCGGTGACCAATCACATATCGTTATCCTACACTTTTTCTGACCGCTCCTCCTCCTCCTCCTCCCCTAGTTTTTTGTGCTAGAAAATTTGTTCCAACTTTAAAGCGTGTGGCCTGTAGCGGTGTGTGCTGCTTGTGTGTATGTTTTTGATACCTGCACTCGTTCACAAGTTCTGTCCATTTTTTCGTCCTTTTTTCCCCCCATAGACTAACATGGATTCAACATGACTGGAGGGACCGTGGGCCCCTTCGCATGTCTGTAGCCATCATGACCTGCGCTCGTCTTTTTCACCCTTTTTTCCCTGTCGTTTATTCTTCCTCATAGGAACCCATTGGTTTTCTCGCATTACGAATACACCGGAGACTGAGAGGCCTTCCTTTGTCTGTTCTCACAGGACGCTCAACGCGGTTCTTACGCCGCCTCAGGCCACCTCGCTGAATGGGCTTTGAGCCGCACTCGTCTTTTTCTTACTTTTTATCATCCCTCGTTCTTTCTCCAACGCATTTTCGTCAAAGTCTGTCTACTCGGTCAGTTTTCACGTCGCACTGGCGTTTGTTGATATCCATTATCATACGAAGAGGCGCAACGTGGGTCGTATGCGAACCAACTGCTGGACCTCGTGTCGTTTCTTGGGAAAGCTCTATTTAGACGGCTTGTTGTAAATGGAAATATGTGTATCGGAGGCCAGACTCACAGCAGTGTGTTGTTTTGGGGAAAGGTGACTGCGGTTCAGCACTTGTTTGTTATGGTTTGGTTTTTAAAAATTCCACCAGGAATTTCAAGATTTCTGGGTTGATGTTAGTACAGCTATGAAAAGTGTATATTTATCACACCCATATGGAAAAAGGAGAGACGACGGCACAGAGGGAAGAGACGACGGCGCACCTTGTAGTTATTTAATATCGGTGAATATCTGTCAAAACCGATAATCTGCCTAATATTGACCCCTGATAATCGGCCCGGTCAATTGTAATCGAGCTTGAATTGTAACATCTGAGTGTGAAACGGGTCCCTGGTCGCCACGTTTCGCCTCGTCAGGAGGCGTATGTCTACTAGGGCTGGGTATCGTTGCTGATTTCCTGAATCGTTTCGATTCCGATTCACAAAGTCATGATCCGAATCAGTTCTCGATTTGATTCGATTTGATATCAATTTATTTAGAGATTTCTTTGCGTCAATACTAGTTTTGCTTGATTATAAAATAACTTGTTTTAAAACCGAAGTGTTGCCAAACATCGGCCTTTAGGCCAGACGGTGATTTGAGCGGAGCAGCTTCAGCCATGGCTCTATTTGGTTTCGGTTTCACCAGTCTCACGTTTTTATAGCTCTCCTTGCGCGGTGACGAGTAGTAGTGCATAGCCGCAGGAAAAGATCGATCCGCGAATTTTTGAATCAATGTCGTATTTTTCGAACGAGAATCGATATTGATCGGTGAATTGATTTTTTGAACCCAGCCCTAATGTCTACAGCATTAAGGATTTCTTTCCATAATCACTGACTAAGCGTTAATTAAGTGAAATTTTGTTTGTACGCTCTTCAGGGAGAACTGCCTGTCCCCCGTCAGCCCTGAGACCTGCTTACTGGTGCAGTCGTACCTGACACCTTCACGGATGTTCATCTCGCACGCGTACGCCCAGCTGAAGACGGGACTGCAGACCCAGGAGAGACATCTGTTCCTCTTCACCGACATTCTGCTCATCAGCAAGGCCAAGTAAGATCTGCTGGAAGGTGGACGAGGACAGGGACGAGTAGAAGTTTGCTCTAACCATCTTCTTTCCAGGAATGTGTAAATCACACTAGAAACACATCAATGACTATTTTATATCGTCTGCATCACAAGTAATGTTTACAGCTTGGATATTTCCAGATTCTTTAATAGGGGCCAAAACCTGAACGCATTCAGGAACATGAGATTGTTAAATATTAGGAACGCACGATGAGGGAATTATCAGCCGATACAGAGATCCCATATTTTCATCCTTATATCTGCCGATGCCGATAAATGATCCCTAACGTTAGGAAGACCCTCCACCCTTTTTCTTATCCTCTCCTAGTCGGGTTTAGTCCCACAGGACGCAGCGGCCCACATCCTCTTCCCTTCCCTTCCCTTGGTGCTTCTGCACAGCCGGGGGCCCTTTCTCCACATAATTACCACCCGGAGGGCCAATTAACTCAATCTGAGCTCAGGCCTGGGATCAAAGCCACACGCCAGCCGGCCCCTGTGAAGTCTTTGGGTTTTATCAGGAAGAGAGGTCACTCGAAGTTGCCGTAGTGTTAGTGTTACAATAAAGCGGCGCTACTGACTCATGAAAGGCAGCGGCGTTCCCAGCACTGACCTATATTTGGTAGCGCTGGCCCACTTTCACGTGACGTCGGGTGAGGAAGCCGTCTGAAACGCCGCTGATGGGAAGGTGGCAGTCGGGATCTGGAGATAATCCTGAACGCTTGGTTTCCCAAAGGAGTCATCAGCTACACTACAAGCTACAGAGAAAAACCACATCAAAGCCGTTTCATCCAGTACTACTTCATATTGGTGCTGTAGGAAGCTCTTAAAGTCAAAAACATGAAACACCATGTTAAAAGTGATAATTAGGGATGTCCGATAAGGGGATTATTGGCTGATATCGGATATTTTCATGCTTATATTTGCTAATGTCGATAAATAAGGAAGACAGATTCGAGTGCGAGCGCAGGAAGAGTCGAGCGTAAAGATGAGAGATTTTGTTCGAGATGTGTTCTTCTCAATCCGTCTCTCTTTCGTTTTCTGTTTGCATCTTTGAGAGATGACTGGCTGAAAGGTTAACAGAGAGAGCGTGTCAGTGCGTTCGGAACATAAACCGAAAGTTTACTCTGACTGTTTTGTTTTTTTTCCTCCCCGTTTATTGCATGCTTGTGGGCACAGATGGCATCTCTCTTTTGGGCGCAGTAAAGCTGTGGTGTGCTCTTGGCCAAGACCACACGGCTAACGCAGTTCCTGTCAATGTTTTCAGACTTCAATTCGAGATGTCCAGTCTGTCACTGTAAATGCCATCAGTCGTCTCTTTAGACCTGACTCTGTTTTCGTTTTTTTGGAACAGATCCTCCACAAACTTTAAGCTGAAGGCACAGGCCCGAGTTTGCGAAATGTGGACGGCGAACTGCATGGAAGAAGTGTGCGAGGGAAGCACGAATCCGGAAAAAAGTTTCGTCATGGGCTGGCCCACGTGCAACTGTGTGGCAACCTTTAGGTGCAAACTCTTGGTCTTGCAACAGTCACAGTTTCTTCCTTTTTCTTATATAATAATCTCTAAAAATAACTAGGGATGCTCCGATCCAACTTTCTGTTCCGATACTGCGACGCCGATACCAGTTTTTAATGAATAAGTTGTGACAACTCTGTGAGGAGGAAACTGAGATTATACAGTTTCCAACTAAAACAATGTAATAATTACACTCCCATATGTATATGCTAAATTATTTATTATTAAAATAACATCTCAAAAATGACTCCTTTAAACACAGCTGTGTAATTTAGTGACGGTCCCCAGTCCTGCGGCACTAAAACCGTCAGGAACACAGAGATCGTGAGCGAGAGCTGGTGTTGTTAAGGAAATGAAAGAGTATAATGGTGTGATTAGATTGTGGGCTTGTACTGTGTTGCGCTGCTTGTTCTGCTCGTCGTCTTATCAATATGTAGGAATTAGAGCGAATGTCCAACAATAAACCAGCTTTACCGCAGTAACACTTCCCGTGCAGAACCAACTGAGCAGCTCGGCCCAATGCCACTGATACCCCGTCCAGTTGTTTGAGTGGTTATCGGACTGATGTCCCACCCACGTATCGGAGCGGTGCATCCCTACTTACAACGTGAACAGTGTAAAACAGTGAAATACAGTGAAGCATGTGACAAGGAGCTGATCTTATATCAGATCTCAGTCTGAAAGTAAAAGGTTAAAAACTGCCATCGCTGCTGAGTTCTGATACACACTGAGCTAAATGTAGACCCAGATAATTCAAGGGCCATGGCCACATTCTACTAATAACCACCAGATGATTCTTTTCCACAGTAGGCTCTTATTGATGAAACGTTTCATGGCTTTTCTCTCCTCCCCAACCCCACTCCCCGCAGCTCGGCCGAACAGAAGGAGAAGTGGCTCTCGCTTATGAAAAGGTACGCGGGAAAGCATGAACGGAATGTTTGTCTTTGTAAAAATACCACAATGAAATCTGAAGACGCCAGAGAGTTCTTCCTTTGTTGTCCGCGTGATATCAGTCTTGAGAAATCCCGTCGAGCGCAAACATTGCCGAGCATTTCTCAACCTAAGGATTTTTCCTCCACTGATCGCGTTCTTTTCTGTCAAATTCCACAGCCGAATAAAAGAGGAGAAGGAGAAAGATCAACCGAAAACCATCCCTCTTAAAGTGCATGCAAAGGACATGGGGAGCAGTTCATATGTAGGTGCTTTTACACTCAAGCACACGTTTGGGTCATTATTAAGCAGGCTGATTGATTGATTGATTAGTTATTTATGAATGATCAACCTTGTTTTTCCTCCAGAAAACCATCGCTGTGAGTAACACCGACAGTGCCAATGAAGTTACTCGTTTAGCACTGCAACAGTTTGGGATTTTGGTGAGTCTTAATACCTCTTTAATATCTGCTGCAGGCTGTTTGCGTTTGAAAGGGAAACACGGAAATATCCGAATCTCATGCAGCGATATGTCACTTCACATGCCGACGGCGATATAAATCACGACGTAGACATTTTCTGTCAATT